>CM019148.1:185838396-186271136 GCA_009733165.1 Naja naja
TTAAAGGCTTTGCTTGATCTGGTAATCATGGTCATGGTGGGGTGCTAAGGAAAATAAACCCCACAAAACTTGAGAATTGACCTAGACTACAAAGTAGAAAAATATTCCAGAAGGCAGGGGCAAATAACTTCCAGATTTCTGTCAAGAAAACAACATAGTCGTGCCCATGTGATCTCTAAAACTTAAGATTGATTCTATGGGATGTTACTCTCTGGATTTAATCCAGTAACCATTTTGAGACACAGACTCTTACTCACTTAGGTGGGTCTTGGTTAAATGTATGTGTTATAGAACCTAACCTGAGGAATATGACTTACATGAATACATGAGTTTTGTTGGGCTGTCAGAATTTGGACCAATATTTTAATGTGGTCAGGAAATGAAGTGCAATGAGATCTCTAGGCATTGTCACAAGGTAACTATCAAATGCTTTACGACTTCTCTAGAAATAGCTGTTTTCCTAACCTCAGCAATTTCTGTTAATCTTTTCCTGGATGATTGCCAGCTGTCAAGATCTTTACTCTGCAATGAAGTGCACAATTCTGATTATAGTATTGCAGACAAGGACAAGTAAAAAGCAAACCCATTTTCACAGTGTTATTTTATGACTGTAACTACATTATGTTAGCTAAGACTGTATAGAGTATATTATTTTACAGACTGGGCTTGCCAGCTAATAATAATAGAATTCATGCCTTTCTTTCTCTTTTAGAATATTTTTACTATATTTTCATTCATTCATAGAATTTTTTTATTTTAATGGTAAAATTAACACAAACTATAATAAATATATATATAAAGAACCTTCATCACAGCTACTAAAACACATTTAGGAGATCTCCACCCCTGTAAGGTTACAAAAATATTTTGCCACATATCCCTTCCTTATCTATAGACAACTACATAAAGCACCAACCTTTCAGTCCAGACATCAGCAAAAGGTCCATAAAGATTTGTCAGCTTTGTAACAACATACCATATATTTTTAACCTTAATCACATAAACCAACTTTATATTCCTTTTTCTTCTAATGGTCTTAATCTTTCAATCATTTAAATATTATCACAGTACAGTATTTGATTCCTTTCCAATTCTTGGTCTTTGGTCTATTCATGAAGAGTAGTATCTGAAACACTTGTGATTGATCTTGTAGCCTCTCCTCACCTTATCTTCTGTATCTGAAGTTGTATATATAACTCAGAAGGATGGATGGCTGAATTTAGTGGGGCATGCTCCTAGATCAGTAAAAGTACAGGATTGCACCTAAATCCTAGAGGAGGAGCAAACCCTACCCATTTTTGTTTACATTTATTTGTGTATATGTGTGTATGTATGTGTGTGTATATATTATATATATATATATATATATATATATATATATGTATATATATATAATATATATAATATATTATATACAATATATATACATATACATATACATATATATATATATATATATATAGTATGGTTCGGGTTGAGATGACGAACGGACTTTGTACAGGTACCGCTTTGTGCTTGCGCCAGCAAAGCTAAAGACACTTCAGCCTGAAGATGGCGAGGGATCTCGCCAACGCCCAGTTATTTCAATCTACCGGACAAGACCATCACCAAGACCTACATGCCTTTACTGAAAATATTTATAAATATATATATATATATATATATATATATATATATATATGAGAGAGAGATGAATAGAGAGATTCCATTCCACAGAGTATGCAGAGGAAAATAAAAGGTCAGGGATGAGCATGGTGGATAGTCTAGAACTGTATCTAATGGTTTAGTGACAACAGCTCTCCAGGGAGATGTTCCTGTTTTGAGCTCTTTGAACAGACCAAAATCTCGCTGTCGCAGTTTTGATCGTGCTCACCGCTGGAGACCGGCTGGCTTTGGGGTTGAAACCACCCTGTAGTGGTGAAGGTTGGGGAGCTGCCAGCAGGGTTGAGGAGAGCCTCTTTCTCCCCAGCTGTTTTTTCTCTCCGGCGCAGAAGTGGCTGGCCAGAAATGGCCACCTCAAAGAAGAACTCGAATGGAAAAGAATGTGCAGGAGGAAGCTTGAAGGAGAAAGTGTGACATACCGGGCTTGCAATTGAAAACAACTATTAAAGGTACCCAGAATTTAAACAGCCAAAACCAATGCTATCTCTAAAAGACTTTTACAGCTGCGAATGAAAGGGTTAAGAGGGGAAAATTGGTCTCTTTTTTCCCTCAAATACTGATAGCTTCAACTGGCTTGGAATATCAAGAAAGGATTTACAAGAATTGGACATTGATTCACTTGGATATTAATAGGCTGCTTTCAGCTGAAAATAAAGTACCATGTGATAAAGACTTTTGAATAACTTTAAAGAATTCTTTTAAAAGAGTCAAAGATAGAAAACAGAGGGGGAAAGAGCTTAAATAGGGTGGAGTCTGGAAACAAAGGATACCACCTGGAGTTAAATTGTATCAAGAGTGGATTCACAACAAGACGTGAAAAGAGTACATAGTAAAGGAAGCTCCGTGCAAGCCAAGCCCCGAAAACTGAAAGTGAAAAGAAAATAAGAAATGGCTGTGGATTATTGGAGAACTCCTGGCTAGAGGATCTTAGCGATTAAAGTCATCTGGGGTTGCTTTAAAGGAAAAATCTCTTCAGAATGTCATCACTTTTGAAGAACTAAAACACTATTTAAAGACATTAAAGAAGAGGTAAAATGATAGAAATGGAGATCCTGAAATACAGAAAATTACAGGAAGCATCAGATGAACAAGAAGGGCGGACAAAGAAGAAGAAGCCATCTTCAATGATCAAATGACTCTAAAATGGGTTAAGAAAAAAGGGAAAGAGAAAATCTAAGATTGGAGGCAACAATCAAAAAAAGTATAAAATGGGAAATAGTTATAATACTGCAAGGAGCCATAAGGTAGGATTTCAGAAGGGAAATTGGACATAAAAGGGGAAAAATGGGAAGGGAGAAGAAGAGGGAGTTGACAAGAAGGGAAAGTGGTAAAAAGTTGAACCAAGATGAGCAACAGCAAGAAAAATACATAAAAATTAAAATCCAACAGTTAGACAATGGTTAATTTAAGTTATTGAGAGGATTCTGCAAGGGTACGTGAGATAAATATGGTTAAGTTAGAAAGAAGTTAGTATAGTTTTTTTTTCTGTTAATAAGTAAAGGAGGTAAAGAAGGAAAGAGAATAAAGCCTCTAACAATTTAAAGAGAAAGTATGGAAATTATAAGAAGTATGGAATGTTTTAATACTGTTTTTCTTCTTGATGATGAAATATAGTGATATGGATATTAAATGGTAATAAAACGGAAATATCTTAAATAGAAATGAATGAAGGAGATAAATATTAACAATGGCTGAATTGAACTTGAAAAGAAATAATTACTTTAATTATTATTGTTATATGTATGCATAATCTTCTTTTCTTTTTCTCTTGTAAAGAATCTAATGGATATTTGTAGGAATGTACCAAGCAGAATCTGATTAATAATGGTTAGATGATATAAAATAGAGGGTAACAGAGGTAATAATGGTGAAGGTGAAATATAAAAGTTAAACAATAATTGGTTAGAAGAGATAGAGGTCTTATCCTTTAGGGTAGTAATTACAGGGTAAAATATGTTTTATAAGATAATATAAAATTCTAAACAAGATAGACAAAAGTGTAATAATATTGATTGGCAAGATATTGAAAATTGGAAAAAGAAATGTAATTAATGAAATGATGGAATGATGAAATAACTGAAGCAAGACTATAGAAGCTAGAGAAAGGGGAAATTATGGAAAATAGTGGAATTTGCTATGATAAATGGAATAGAATATACAAAATGAGTGTATAATTGAAATTATAGTCGCATGGAGAAGGGAGGGTCCGGTAACACACTGTTCTCAAAAAAGAATTTTTGTTTTTGTTTTTATATTTGTCTGTATGCATTTGTTTGCCGGGAATGGTTCTGGGATGATAATATGAAGTGTTATAAGATAAATTAATCTAAAAATATGGAATATTTTGTATGTGAGAATATATAAAAATAATTAATAGATGAGAATGGTAAAGATGTACAAGGAGCTTTAACCTACTGGCATATCATATGTTTTTTCTGTGTATGTTTGTCTAAAATAATAAAACTTTTTTCAAAAAAAAGTGCAGGGAGATAATTATTGACATTGGCATTTATCCTAGATTTCCTTTGTTTTAATTATTGATTGGTTTTAGACATGGTGATCTCCAAATTTCTGTTTTGCATAAAGAGTATTCACAAAGAGTGCATTCCATATTAAATGATATTCTCAATTTCTGTGTAAGCAGAGTAGGAATTGCATCACTGAGCCACAAATAGAGACTTTACTTGTTAGCTATTAAAGGCAATGAAAAGAACACGGTGATCTTAGTTTTCCATGCTGGAGTGCAAAAGTAAGAACTGTCTGTTTAGGCCAAGACATTATTGGGATCTGGTGTCCTTAAATATAGCTCATTTAAATTATCTGTAAACACTGTTTGGTGTTTTAAATTGCCTATCCATATGAACTACCAGTTAGTGATGAAGATGCTGTGTCTAGCCCACTCATGAAAATTTAACTCCAGACAAACAGCACTACAGAATAGATAAACTAAGCAAGTGCAGAATGTACAAGAACAGCATAGGACTCTGCTCATGATAATGATAATGATATCCATTCCCTGTTACACAATGATTCCCATTTAATATTTAGCTGGAGCAGTTGAGAGCTGAAAGGGATTGTAAATAACTGAAAAATTGGCTAGCAGTTAATGATCAGAAAAGGATCTCCAAGCATAATGTGAAATACAATTGTGAATAATTATTTTATAAGTTTAATTGCGTCCTTTTCTGTTAAGTATCCAGCTGCTGAGATGCCTAGCCAGCAAGAGGAAGAAAACCTTTAGCAGTTTTGAAATCTATTTTAAGTAGAAGAAACGTAATGCTTCAAATTTGAAGGTTGAATTTTGAACTGAGTGGGATGTAGACTGTTTTATGACAAAATACTAATTATTATAGCAATATAATTAGTAGAATTAGCATAATGAACCCTGGAAAATGGTGGATGCTCAAAGATACACTTCATTTTAATTTGGAATCATAGAGTTGTCAGCCTAAGATGGGCAATGTCAATCTCTAGAATATCTGGTGACATCAAAGTTTGTCTAAGGTATATCAGACAAAATACCCAGGTGGCCTTTTCTATGTCATCATCATGAGGAAATGTATAATAAATAATTCAAATAACTGAAAAATTATAGAAGTTCACCTATACTATTTCTGCTGGAAGATGAGATTGTTTCAACCAGCCAAATAGTAAACACGATCATAGTGAATATTATTTAGCTTATCCTAATAGAAATCTTTTATTTGTTGAAAGATATAGGAAAATAAATTTACCTAGTTCATCTAATAATTATTAGTTTATGGGAAAATGTACACATTTAAAATTACTAAAAATAGATTTAGCTACTGTATAAATATTTTAACATAATTTTAATTGAAGTTTTCTAAGGCTTACATAATTATATAAAATTCAGAGACTCAAGTCAAAGGTATTCATACTGAAATACAGCATTAAATTGTGGCATAAATAGTAAAAAAGACCTAACATTTCTCATTTCACTATGGGGAATGACATAATACAGAAATACAGACTGGATTTTATTCTAATTTATGATTTTTCCTTATTTCTTTAATTTACTATCAAGTCCACAAGCTGCATCTAATTATCTGGGCTTATATAATTACACGCTTTCTTCCACTTATGACACAGCATTCATTTCATAATCAATGTGGTTTGAATGATGAAGGCCTCCTTGCAGTTTGTCAAAGAATCCATATTGGAAAATTCTATTAGAATTGTTCTTAAAATATAAAGTCATAGTCTATTAATAAAGACTACTCAAATAAAATCTACAAGATGCTTCTAAATACCAACCACACTCTGGCATTGCACCAAAAAATGCATACACTTTCTCTAGTGCTTTCCACAAAATCAGCTGCATCAGCAGTAGGGAATAAGCTTTTAAGATACTATAAAATTCTCTAATAAACCCTACAAATTACCTTTTTTTGGAAAGGGAAGGAAAAGGTTTATCTTTTGCAACATGTAAGACTTTAGGGAAAAATATTAAGCATTGTGTTTCCTTTACTTTAGCATGCTGCTTTAGCATGCTGTATTTTATCTATTATCTCCCATAACAGATCTAATCTTTATTTTCCTTAATTCATTGTATAATGTCTCAGATGGATTTCTGAGGCATATGCAAGAACTTTCTCTCATCAAAATATGCTTGGTATGATAGATACAATGATATGTGGACCAACATTTTTCTCTAGGATTGACCCAACTGAATATATTGCCACCGAAACTCCTTACGTAATATATTTACAATTATATCCAACAGATACTACTGGCAATTGGATTTATACCATTCCAATACACAATGGCCCCCTTCTTTTGGAAAAAAAGTAGGTGTAGCTTTCATTGTGCAATCCTGTTTATTTATTTAGATTTATATGTCCTCCCATATCGCCATAGTGACTGTGGGCTACTAACAAGTTATAACACCATTCAAAATGACAAAACAAAAGCTATATACACATAAACATAATAACCTTAAAGTATGCCTCACTAATTTTTCTGATACTCTTGACCCTTCTTCATAAAATCCCTTGGTTACTGGTTTTTTGGCTTTGGACTAAATATTTCAGATATATCTATATAAAAGCATTAAGGAAAAATATTTAGCAACTGCAGCATATTGATCAATTAATGTGAGAGAACTATGCCTTTGTATGTTATATACAATTTATATACACTAAAGGCTACAGTGACATAAATATATTTGCTTCAATATTTAATTAATTTAGAACAGGGCTCTCTAAACTGGCAACTTTAAGACTTGTGAATTTCAACTTCCAGAATTCCTCAGCCAGCCATGCTTGGAGTTGCCAAGTTTGGAGATTCCTGATTTAAAATATAAACCATAGATAAAAGTTAGTGGAAAGTGAAGTTATGAATTACAACTGAATCCTTTTTTTAGAGAATAAAATAGTATCTAATCAATAGCATGGAATGTAATTAATTTAGAGTGTAGTGGCTAGATTGCTAACTGGAACTAAACATTCCAATCACATTCAGTTGGCTTCCAATGGACTGGCTCCAAGTTCAGTTGAAGTACTGTTTGTGACCTTAAGTGCCATTTATAATGTAAGAAATGGGGGAATCACCTGTCTCTCAGCATATTCAATAGCTTAATATCTTCAGTAGATAGCCTTCTGCAGATAAATTCTGAGAGAAACAAGTCAGGAGAAAAGGAGGGGATGTTTAATATGTTTCCCGTTGGAGAAAGTTTCCTGAGGTAGTCTTTCGGGAACCCAATCAGTTGTCCTGGCAGACATGTTTTTTATGATGCCCAGACTTTTAAGGCTTAATTTTAGTTAGCTTTTTGTTGAATGTTTAAATATCTTGCTGTTTCTTGTCGTTGCTTTTTTATTGTTTCCTGCATTGTAATAACTTCAATATTTTCCATTTATATAACTGTTGCTAGATTTTTTTTGCTTAAGCATCATTATACGTTATCTGTATTTTTATAATACTAATAGACTGACTAGTTTGCTTATGCCAGTAGAGAGGAACATGAAGATCTGGAAGGAAGGATTGTAGAACAAAGACTCCTAATAAACTGTCTATTTCATTGGTGTATATTTTTTAAAATTTAGAAGATGATTAGCATTCTTATGAAACTTCTCAAGAAGGCAGTTGGTGGGTGCTTTCTGATCCCAGAAAATAAATAAATAAATAAATAAATATATATATATATATATATATATATATATATATATATATATATTGAACTTGTATGCCCCCATCTCGAAGACTCAGGCTCACACTAAAATACAGAACAATAAATACTTAAAAAACCATTAAACTAGATTACAAGCCCAAATATTAAAACAATAGGATAAAACAAATTAAAAGGTCCATCCCACCCCGCAAAGAGGGGTCACAGCTCGGGTTGGTCAGATAACCAGGTCTTTAACTCATGGCGGAAGGTGCGGAGGTCAGGGGCCAGACGGAGCTCCAAGGGTAGTTGATTCCAGAGGTCAGGGTCCGCGACAGAATATGAATCAATATAGCCTTGCAGAAGACATACTGGCTTTTTAGAAAGACAAGAAAAACAGTAGCAAAACTGGTTAAGAGAATGTTCAAGATACTTTTATTTGAAAGCTGTTGAGCATAACCTTGTTTAGCAGATCACTTTATCTGCAATATTGAAGGAAAAAAGATTATGGACAAATCTTTTAATGTCATACTGTTCCTGTTGTAGACTTGTTATATTTAAACCAATTTTGAAGCTAGTTTAGTTATAATTCAGGCCTGCTTCCTACAACAGATTTAAGGCTGGGATGCATTGGGACTTCAGATTTTCATGAGACACCCCACTACTCCTTTTAATGCCTCCAGAACTGTTTGTTACTCATATTTCAACAGTGCAGTAACCAACATTTACTTTAGTGTAAGCTCCAAAGTGAGATTGCTTGGAATTAAAAAACGAAACAATCCTCAGTTTCTCCTAAAATCAAAGGAGAAAAAGCTCAGGAAATCTCTACTGTACCCCTTTGAATGCCTTGACTTCATCTACTGTAGTTGTGGCCTTCATTCACCAAAAAAGGTAAGTATGGCTATCAGCCCCAAGATTGCTGTGGTAAGCTGTAGATAATTGTTACCATGGGTTGGATAAACAAGTCTGGGGATGTGGGTCACATACAACAACAGCTGTATACAATTTATCAGAAATTAAAGCAGGTTTTGGTTGTATTACTGTGCAGATTATCTGAGAATTTGCAGATAGAGATTCCATATACTCTACCTGCATAATTAATGTGTTCTGTAGCATTTCTCATAATAACAAATGTTTGTGCCATTATTAATTGACAAAAGCTATGGCCTTAAATGGACTATTAGGCTCTGAAATGTAAAGCAGAAAAATGAGAGTAGTGGGGTAAATTGATAGGAGAGCTGTTGAGAATGCTTGTTGATGTATTTTCTCTTTTGCTTGTCTCCATGAAGTCATATTTGGGTTTTTACATTATGGCAATGGTGTTTAAATAAAGAGAAGGAAGGTTGCTGAATATTTTATTGCCTCAAAACCCATTTGGGTGGTTACATTAAAGCAAAGCCAGATAATTAAAGAAAATTAATTATCTTTTATGGGGGAATTTTTTAAAATCACATTTATATGCCACCCTTCTCCGAAGACTCAGGGCGGCTTACAATTTTTGGGATACAACCCAATGTGCTCAGCAATAGCCTTCATTCCATTGTATATGCCTGCTTATTGCTAAGCGGCATTTTTACAAAGTCAGCTTATTGCCCCCAACAATCTTGGGTCCTCAATTTACCTACCCCGAGAGGATGGAAGGCTGAGTCAACCTTGAGCCTGGTGGGATTCGAGCCTGCAATAATTGCAGGTAGCTGGAACTTAAGTGCTAAGCATTTAGCAGCCTGCACCACCAAGGCCCTCTACATTTGGTTGGTTGGCTGGCTGGTTTAATCCCCCCCTCCACTAGAAAACTAGATACTATTTTTTGGGGTGATGCAGACATCATTAACAACATATCAGAAAGTCTTAGATTTATTGAAGGAATTTTGATTTCCATTTTGGTTTTAGAAAGAGAAATATATTTGGATCAGCTTAAGCAAAGAGTTCATTCCAACATGGTACATTTGAAATGAATTTTTAAAAATGTAGAAAAGCCAAGGATTTTGTTTATTTTCTGAAATATTTTTGTCACATATGCACTTTTGTTTATTAAAAAAGAAAATGATTAATCCCCCATTCAATATTACCATACTCTATGAATCCTTTAGAAACAATGTAATTCCCATTACTTTTTAGATAGAATTTTCAGGGGTACAGAGATGAGGTTGTGGAAACAGTGTTGAGATACATAATATGCTGGACAAGCTAAGAATTCCAGGTCATCAGCAGTTCTTTGTCTGCAGTAGTTGGGTATCTGCGATCTATTTATTTTTTCCATCTTAACATCTGTAAGCATTTGAAACTATGACACCTGTTGGTTACCCCTAAGGTAAGAACACAATACAAAATTAGGAATATAAATTTGTAGCTGTCCAAGGTGCTTAAGATCTGCACCCTCATGCTGGATATAAGAGCAAAAGAGCCTTAGCTTTTTTTCAATTTTCTGCATCTCTTCTCAGTCATGCTGGCAAAAGTTGAACATATGTTGAGGAAGAACATATGGCTACTTAAGAGAAAGATGACCAATGCCATTTACTTCTTCCCACTTGTAGATCTAGTCACTCCCCATGATTCATGGAGGAGATGAGAAATGAATTTGTACTCTTTCTTTTTTAGTACTGATTTCTGTTGCATTGTTTCACATTTCTTTAATATTTACCATAAATGCAATGGGTAATCTTAATAAATATTAGTTTTTGTAAAAGTTGTAAAATCTTATTATATTCTGTTCAACATTAGTAGTTTTGTCATCTGCTTTTCATCCATCGTGAAGCTTGAGCTTTACCTTAAGAATCTTCTCAGAAAGATTCTTCCCTCAATTTGGCATATTGACATTCTTTTCCCTTTACAGATACATGTAGACCTCATTTAGTGACTATAATTAGAACTCACAACTTGATAAGTGAAACATGACTGTACCTACAATTTGACTTTAGCTATTCTTTGCTTTACAGACCAGCAAAGGTCATAAATGCAAGAATTGGTCACACAATTATTTTTTCCATCACTACTCTAAATGCATCACACTTGGCCAATAAAGAACTATTCTGTTCTCTTCTATTCCTATTCCTATTCTGCTCTCTACTGTTCTGTTCTAATCTGCTCTATTCTATCCTGTACGGTTCTTAAGTTCAACATGACTTTCACTAAAATGTTCCCGCTGGCATACTGGTATACTGTGTTAAAGTGGTTAGTGGTTACTGAAAGAGTGCTAAAAGGTCAACTCTTAGCATTCTGAGTAGAACAGGAGCTCTGCCCTGGGTTTAGTATTGTAGGATAGCAAGGACCGTCATTAAACATCCTGGTGAACCAAACTGAAAAGGTTACCTTCAGAAAAAAAAGGTGAGATTCAAGATTATCTTGATACCGAGAATTGGACAAAATTTGCAAAACAAATTTATTTATTTTATTTATTTATTTATTACGGGATTTATATGCCACCCTCTCTCCCGAAGGAGTCAGGGTGGCTCACAGTAATAAGAAAGAACAATACAAAGTTTAAAATTTAAAAAATTATTAAATCAAAATCCCAATAATACAATTAAAATGCCAAATATAAACAATAACCCCCCCCTCCTCAGTCCAGGTCAGCCTGTTGAAAGAACCATGTCTTCAGGTTGCGATGGAAGGATCGAAGGTCAGGGGCCATCCACAGCTCCAAGGGCAGCTGATTCCACAGGGTGGGTGCACCCACAGAGAAGGCTCTCTCCCTGGGGGTCACCAGACAACACTGTCTGGCCGATGGCACCCTGAGGAGGCCCTGTCTGTGGGAGCACATGGGACACTGGGAAGATGTTGCTGGCAGTAGATGGTCCCACAAATACCCCGGCCCTAAGCCATATAGGGCTTTATAGGTGATTACCAGCACCTTGAATCTCACCCGGAGGGCAACTGGCAACCAATGCAGCTCACACAGGAGGGGTGTAATATGGGAGTATCGGGATACTCCCATCACAACCCATGCAGCCACATTCTGTACCAGTTGAAGCCTCCGAGTGGTCCTCAAGGGCAGCCCCATGTAGAGAACATTGCAGTAGTCCACACGGGAGGTAACAAGCACATGAGTAACCGTATGTAAGGCATCTCGGTCAAGATAGGGGTGCAACTGGCGCACAAGACGAACCTGAGCAAATGTCCCCCTGGCCACGGCTCCCACATGATCTTCCAAACTAAGCTGTGAATCCAGGAGGACACCCAAGTTACGCACCCTATCAACGGGGGGTAACATCTCTCCCCCCATAACTAAAGAAGGAATATCCTGGATGATCCGAGATGCCGGTATGTACAGCCACTCGGTCTTGGCCGGGTTGAGACAAAGCCTGTTCCTCCTCATCCAGGTCCGTACCACTTCCAGGCACCGGGACATCATGTTGAGGGCATCACTGGGTTGGTTTGGGGTGGAGATAAAAAGCTGGGTGTCATCAGCATATTGATGGTACCTCACCCCAAAACCCTGGATAATCTCCCCCAGTGGTTTCATATAGATGTTGAACAGAAGGGAGAGAGGACTGACCCCTGGGGCACCCCATAAGAGAGGGGCCTTGGGGTTGACCTCCGCCCTCCTGCCAACACCGACTGCATACGACCTGAGAGGTAGGAGGAGAACCACCGCAAAACAGTGCCTCCCACTCCCAACACCCCAGGCGTTGCAGCAAGATACCATGATCGATGGTATCGAAAGCCGCTGAGAGATCTAATAGGACCAGGACAGAGGATAACCTCAGTCCCGAGCCCTCCAGAGATCATCCACCAGTGCAACCGTCTCTGTGCTGTACCCAGGCCTGAAACCCAATTGATATGGATCCAGATAATCAGTTTCCTCCAGCAACACCGGGAACTATCAGGCCCCAGCTATCAACAACCTTCGCAACAAAGCGAAAGTTGGAGACAGGACGAAAGTTGTTTAGAATAGCCAGGTCCAGGGCAGGCTTCTTGAGGAGGAGCCTCACCACCGCCTCCTTCAAGGCGGAGGAGAAGGATCCCTCACTCAAAGAAGCATTGACCATGGCCTGGAGCCAGCCTCGTGTAACCTCCCAGGCGGCATAAACCAGCCAGGAGGGACATGGATCCAATAAACATGTGTTAGTACTCAGTTTCCCCATGATCCTGTCCACTTCATCCGGAGTCACAGGATCGAACTCATCCCAGATGGTCTCCACAAGACCCGTCGCTTCCCCCCCGTCCGACTCTAACCAGTTGGAGTCCAGGCTGGCCCAGATCTGAGCGATCTTGTCTGTCAGATGATGGCTAAACTCCTCAGCCTGCCCCTGCAAAGGGTCCTCCCCCATCCCCTGATTAAGGAGAGAGTGGGTGACCCTAAACAGGGCGGCCGGGCGATTATTCATGGATGCAATGAGAGTGGAGAAGTAAGCATACTTTGCCTCTCCCATCACCGCAAGATAAGACCTGGTAAAGGTTCTTAACTGCGATCGGTCAGATTCGGACTGACTGACACCTCCAACTGCTCTCTAGGCCCCTCCTCCGGCGCTTCATCTCCCAGAGCTCCACGGAAAACCACAGAGCCAGCCAAGATCTGCACTGGGTCAGAGGCCGCAAAGGGACAACGTGGTCAAGAGCCTCTGAGGCAGCCCTTTGCCAGGCATCCACCAGGGCCTCAACCGGGCTGTGAGTGAGGGAGGCAGGAATCGACCCAAGCACCATCTGAAACCCTACCAGGTCCATCAGGCGTCTGGGGTGGAACCACCTAATCGGTTCTGCATCCCAGTGACATGGGGTGGCATATTGGAAGGCCAGCTGGAGGAGATAATGATCAGTCCATGACAGGGGTAAGATGGTTGGTGATCCCCCACCCAGAGAGCATTATCCCACTACCCAGAGATAAAAACAAGGTCAAGCGTGTGCCCCCCACCATGAGTCAGGACCCTGAATTATTTGGGTCAGGTCCATGGCCATCATGGAACTCCCGATCCATTCTCGACGCTCCACCCAGAGAAGGCAGGTTGAAGTCCCCCAGAACAATAAGTCTGGGAAACTCAATCACCACCCCCGATAGAACGTCAAGTAGTTCGGGCAGGGCCGTTGTCATGTAGCTGGAGAAAGGTACGTGAGCAACAGGCCCAACTGACCACCAGGGCCCTACTTCAGGAGGAGGGACTCACACCTGCCAATCTGAGGGACAGTGGCATCCTGTGGACAAAGGGTCCCCCCGCCCCTACCCTGAACTCAAGGTTGGTGCAGCACACGGAAACCTGGTGGGCACAACTCAGACAGAGGGAGTCCTCCCTCTGGGCCCAACCAGGTCTCTGTAATGCAAGCCAGGTCTGCATCTTCCTCCTCGATCAGCTCACGGATGAGGGGAGCTTTGCTCACCATGGACCTGGCATTTAAATAGACCAACCTAACCTCAGGGCCTGGTCTCCCACACCCCAAGGGAAACGGGTGGAAACAGGAGGGTCGGAGCGTGCCATCGCTCGAAGATAGCAAGGGCACGCTCCCGAACTCCGATATGACCTCCGTTCCTCCATCCCCTGACAATCCCAGTCACCGTGGGGATTGCAGTCCCCACCCCAACCCCTGGAGTCACGGAGCACCCCAGCCCCAGCCCCTCCCCGTCGTGACCTGCACCTGACCTGGACTGAAATTGGTCCAGCGGACACCCCCCCACAAGTCCCAACCGGGCCCCACATCCCACCCCCCTCCCTCACCCCCTTAAAAATTTGGATAAAAATTAATTCAGATCTAGATTGATCTAGGAAAAATCAGTGTACATATTTATACAAGATGACTTGACAGCTGTGTATACAAACCTCACCCAGAGGTTTTAAGAACTAAATATGAATTAATGGCTGATCCAGCAGCTAAAAAGACTGAAGTATCCTAGGCTACATCAAGTAGCATGGTGTTGAGAAGTTGTTACACCACTCAGCTGTAGATATTTGCTCAGTTGGAGTATTGTGTCTAGTTCTAGCATAATACAACATATTCAACTAAGGGAGAGTTGTAAAGATGCGAAAGTCTGATGCTGTAATATAATCAAGAAAGCTTTAGAAGAGCTTTCTTGAAAATGCTTGGAGGAGAGATGATTAAGAGATGAAATAAGTTCTACTTTAAAATATTTGAAAGGCTTCTGCATAGAGAATATTTTTTTTATCTAAAAGGAAGAAAAATTCAAATTACAATAAAAAGAATTGGAACCAAGAATTTTCTGATGGTACACACTCTTTTAATAGAGGAATATTTATTTATTTATTTATTTAATGAGATTTATATGCCGCCCTATCTCCCGAAGGACTCAGGACGGCTTACAATAATAAAAAGAAACAGTACAAAAGTTAAAAAACAATTAAATATGAAATCTCACTAAGCCAAAATGTATAAAACTATTGTTAAAATCCCCTCCCCTCCATCAGTCCGAGTCGGCGAGTTGGAAAAGCCATGTTTTTAGGCCACGGCGGAAGGATTGGAGGTCAGGGGCCACCCGAAGCTCCAGGGGCAGTTGATTCCATAGGGTGGGTGCTCCCACAGAGAAGGCCCTATCCCTAGGGGTCGCCAGCCGACATTGTCTGGCCAACAGCACCCCAAGAAGGCCCTGCCTATGGGAGCTCATGGGACGTTGGGAAGCCATTACTGGCAGCAGGGTTCCCCTAAGCCATGAAGGGCTTTATAGGTCAACACCAGCACCTTGAATCTCACACGGAGGGCAACCGGTAAACAGTGCAGCTCGCACAAAAGGGGTGTGATATGGGAGTATCGGGACCCTCCAACCACAACCCATGCCACTGCATTCTGGACAAGTTGAAGCCTCTGCATGGTCTTCAAGGGCAGCCCCATGTAAAGAGCATTGCAGTAGTCCAGACGGGAGGTAACGAGCGCATGAATGACCATATGTAGGGCATACAATGTTCTGGAAGGTGGTGGATTTTTCCTCATTAGCTATTTTTAAGTAGATGTAACTTACCTACTGAATACAGTAAGAGTGGGTTTCCTATATCAGCAGAGAGTGAGAATAGATCATCCTTCCAATACTGCATCCCTGATGGAAAAGATGAATTGGATAGATTTGTGATATACTTCAGAATAGCTAAGAACCTTTTTTTGCTAGGAAATTAAGAAGCCCAATTATCATTTCTGTTTATTGGACCATCTTCTCCATCTCTTCAAATAGTGACTGGCAATGAATAACATTTATCAATTTCTCTTTATATTGTAGCAGCTGTGCTTCATTATTTATCTTAAGGAATCTTTTGTTCAGTACTGGCTTTCATATTAATAACAGCTCTTCCTTTCCTTCTCCTTAGGTTTGTGTGTGTGTGTCTTTTTCCTGCTGTGCTGTGTGCCTTTGTTGTGAGAATACAGTAGTATTTAGTATGAACATCTCTACCCTCCACCCTTTAAAAATCAACTTTGATTTAATAAGGTTGGGTCTAAAGCACTGAACTATTAAACTGAGTATCTGACAGCATGAAACCAATTCTCAAAAACAGGAGCATATTAATGATGTTGATGCTGCTATAAACTAAGTAAAGGTAAGAATGAAGACAGTAGAGATTATATGGAAAAAGTAACATAACCACCAGTTCACTTTGAATGAATTAGTGTAATAATTAACATTTTAATCTCTGTATGGATACAGAGGTAACTTTCCATCACACTACAACCATAATTTAATACAGGAATAATTTAGGCATTGCACCTCAGATATTGTTAAATAGCCTCAGTTAGTGAAGTATGTTAGAAAATGTAGGCTATTAACATCTGAAGGAACCCAAATCAAGCAATTAGATGTATCAGCTGAGGTAAATAGATTGAGTAATATTGCTTATTGACTAGCTGAGATTTTGAATAGGCACATTGGAATGCTGCAGTATAAAAAAGGGTTAGATGATACTTTATAAAAGTTGTATCATAGTTCATTGCACTGATTTAACACAAAGAGGAAGATCCATTGTATATTATTTCTCTGCATGTGGACTATTGTGTGCTCTATTTGGGGCTTGTTAAGGTAAAATGCCAAACTGCTTTATTCATATAAGAAAAAATGTTCATTGTTGTTCCTAATATTAAGCATACAAGTTCCATGATGCATCACTGCATATTCCCCTCCCACTAAGTATAAAAAGGTACTGATTTCTGGTTTTAGCTCTCTCTCTCCCTCTCCTGAAAGAATGATGTACCTAAGAGAAAACATAGACATGATGTAAGTTTATATTTCTACAATAAAGGATTATTCTGATCATAAATATTTTTGAAGATTAATTTTGGCTAGATCCATTAAAAGTTATCAACAAATGGTAGCAGAGATTGGTTGCCAAATTAACTTGAACAAAACATGTCAGGATCAGAAAAAAATCCAGAATTAATACGAGAGCCTTCACCAGACAGATGGCAGCTCAATTGACACCAATGGGAGCAATAATAGGAACTGCCTTGGATGAAGAAAGTAAAACTCCTACAGCTGAAAGAAATGAAACCCAGGAGAAAGACAAAATAACTGACAAAAATGAAGATTTAAAATCAACCCTACTCAGAATCATTGAAATGTCAACAGGCAACAAGGACCCGATCGAGAATTAAGAGCACTTTTTCAAAATATAGACAACCCTCAAAATGAAGAAAGGCAAACAGAGAAAGAAAATAAAACAGCAAGCGCTGAACCGTAAGTCCTTTACAATCTTGTTTAAACTTACTGGAGGCGGGAAAACATGCTGAGACGCCATTTTCAGATCTAAACAGCCCAGAGCCACAGCCAATAGAAACGGCCGACCAGCAGCCAATCACTGCAGGAATTTTAAAATGGAAGGCGGGAAAAAAAGGAAAAGGATAACCCTGAAAAGAATGAGGAAGGGAGAAACAGGCAGAATGATCATGAAACTAACGAACTATTTTGTGAGGGTGGCTGGTCAGTTCTTCATTTGACAAGACCAATAACACCAGATAACAGAGAACCAAAGACTAACACCCAAAATAAATGTGTCAACAAGAAACCTCCCTCAGAACAGGAAATCTCAAGAGCGATTGAAACACTCACAGAAGCATTTGGGGCTGCATTCACACCCCCGACTCCAAAACAATCACAGACAATGAGCACCGAACTCCCAGCAACCACAGGCAGTCTCCCAGCACCTTCAGTCAACATTCCAAAGGCTCCAGAAGCAGCTGCAATGATCCCAGAAGCCACGTTCCCCCTAAATAAGCCTACAACATCAATCTCCGATCTCCAAGCAATTAACAACTTCTCGCTCCCGACAGCTTCCCTGACTTCCGCAGCGGTCCTAGTGCCTCCAGATTACTTGCTAGCCCCACAAATAGCACTGCTTCAGGATGCTACAGCCCCCCAGTCAGGAATTAAGAATGAAACCACAGCTCCAATGCAATTTTTTAACCCTTCACCTCCTGCAGCAGCTCTTCAGGGAACATCCTCCACAGGAAACCAACATAAAATGAACATGGCACAAATTCAAAACACCATGCATATGCAGTCAGCACCAGTCATCTTGAAAGAAAAAAGAACAGTAAGTTTTTCGAACTTAACAGCGTGCATACCAATGTCCTTCTGCCAGTATGCACATATTCCAGAGCACCAACAACAGCAATTTCTGAATATCACCCCTGTCCAGCACAACATCTTACCTAATGGTTTCCCCAAGCTATGTGCCACAGGTAATAATCTAATGGACTGGGCAGCAATTTCAGATTGCACTAATGAAGGAAAATGCCCTTTTCCTCATACTGAATCCACCCCAAAACCATGGTCTATACAGGTGGATTGTATTCACCATCGGGCATTTTGCTTAATGCTGAGTTCCCTCGAACCAGCCATATACCACATCATACCCAATGGGTCCACCATCTCTGAAATTTGGGAAAAGATATGTAACCTGTTTTATAGCAAAAATAGGAGTACCACTAGCAGAATATCTAGACAGTTTCATTCTGCTAGACTAAGACCAGGAGTGAGCATGAGCGAACATCTGCTCAACTTAAACGCCATGAGATCTGATCTGTTACAAAGGGGTGAGACAATCACAGAGGGAAGTTTTATTAGTATTATAATTAATTCCCTTGATTCTAGCTGGGACTATTTTCTTAATCAATTGGATAATCTAAATAATGACAACATTTCACTCGAAACATCAGGAAGACTGGTGGCTCAGGATAATCTCAGAAAAGATCGAGCTTTACTTCACAAGGAACCCAGGGTTATGAAAAGAGTTAACTTTGTGGAACAGGTAAATGTTACCAGGGTGTTATACATGCGGTTCGAAAGACCACTTTAAGAGGAATTGTCCTAAGACCTTTAAAGGCAGAGGACCCTTTGAGTATCCCCAGCCCTATTATACAAGTTATCAGAGAGAAAGGTCCGACTATGGACAAAGATATCAAGATAGACACCCCAGTAGCCAAAGACATGATGTAAACCCGAGACGTAGAAAATCACCAAGCCCAAAAAGGAGCAGGAGATCCAGTCGGGAGAACAATGGGACTGACACTGAATCCGTGAATGGGGTCAGAGAAGTAGAACCAAATCTTGGTGCAAACTTAAGGAAACAATGTTGGTTAATCAACTCCGGGGCAGCAACACACACATCTTGCAATAGAGAGCTGTTCACCTCTTTAGATGAAGTGTCGTTTAAAATTAAAGTTGCCAACCAAAAATTTGTGCAGGTGGTTGGGAAGGGGGATGTCCACATCCCAGGTCTTGGGAGAATCAAGGAAGTCCTTTTCATACCTGAAATACCATATAACGTCCTAGCTATAATTAAATTAATCAAAGGTACCAAAATCGAGGTGTTATTTAATAATGGCACCATCCAACTTACCAATGATGGCAAGGAAGTAGGGGATGTTATAGTGACCAGTGGTTTAGCTTATTTTATACCCACCATGAATACCACCGCACAAGTTATAGCCAATTTTTCAAATGATGGTGTTAAGAATGGGAAGGAAGAAGGAAAAGAGGATGATAATGCTGACAGTGATACTAGTGATGAGGAAATAGAAGGGAAAGTGATAATGATGTTAACGATGTAAGTGTTGAAAATGTTGTAACCAAAACGAATGACTCAAAACATATTTCAATTGGTAAACCTTTACATAATAATTGTGCACATATCTTGCATAGGAAGCTAGCACATATTGGTTTTCCTGTTGTTAAAAAATGTTGCATTGTTCTGAGGGACTCAAAGTGAACAATTGTGAAAATTATTTAGAATGTTCCATTTGTAAGAGTTCAAAGTCAAAAGAAAAACCCCGACCAAAGAAATCAGAAAGGAGCACCACACACATTTTCAGCTGATACACATGGATCTAGTAGGCCCCTTGAAGCCTTCTATTGGCCACAAAAATATTTCCTCACAATTGTTGACGACCATAGTAGATATGGTTTTGTATACACACTCAAACACAAGGGGGAAACATTCACCAAATTTAAAGAATTCTATAAGAGGATAGAAATCCAACATAACATTAAGATCAAACAGATCATGACAGACCGGTTCTGAATTTCTTTCCAAAGAATTCAGTGACTGGATTAATAAACATGGTTTAATACATTTTACAACTTCACCATTTTCTGCCTTTCAAAATGGTGTGGAACGCAGGAATGGAGTATTACAAACTATGGTTAGATGCATATTAGAAGATGCTGGATTAAACTTTTCATATTGGGGAGAAGCCGTCTTATATTCAAACTATACTCTTAATAGAATATGGTCAAGTGTGATACAGAAAACCCCATACGAAATAATGTATGATCAGAAACCCAAATTAGCACATCTTCATGTTTTTGGAGTAACTGCCGATGTGCACATACCCAAGCAACTCAGACGAAAGGGAGATAAAGTATAAAAGAAACTCAAATTTGTTGGTTATGAACCCAAAACCAAAGCTTACAGATTCATGGATAGTAATCACAAGATAATCATATCGAGATCAGCAAATTTTCATGAAAACACAAATTGGAGTAAGATACATTCAAATGAAATCATAATTGGCAAAAACACATTCAAAACTGATCAGGAACAAACACAACTTCACACTCACACTACAAAAACAAAACCCAACAGAAATAGCATTAAGGTTAAGGCGTGGAAAGAAAGTCACCACATACTCAAAACCAAAGGTACAGATGAGTACAGCTCAGATGACTCATCAGAAAAAATATTCCAACCGAAAACATACCCAGGAGATCACTAAGGACTAATAAGGGCAAAATTCCCAATACCTTAGGGGACTATGTGATGTCTATTGATACCACCATCGTCACACCCAAAAATTATAATGACATACTGACTCCCACCAGATGAACAGTTAAAATGGAAAGAGGCCATGGAGGGAGATGGAAAGTATTAAAAACTAGAAGTATATACCCCTCAAGAGTTCCAGAGAACAAAAAATTATCGGTACCAGGTGGGTATACAAAATAAAACCCCTAGAGGATAACAAAAATCTATACAAAGCAAGACTGGTGGCACAAGGTTTCTCACAAAAATTTCCAGACGATTACATAGACACATATTCTCCTACTGTGAGGGCAGAAAGTGTTAAGACAGCCTTGGTCATTGCCTCAATTCTAAATGAACACGTGTATCAATTCGATGTACAAACAGCATACCTACACACCACTAGATAAGGAATTATCGTCAGAGCACCACCAGGAATTGACTGTAATGAAGGGAAAACCTGGCTGCTCCATAAAAGTCTCTATGGTCTGACAATCGGGTAAGAGATGGTACAATTGTCTTTCCAAAACTTTAAGGCTAATAGGTTTCACCGCCACATCAGCTGACAAATGTGTATTTATTAAAAGGGATCAAGGCATATGTGAAAAAGTACTTGTCTATGTCAATGATATATTGTACATATGTAAAAGTAAACTTAAATGTGACCAATTTGCCAAAAACTTCAAAAACATTTTTCATTGAAATCTTTGGGAAAAATCGATAAATATTTAGGGGTTCAGATTACTGAATCACAAAATGGTTTCATACTGTCAAAAGGAAAAGATATTAGAATTACTGAAAAATGTAATATGTCTGATGCCAAACCATCAGATACCCCCATGCAGACTGACTTCCTAAAGAACATGTTTAATAATGATGAGATATTTAAGGACAATACAGTTTATCGATCTACAATTGGTTCGCTACTTTATATAGCCAATTGGACTAGACCTGACATAGCATTATCTGTCAACTTACTCTCAAGACATGTAAATAACCCAAAAATGTACCACTGGAATGCAATCAAAAGATTATTAAGATATCTGAAACATACCGCTGATGTGGTTTTGTCACTTAATCCAAATATGTCAAGCACCCCTAGACTTTCATGTTACGCAGATGCCGATTGGGCCGGAGATGTCAAAACACGAAAAAGTACTTCAGGGTATGTTATTTTTCTGAATGATAGTCCTATACATTGGTATACCGGAAAACAAAACTTGTATCAACTTCAACTACAGAAGCCGAATTTGTTTGTTTATCAAAGGCAAATAACTTAATTTGGTTCGACGATTTAGTGATGGATATTTGGAAAGAACCTTCATACCCCATAATCATTCAGGAGGATAACAAAGCAGCAATAGATATATCTAAAGCTGATGCTGTAGGCCACAGGTCAAGACACATCGACATTAAGTACAAACATGTGAGACAGTTGTCAGAAATTGGATTCATAAAAGCTGTACATTATGAGACTAAGGAACAAACTGCAGATATTTTGACCAAAACAACATTCATATCTGACAAAGAAGCTGTGTATAAATATATAAATGATGTATGATAATATCTATGTTAATGTTCCTCCAATGATAAACCAGTTTGACCTTAGAAGGGGAATTGTTAAGGTAAAATGCCAAACTGCTTTATTCATATAAGAAAAAATGTTCATTGTTGTTCCTAATATTAAGCATACAAGTTCCATGATGCATCACTGCATATTCCCCCTCCCACTAAGTATAAAAAAGGTACTGATTTCTGGTTTTTAGCTCTCTCTCCTCCCTCTCCTGAAAGAATGATGTACCTAAGAGAAAACATAGACATGATGTAAGTCTATATTTCTACAATAAAAGGATTATTCTGATCATAAATATTTTTGAAGATTAATTTTGGCTAGATCCATTAAAAGTTATCAACAGGGCTGCCCTTGAAGACCATTCAGAAATGTCAGCTGATCCAGAATTCAGGGCACAAGAAGTTATGGGCATGCTAGGGTATGTCTGTAAAATATTTCTGCTTTCTAAACTGCCTAATTACCAGTAGGTTTCCAGGTACAATTCAAAGTGCTGGTTAGGGGCCTTGACATAGGGCCTTGTTATCTGAATAACTGCCTAACTTCAGTAGTTTCTTCCCTAATTTCTGAGAAAGTGGTCGTGCCCAGAGTCTCATCAATTAAACAGTTTCATCTGATGGGACCCAGAAAGCAGAGTTTTTCAGTTGTGGCACCTGTCCTCTAAAACCATTTCCTTAAGATTTGAATTTGTTCTCTTTTAAATAAATCTTGAAGACCTGTTTCTTCCCTTAGTCTTTGGGTGTGGACTCTTTTTATGAGGCTTTCTTATGCCTGTTCACTGGGGTAGCCATCTTTTCTGGTTGTTTTGTTTCTCTGATTTTCAATTTATATTTTGCCCAGAATTATTGAGAAATTGGGTAATCCACAGAAGGTTCCATTGTTTTATATGGACTTCAAAAGTAATTGTTCAAAGACTTTGGTTATGATCAGTTTGAAAAGAATCCTGCTTCGTCATCCTAAAGATGGCCAATTTAAGCTATATCAGTGCATGACTCTTTGATAATTTTTCTCCATTACAGATGTTTTGCCTGGATTCCTCTCTGTCAGGATAGAGAAATATAAAATTCAGAGTGTTGTGCAGAAAAAAAACCATAATCACATTTATATTGCATAGCATATTTGGGCATTGTGTATTACATTGCATATTTTTGTATTACTAACATGACTTTTAAGAACTTGATAGATTTATTCAGCTTCCTACTTACAATATATTCCTGTATGTTAAGGATGTCCAAGAGTGTTTATTACCCAGTAATAAATTTTTGTTAGTAACCTGAAAAATACTGTAATTTGGACTTTGAAATCATAAGACTAAAAAGACATTGATATTTTCTTTCCTCTTATCAGCATTCTGGTGTCTCATATTTGAATATATGTAACTTTTAATTTATTATGTCTTAAAAAACAACCCTAGCATTCTTTGTATCCTGCCAGTAGCCAAGAGGCTAGTGGGAGCGATTTGTGGTTTGTTCAAGCTAGACATCATCACCCCTGTTGTTTAGACTGAAATCTTGATAGCTTGGGATTGGGCTGGTAGGGGATGGGGGGCAGGGAAGGAAGTTTTTCTCTGATGGAAGCTTGCTTGCTGACTTACACTTTTTCATGATTGGGGCTGCCTTCTCCCTCCCTTTCCCTTCTAAGAGGGGGTTAGTTTGATGAGGTGCCTTTCTATTTCTGAGGCAGAAGGCAGGCCTTGTCCAGCTGGTATCTTGAACTGACACAGGTGCAAAGACTGCAGGGGGTGGGATCCAAGAATAATTGCATGTTTCTCAAAGCATCAGGCCTTGCCCAAAGGGGGGTTTGCGGAAATGGTTCTTTATGGAAAATTAATGACAAGGCTTAAAGCCTGTCAGGATCACTGTGGTCATCAGAGAAGGAGTAATGCCTTACAGGGACGGCTCCCTCCTGTCTTCTCCACAGGATATTAGCTCACCCAACACAGCCCTGTATCATCTGGAGACTTCACAAGGCCTGTGCTGGTTTTAGTGTTCTTTGAAAATCTTTTTCCCATCTAACTCTTGCTAACTCATGGGCTTTGTATTTAGAGTGTGAGCCTCACGATTTCTCTTCTAAGGAGTGTAAATCAAGCTACAGAGTGATTGTTATTTCTATTGTGACAAGAAGAAATTTCATGAAAGTTAAGCTTGGAGAAAACAATAACGTTATGCTTATTATTTATTCACCAGCTGATTAGGAGCTGACAAATCCTCTATTTGACTGAATTTTCTATTATATATAATTTGGTTTAACTAAACATGTGTGAAAGACTAATCTATGTAAATGGATAGTTACAAGGTTTTAAATCTCCTACTTGCCTTAGCTAATCTTAACATTTGCAGACCTGTAGCTAGCAGCTCAGACAGCACTGCATTTTATTGTCTCCTGATTGTATCCATTTGAAAGAATTGCAAGCAGCCTGTAATTCTCACTGATATAGTTGCATAAATCCACAATACTGTTCTTTGGTACATTTGAAAGTTTTTGCATTTTATTTTTGCCTGCAACACACATGACTAGTTATGTAAAAGATTTTTTTAATCTTCTACTTTAGTATGAAACGTTATATATACTTTGTGTGTGTGTGTGTGTGTGTATGTGTATATACACACTAGATATATAAAGTTTCATACCAAAGTAGAATATTAAATATATACAAGCTAGCTTGATGATGATTTAGCAAGTGGGACTTTTTGTTAGCAATGTCATATGCATGCACAAGTATTTGAGTCATTTGTTTAAATGCAGTTCATCTCATGTATATGTTAAGTCATTGCTGTGTCATTTTTCTTGTGTGTAGAAGATAAGCTGGGGAGGACAACTTTGTGAAGAGAAAAGGAAATGAATGAATTACATCCTATTGTAAACTTTTACTCTCCCTTGGATTTAACTGGCTGATACAAGGTCATTGAATTACATATCATGTTTTGTATGTATAGATTCAATCATAAATTAATTCCATAGAGGTCTAGGAACTTACAGATTTTATCAGTGCCATGGTCATGTTTCAGTTTTGAGTTGTAGTCTGAATTAATCTGTAAAGAAAGTTATATGTTTGTTTCTCAGTTTATATTTGATTTCATTTGAAACATTTATAAGATTACTGTCTAGTATGAATACCCAAAGTAGTTAACAAAATAGAGTTGAGAATTTCTTCAGAACTGGTCAAGTAGTGCTTGTGTAATATTTATGAATCACTTGATTTGCAAGTGATTGTTTTTATAGTTACTAGGCAGCTAGCAACCTGTGCTTTCAACTGCCTTCCTTTTTGCAATTTGAATATTTTTGCACAATAGATTTGTACCTGGATTTCCAGATGCTACGCACCAGAGCTGAATAGCCATTGTATTCTTATTCTATGGAAGAATTCATTTCTGTAACGTTTGCTGAAGACACTTTCTTCCTCTTTTGTCTTATGGTTGCTTTGATTTGCTTTTCTATTGTCTCTGATTGTAGCAACTTGCTTTATTCAAATACTCTTTTCTTCTTCGCAGTGGTTGCAACTGGATTTGACTGTCCAATGATGGCTTCTTTCTCCTTTTGTTTCTACAGACATGCCTTGAGCTAGAACGCTACCTTCAGACAGAACCCAGGAAGAACTCAGAAAGCTTTGTGGAGGACCTGGACTGTTTTCTTCATTCTTCTTCTGCTCAAGGCACAGAAGACAGCATTCAGCCATTGGACCCACTCTTATTACCTGTAGATATGAGTACCTGTGGCAAAAATGCCAACATGGACATTATTCTCTCAAGGGACAAATTATTGTCTGAGACATGTCTCAGCCTGCAACCTACCAGCTCCTCTACAGAGGGCTATGCTGCTGTTAACCAGGCCCAACTCAACGCAGTGACCTCACTAACACCTCCTTCCTCTCCTGAACTCAGTCGCCATCTTGGAAAAACCTCACAAACTATATCTGCAGTTGATGGCACAGTTACACTGAAATTAGTGACAAAGAAATCCACCCTCAGTTCAGTAAAGGTTGGTGTAATAGCACCAGCTAACACAACAAAGTGCGTGCTCAGTGACAGTGAACAAGGAGGGCCAGGGGCTGATACATCTTCAGAAAACAAGAAGAGGGTTCATCGTTGTCAGTTTAATGGGTGCCGTAAAGTATATACAAAGAGCTCACACTTAAAAGCGCACCAGAGGACTCACACAGGTACTTGTGTTAGATGCTTGGTTGTCTTTACTTATGCCTTTTATTTATTATTTGTCTTGTGCAGAAATGAAGCTTTAAAGGGTAAGAGGCTTGGTATAAAAAGTTGGGTTGAAACATTGTGTTCTACATTATGTCAAGGAGTTTGAGAATTCGCTATCGCAGAAAGAGAATGCTAATCGTATGGCTCTATAATTCCTTTATTAATAACATTTTCTCAGAATTTCCCAGATTACTGAGAATACAAATAATCATACAGCATACTTTGTTTTTATTGTTCTATTATTTTACTTTGTTTAAACTTCCTTTTTATTTCTGCATTTTTTATGGTTATGAGCTGCTTAGAATAGCCCCATAATAAGATAGGAAGCAAATAAATTTAATAATAATAGTACTAATACTTGACATGGAAAATTTTCATTAGGGGATTATGTTTGGCTATTTGAGGAAGTTAAATTACATTCCTTGGGCATAGAAGATACCTCTAGTATAATTATCTCCTTTTATACAGATTAAGATTAATGCTGCTAGAGATCATATCAGTGAAGGATGATGGTCTTTATGTCACAACTGCTTTATTATTCTATAGGTTATTTTGTGGAATACAATTATGTTTAGAAATGAAGAAAAGATTTTTATTAGTTTTGTTGATTGCTATCCAGCCAACCTGTTCAAAGAATTATGGTTCACTGTAGATCAAGCCACATTCATGAGAGTCTGCTTAGGGCCTTGAAATGGCTCATAATTTTAGTACATAAGCATTTCAGTTCTCCCTATTTGTGCAAAAAAAAATTCCCTCACCTATATTTATACTCATACTAAAAGGTAAACTATTGCTGTTAATTTTACATTACTATTACTGATTTTACTGATTATTACTGATCATGACTTAGCACCTGATTTTCTTAGGGTCAGCCTACTTCAGTGGTGGTATTCCACCAGTTTGGCCCAGTTTGGCCGAACCGGTAGCTCCGAGGATCATCTGTGAGTGAACTGGTTCACTCCGACGATCAGCTGCTGGTCCCTCCCACCCACCCCAGCTCTATACTGACCTTTATTTTCTGCTTTTCAACCTCAACTGCTTTGCGCGGCACAGCTGATTGCCACGCGTCAGTTGTTTTACACACACACAGGGCTTGCAGCAGAAGGTGAGTTGCAAATGGTGTGCATGTGCGCAAAGCACACACACCAAACTGGTAGGAAAAATTTTTGAAACCCACCACTGGCCTATTTCCATGTTTTTCTGCCACCCAAACCCCTCAATTGAATATCATCTTGTGGGACCGAGGAAGCACACCTTGTCCATTGCAGCTCCTGCCCTCTGGAACAGTTTCCAAATGCTTATACCCCTAGGGTTCTGGAAGGCCATTTTAAATCCTGGCTGTGTTCCCAGCCCTAGAGTTAATATGTTTGTGGGGGCCCTGTCCCATTTTATTGTTATTGTTAGGGCTGTTTTTATTCTAGGCTGTCGGTTTCATTTTATTCCACTGACAGTCTACTTGAGTGGGTGGCCATAACAAATCTAAATAAATAAATAAATGTAATGAATATGTGTGAAACATATTCAACTTCCAT
Source organism: Naja naja (assembly GCA_009733165.1). Classification (NCBI taxonomy): domain Eukaryota; kingdom Metazoa; phylum Chordata; class Lepidosauria; order Squamata; family Elapidae; genus Naja; species Naja naja. Next base: position 185,866,647 of record CM019148.1, read on the forward strand.
CAGTTTTATTTAGAGACAGCTTTGTAGGAAAAATCACTGTCCTTGCTATTTTCATATATTACAGAGAAAGAATGTTTTGATTAAAGTTACCTCAGCTGAACAGATTTTTGAAGCTAGGTATTCTAGTCAAAACTGAGTGTTCTTTCCACTGTATTCCCTTTCTATTATATATGTATCACATTTGAACCAATTTAGAATGTCCACATCAAACATGTAAAATCCTCAAGAAATCCTTAGTAAGCACAAAAGGGGCTGCTTGTTTGAAATACCTTCCTATATAGATATATCTAGAAATTTGGAATCTTTCTATATGTTTAACATGGTGATAGTTCTGTATTTTGATAGAACAAAGTTTGATTAATTCTGGTTAACATCAGTGAACCAAAGTTAATTAACCATTCCCTCATTTACGATCTGAATTGGGTGCTCTTACTTTGATTGGATATATAGAACTATGCTGTGAAATACTTCTGAAAAATTATTGTCTTGTCATTAGCTAATACCTATACTAAAACTCTTGTTATGGCTTATAACTGGATGAAACATTAAATCACAGAGCAACAGTTTTAGAATAGAGGTATCTCAAATGGGCTAACTTACAAAATATATTCAAAATCCAGGAGCATGACTCCTGAGGGAATGAAATTTGGGAAAGTTATGGCTTCTTCAGTGCTACTGGGTACTGCTGGGCTGCTATTACAATTATGTGATCTTCATTTTCAGTATTCTGTGACAGTTTCCTAGGCAGTGTTGCAATATCTTCTTCTATCCTCCACCCAGTAGCAGACACTTATGTGCCTAATGGGAAGGGAAGGGAAGGGAAGGGAAGGGAAGGGAAGGGAAGGGAAGGGAAGGAGGAACAAGGAAATAGAAAAAATGGGGGGAAGGAGCTCCATGCATAATTTCTGGCAGTGGTTATTCTGTTTCCCTGTTTAGGTATGAAATATCTCAGAAACAATGGCCTAATGGAGCATGGGCTATGTAGTCTCTTCTTTGTTTTTCAGCTTCTCGCTAGGATGATATGGCTTCCTGAATGCTATGCTACTTTTTGCTTCCATTAAAATGCTGAGTCAGTTTCTCAATTTTGCCATATTTCTTTACTCAAAAATTATGAATTGGCAGAGTGTGCTTAGGAAACTGTCACAGAAGAATTCATTATTAAAATAGATGGAACTAAAAATGGTTATAGGGGTCATAGCTTATTTAAGAGAAGATTGTTTGGGGCCGGGATTGGTAAACTTTAGGGTTATGAACTTTTGATTGGCCTTCTCTTTCTCTATTTTCCTTACCTCTCCAGTTGCCTGTTGTCTACTCAGTTTTGTTTTCTCATCTTTCCTTTTCTACTCTTTTTCCATTTCTGAATATTCAGTGAATATACTTATTTGTGTCCAGCCTTTTTTTGCTCAAAGGTATACACACATGCACATACATCACATGGACACATTTTTGGGGTGGTGGGGCAGTTTTTGTGATTCCCCCCATCTACTATTCCTCTGAGAAGAAGGGTATCATCTTAAATTCAAAATTATCTTTCTTGCAGATGAATGAATGTGTTTTGCAATACTTAAACCCAATCTCCAAAGACACTTGGCGGCATACAATATCAAATAGAAACAAAACCAAATAGTAACAACAAACAACTAAATCAGAACAATATCAAAAACAAAAATATGACATGTCAGTTTAGACATCAGATTATACTATAGTTTGCAAAAGTTGCAGTCATGGTTTCTTATTTTTGTTTGGCTAAACAGTTGGAAAGTGATTTATTTCAAAATAATTGGAAGGATTACTGAATATATATAGTATAACATAGGAGTCACCAATTAAACCTAACAAACTTCAGAATTGTAAAAAAATGTTTAAATTGCCCAAATTTCACAACTTTTTAAGATTTCTTATTTATTCAATAATTATCCTGTGAATATTTTGTTTGTCTTTTTAAAAATGGTTACTTGTATCAGGTGGATATTAATAAATTAAATACATTTATTTCTTACATTTATTCGTAATGGATTTCAAGGGAGGGTTCATCCCCAACCAATACTTTCATGTGATGCAAGTCTGTAAATGGGGTATCTTTGGACTGAATTGCTTTAAAAATTGATTGAAGTATGAGGAGTCTTAAAATGTTTCAATTTGGTATCAGTATTGACTCTCTAATTCAAATCTAGTTCAGATCAAATCTAGACTATCAATGATCAACTGACAATAGAATGCTGGGCATAAATATCTACTTTGCTTTTTGCTAGGATCTTGTGACCAACATTTGGAACCAGAAATAGTTCTAAAAGGAGACTCATTGAGTCTTTTCACATAAAAATATGCTACCCATTAGGTATCTCCAAATGAGCTATTATTTCCTTCTGCAGTTAAACCTGATCACTGTTGGAGACTCAATACTGAGTTGGGTGGATTCAGATTATCACCCCAAACAGCTGCACTTATGTTTACATAGCTTGCTTCTTTCAGTTCAAGCTGCCTTATCTCTCTAAACAATAATGTAGCTTTATTTATGCAAGCAGACATTTGAACTGGTTCCAAAACCCCAAAAGGAAAAATATTAAAGGGGTGGGATTTGGAAATTTTGGTGTGTATTGTAAGAATCCCAGGGCCAAGATTATAGGCATGAAGCAGTCATTTTGTTGGATCCTTTGTCTTTGAACACAGGCTTAGTTTCTTGGAACTGTCTCTGTAAGACACCACCAATTGTGAACAAGCTTCACAGTGCCAATGGCTACCAGCCATTTGGCTCTCTTGACTGCTGAGCTGAAGGTCTAAAAAGTTTTTGATATTTAGTTTTTCCCATTAGCTGCTTGTAGCAAATGAAGAGCTAGATGCAGTAATTCAAACGTGAGATAACAAGGTAGCAAAACTCAATTAGATTTGACAAAAGCATGGGTTGAGCACTAGTAATACCAGAACTAGTCCTGTTTTGCCAACACTTATATTTCCACGCACAGTAATGTGTGGGAAAAGTGCTAGAAAAAGTCGGTGGGAAAATCTCAGGGGAAAAGCCACAGAACTTCATAAGCAAAATTAAAAGAAGACACAATGATTTGGGAACCTCTTGAATGAAGTAAAAGGATGCATAGACTATTTGGGAGAAAGAGACATGCATGCTGAAGAGTACATGTTTTCAATGTAGAAAGTGGCAGCCTTAACCCAGAACACATCTCCATTTATAGTTGAGGAAGACTCCTCTGAAACTCATTTAGTGCACTTCTTTGTAGATGTATTCCAATAGCTTTCTATGATTAATGTGATTTTTGTCATATAAAAAACTGAAAGTTGTCTGGTAGAATGAACCCCTTGGTACAGAAAGGAATTTAACTCAGAAATAACAAGAAGCTCATTTTCTTCCCCATAAGCTGAAATATTTTTAAAGAACTGGTGCTAATTGATGTTACACCAAAGTCCTACTGCTAAAAACAAATGTGTAAAAAGATAGTCAGATTTTGGCCTAAAGTAAAATGGAGAAGTCACTTGGTTTGTGGAAAGATATGTGTGAAAGAGAGCACTAGGAAAAGGTGAGATGTGCAGTTGGGAGAAAGATTACCTTTTTCATAAGTTATGTGAAGGATCTATTATAAAATATATACTTAATGATGTGAGAAAATAAACTCAGCCTTAACACATTTGTATGGCAAATATTTCTGAAGGGATGACACTTTCACTTCTGGAAAGGGAAACGGGATTTTTTTTCCAGACCTATCTCAGCAAATGCCAGTGAGTTAAGTGACAGAAGGAGAATTAATTTAGATTGAACAACGGGAGGAGGAAGTGTATAAATTCATCATTATCCAAGATTGGAAGCAGATGCTTTAAAGAAAAAAAATTATATTAGAAATTAAATCTGACTTTTCTGTGGAAGCATTAGCTTGGCTCCAATCTTAATGTAATCATTAAGCAAAAACTTGGAAGGAGCAAAAAATTTTATTGCAGAATTTGATAGAAAAGAAATCCAGATTAGGGCGTAGGCTTCTGTTATTCAGAATCAGCAAGTTGTAGTAGGAAATTCAAGAGACTGATATAATAACTAAGATAAATTTTCTGACAGAAAATTAATCAGTGGAACGGGTTGCCTCCAGGTGATGTGGGTGCTGTAGAGGTTTTTAAGAAGATTGGACAACCATTTGTCTGAAATGATACAGGGTTTCCTGCTTATGGGGCGGGGGTTATTCTGTTATTCTATTAATAGATAGAACATCTGGAAGGAGTGCTGGTCATTTTAGAGGAAAGATGGAGGATAGCAAAGAAAGCAGTGAGGACTCATGCAACTATGGGAAATCCCACAGAATTTGTGTGATGCCAGTAAATATGTGGAAATTCACAAATTAATAGGCTTAGGATCTCTAACAAGATAATGTTCTAAAGCTCTTCAACTGAATATGTGAATGGAAGGAAATTGCATTAAGTGATAAAATGTAGAGCTATTCCACAGTTTTAACTTGACTTTTTACTATCTAAATAAAGAGCATATTTCTGAAGCACATTTTCTAATGTTAAGAGTAGTTCTCTTTCAGTTTTATTGACACAGTATAAAATGCCATTTTGCCTCATGAAAGAAGAAGGTATATTTTATTTCTTCTAAACTCTACTTACTAACAGCATTAATGAGGTGAAAAAAATCTAATTGACTATAGTAGTAAGGGTTCCAGTGTATCCGATCTAGTGCTGAATTATTCCCGGAAACCCATATTTTCCATTAAAGCTGTAAACACGGTTTTGAATGCTAAACAAACTAAGCATTGATACAAGATCTTTGCACTTTAAAATGTATCTAAGTGATGATGAAGTATGATTGTTTTGATTGTATGTTAAAAATAGTTTTGTGCTAGTACATAATGTATGTTTCAATGTTTCAATGCCAAGACCATATTATCTGTCCCCTTAACATGTGGGAATTTTATGCATTGGTTTCAGTCATATGAATGCTACTGTACCACTGCTGAAGTAAACAGGGACAAGGTGGAACATAATCTCATCAAGAATAATTATATTAGGCAAATAAACAAGAATTTTGGATCTGATTTAAAGCATTTATGCGACTGAAATCAATCTGTGGCAAGTGGCAGTCTGTGTTAAGAATATTACCATTACCATCAAGAGGCTCAAGGGTGAACCATCTAATGCATGCCAGGCGTGTCCAACAGTTTGGTTTGCCTGGGCAGCATTGAGTGAAGAGGAATTGTCTTGGTCCACCTATAAAATATATAAAACAATGTATATAAATCACGCAATAATGTTAAAAGATGATGATCTTATGGTACCGCTTGGACATGCCCAATCTAATGCATGGATAAGATACGTATGAATATCACCTTCTATTGTAAGAACATACTGTAGAGCCAGGTTTTCCATGCTGCTGATGCTTTCAATTTAGTTAGTTAGGGGGTTGTTGTTGTTGTTGTTGTTTTGTTATCCAGAGAAATAGCAATATGGCTTCAGTTTTGATGTGCAAGAATGGATTATAGCATCTTTTTTTAGATGCAAATGCACAAAATGTTGATGTTTCATTTTATGCCTAGCAGTTAGCATTAGAAAAATAACCTTCTACATACACAAATGAAATGCAACAATTTTCCTGTAATCTTAGAAAATCTTATTGAACTCAAATTGTGGTATTCTCATCCTCCTCAGTGGATTTTGTGGTTGTTATCATGTGATATATATATGGCATTTTTAATGCTAAGTGAACTGGAAACTAAATACTGTACAGATTTTTAAAAGTTTCCTGATCTCTCCTGGGAAAAAATAGGAGTCATTGAGTCAAAAGGGGGACGAGTAATGGTTTGAATGCTGGTGGGGGAGGAATGTGAAGAGAGAGAGTGTGGCAGGCAGACTTGTGTATCCTGTTGCTAGGATACATCAGCATTATATACAGTGTGCTAATTGGCTAGCTTGTCAGTGCCTGGGTACCAGCCTGGGCCTGCTACACAGCTGTTTCTGCCGCCTAGTTGCTAAGCAACTACATCCTCTACCCCCTCTTTCCCTCCCTCCCTTTGCTTCTGGCACCTAATTGTCTACTTTTGCTGCTGGTGTTGCTGCTGGGTACCAGTCTGGGCCTGCCGCTCTGCTGTTCTCCCTAGGGGTCAGAGATGGAAGTGGGGGGTGGTAGAGGATATGTCAGCAATTAATGGAGCAGAAGTGCACATTCTACAGAAGGCTGGCACCTGTGTCCCCTAATCTCTCCCCACCCTCAAAAATCCTTCTGTTCTGAGCATACATCAGGTACCTCCAGCTTCAGTTTTTGCTAAGCCCATAAGGATATTTTTTTAAAAAAATATATTGGAATTGAGAAACCTTTGTTCCTTTAAATGAGGACTTGCAGGGACAATTGAAGGATAATATCCCTTTTTTCAGGATGCTTCTTTTTCATTTGTCTTCATGTTGCTTTCTGCATGCCTGCTTGGCAGGAATGGGAGAGAAAATAATGTTTTAAAATACAGCCCTGTGAAAAACTACTGAAAGTACAACTAATTGGACTATTAAGAAGGCTGAAAAAGAAAAACAAGGTGCAAGCGCAGATGAAAAGCAAACCAAGGTCATCTTGACAACGCTTTTCCTCAGGATGTATATTCCTACATTGTTCCTCATATTGTCAATATTCAAAATAGTGAAGAGTATCATAATAGTTGTGAGATGTGACCATTAGATTAATGGCAGTTCAAGCCATGAGAATTTCCCATTGCAATTAGACATTCTGCCAGTATTGTTGAAGTGCTATTCTGATTAGGTAGTAATGGAGGATATTGTTATTGTAAGTCATCAGATTTGTTTTTAAAAATTAATTTGTCGGTCATCCCAAATAGAAAAATGGAAAGAGATATATCTTTTGACTTGAACAACTAAATGTGCACAGTGACACTACATTTGAAGTAGCATAATAGAAAAAAATCTGTCTGACTTTTAATTGCTTGTTTACAACATGCAAATTAGAGCTTGAGGCTGGGTGAAGATTGACATATGTATTGAAGTCAGTCATCTCCTTATGTAGATTCTGCTTGCCTGCTCCTCAAAAGCTTTCAAAGGACAAAAGAAACTGCTTTAAATTTATTTTACATTTGAGTGTCAGATGCTGAATTATTTTCTTATTCAGGTGTCTATGACAATGATTGTTGGGGTTTTTTTGCTTGGAAGAAAAATATAAAAGACAATAGAAAATCAAGTAAATTAATTCTGTTTTTTTATCAATAAAGAACAATTTTTTAAAAAAATAGTAAACTGTTTCAAGTAATATTCTCTTGCAGTAGAAAATAAGAGTTGTGCAATAAATCATTATTTTGCATCTGTTATTTTATTAAGACATCCCAGGATTTTTAAAAATTGAAATGAATTGAAGGCATATCTAGAAATGAAAGGATCTTAAAAGAAAACTGAAATAGATTTTAAAAATTAATTTATGTGTAATTGGTTCAATAATAATATTTTCCCATGCTGAGGCTGTTTTTGATTTTTTAAGTATAGGATGTATTCATCTGTTGTGCCTTTCCTCTCTCCCCCTACATCCAAATTACTGTCTCTTTGCAGGAATCAGTAGGTGTGCAGAGTACGAGTTGGACTTACATAGAGATAGTCCTCGACTTACAATCATTTGTCGACTTACAATCATTTGTCCATTAGAAGTTATAATGAAAAAAGTGGCTTATGACCACTTTTCATACTACGACTCTTGCAGCATCCCCATGGTCACGTGATCAACTTTTGTGACCTTCTGACAAAATCAATGGGGAAGCCAGAGTCACTTAACAATCATGTTAATAGTTTAACAACTGCAGTGATTCATTTAACAATTGTGGCAAGAAAGGTCGTAAAATGGGGCAAAACTCACTTAACAATTGTCAGTGGAAATGTTGGGCTCACCTGTATTATGTGGGATGGAATTAAGGGTGGATGTCCCTTGCAAAAATTCTTGAGGTATCAATGTCACAAGTACTCCTCCAATTGAAAGCATTCATAAATTATAAACAATATTGTTAATATAAATTGATTTTGAACGTGGCTTGTCTTTTTCAAGCTTACTAATTTTGTAGTATGAGCTAGTAAACTTTGCAACAACCTGCTACAGACTTAGAAAAATAGATGTGCAAAGAAACAAGATAAATAGAAAATGTTCCATTCCATTTCCACAAGAGATCCTGCAACTATCAAACTTAGTTTTGCCTGAAAGCAACCACCACTTTCAGAATGCACTGCTTTCAATGGTAGCAACCTTTCCTTTCCTTTTCCTTGTTTGTGTTTTATCACTACTGTTAGCTTCCCAGAGTAAGGAAATATATATGGCTACCTAACTTTTAAAAATATAAATAAATCCCATGACTATATAAAAGTAATTTATTAAAGCAATTTTAGGAACTATTTCTAATTTGCCCCTTCTTGCTTCTTCCCTGTCAAACATGGCCTAACAATCCATGATGTGAACTGTCTGTCTTTCTGTCTTTCTCTCTGTGTGTGTCTGTTTGTCTGTCTATTATCATCTACCTACCTACCTACCTACCTACATACATACATACATACCTACCTACCTAGTATCTATTACCTATCACTTCTGTATAGCCATCCAGCCACTGTGATTCTGGCCAGTATATATAATAAAACAATACGCACCACAAATTAAATTAAAACAAAAACAACAAAATGGTGGCAAAGCATATAGAGAGTGCATCAGTTAACCATCTAATCTAATGGGCTCTGCTTTATCACAGAGTCCGCAAGTTCACTAGTAAAACCATGCTTTGAGGGCCTTCTGAAAGGCCAACAGGCCCGAGCCTTCTTACCTCAGGAAGAGTGATGTTCTGCAGAGTGGGGCTAGAGCAGAAAAGGCTTCCTTTCCACCTGATGAAACTCTGCTGATGGGACCTAGAGCATGCCTCTCCTGAATTTGATGGGATTAGATGTAGCGGGGGAGTGGTGGTCCCTCAAAAAACCTGGCCCTGTACCATGTAGGACTTTAAAAATCATAATCTTGAAGTAGACCTGGAAGCATACTGGTAACCAATGCAGTAGAGGTGTGATGTGTGCAGCTTTGGAGCATACATGCTGCATTTTGGATTAGCTGAAGCTTCTGGATACTCTTCATGGACAGTCCAATGTACACAGCACATTAAGAAGTCCATCCAGGAGGTGACTAGACATGAGTGACAGAATAGAATGGGCACAACTAACACACAACATGCAAAAGGTCCTTACGGCTACAACTGCCACATGCTTTTCAAGCAGGGATCATGACTCCACAAGAACTCCCACCTCACCCCAGATTGTGCATTGGGTCTGTTTGGGGCAGGATGACCCAATCCAGCCCCAGATCCTAAAGCCCCAGATTCAGAAGGCCGTAAAGCCCAAAGACAAGCAGTCTTTCCATGTTTAGTTGAAGCCTGATGTTTTAAATAGATTTTACTTATTTATTAAATTTTTATGCCATCCATCTCATCCAGACCCCCACAGCCTTTAAGTACTGAAAAAGAACATCTACAGCATCAGTTAGCTCATCAGGAGAAGAGATACAACTGGATATCATCAGCATACTGATGATTTTTCCCTTGTAAAGCTGCAGCAGGTCAGGATAAGATGGGTGATATTCTTCCTTATCTGTTTAGGACTGAGTCTGGGCAAAAGGCTTATTAGACTAGCTCTGCCCACTCTGGGTGACTCCTCCCCAGTTTCTACTCAGTCCTTAGCTGCACAGGACATGTGGTATTGCCTCTCATGCCTTTGGAGCTTTTTGCCCAAAGGCAACCTTGCAAAGGAAAAGTTTATATTTAAAAGAAAAAAAGCCTCGGTTTGCTTCCTCTGTTTGAAATGGGCGCTCTGCTTCACAGCTGATGATCGGGAGATGCCAAAGAGCTGAGGGCTGCTCCGGGGATCCAGAGCAGCCTGCAGGGGCTGCAGGGGCCATTTTAAGCCCTCGGGGCCGAAGTTTGCAGGATCGATCTGCTGGATGGCCGTTCGTCATGGGCGGAGGATTCCGCCATCTCTGCAGAGCTGCTGGCCCGTTTTAGGAGCTCCACGGCGAAGAGGAAGCTATTTTTTTTTAATTCATATTTATATCCTGCCCTTCTCTGGAGACTCAGGCTGACACAATTTTTTGGAGCACAACCCAATGTGCTCAGCAATAGCCTTCATTCCATTGTATATGCCTGCTTATTACTTTTTTGCCCCCCCCAAGCAGCATTTTTACAAAGTCAGCTTATTGCCCCCAACAATCTTGGGTCCTCAATTTACCTACCCCGAGAGGATGGAAGGCTGAGTCAACCTTGGGCCTGGTGGGATTCGAGCTTGCACTAATTGCAGGCAGTTGGAACTAAGTGCTAGGCATCTAACAGCCTGCACCACCAAGGCTCTTATTTCTTGGCTGGATGGCCATTTTCAGAGAGCGTGGGCATTGGCCGCACTCCTTACAGAATCGCGGGGTTGCTTCTCACCCTGCGGTGAAGCAGGCAGCCCCTTGATCTTGGGCTGCTTTCTTTTCCTCCTTTCTCTGCCTTCTGCAGAGCAGCGAATCTCCAGGTAAGGATCAGAGACTCCCTGGAAGAAGAAAGAAGCCTCATGTGACCCTGGCAGCCATTTTGAAGACTCCTCATGGCCGGCAGCCATTTTGAATACACAGTTGGCCATTTTGAAACTCAGGCAGCCATTTTGAAGAGACTTCTTCCCACCACTTTTGCGCCTTTGGTCACCACCAGTTGCCTCCAGAGCTGCGGACGACATCGAAGGGTAGGCGCTATAATTTTCAATTTTTCCGGTGGGGGATTGGTTTCCCTATCCCGAAGTAGACCAGGACCCTTGGGCTCCCAGCAGGGTCTGGTCTATCTATAGTGCCCTAACAGGCCCAGGAGGGTTTGAGTCCCAGTAGGAAGTAAAATCTTTCTACTGAAGTGCTTTTGGGCAGAAGAAAGTGGTGGTGATGTGGGGATAGAGAAGATTTCCCCTGAATATGATTTCTTAAATCCCTTCATGTGCTCTCCTTCTGGCACAGGACTTCCAGTCCACATTTGGCCTTGCTGCTCCAAGACGGCTGAAGTGCCAAGGGAAACCAGAGCTTCTAAAGCAGCCAAGCCTCAAAAGGTGGCTCCTGCTGCTTCTACCAAAGGGAAGCAGCCTGTGAAAAAGGCCTCAAGGGCGGAGGAGAAGGATGCTTCCACGCGCCATCAGGCCATCGAGAAGCAAATAGCCAAGGTGCATCAGGCCTCTTCTTGCTTAACGTCTGCACGCCCCCCTCCCGTCTCCAGCATCACTCATCAGTGAAGTGTATTTGGAGGAGCCTGGACCTTCTTCCAGACCTGGTGTCCAAACTTGGTCCCCTGATGTTTCCAGAAGAGGCGCTTCTCCCATTCCTTCTGAAGGCTACAGTCAAGCTGAGGATCTTCATGGAGAAGCGGCACCTTGGCAGGAGTGTGGGGGTAGTAAACAGGGGGTGGAACCCTCCTTTCCTTCTACTGCCCATGCAGCCAGACCTACTGATCCTTCTGATTCTGATGTCCCTATTAATTTGCAGATCCTGATAGACAAAGCAATCAAGAAGGGCATTTCAGAAGGCTTGCAGAGAGCTACCCATCATTCATCTGCAGCTTCTGATTTATCAGAAAAAAGATCCCAAGTTCATGAAGCTCTCTTGTCAGAACGAGGCACCTTTATCCAGGATCCAGTTTCTGGGTTGGCTGAAGACTTCACTCCTGCTGCCTCAGTGGCTCCATTGTTGGTGGGTGAACCTGATCAGCCTGAATCTGGTATGTCAGCGGATGAAGGCCCTTCACAGGAGATTCCGGTGTTCACGGGTCATTTTAAACACTCTTTGTTTAGTCCTTTGTTGTTCAAGGCTAGAAACACCGCACATTTGAAAGACTCAGATGATGAAGCAGCATCCACACTTCCTCCTGAGGAGTCAGATGTTCTGTTTGATGAGCCCGAAGTCAAGAAGGAAGTGGTTCCATCACCAAAGCTGTTCCTGAAGGTAGTCAAGAAACAGCTTGAATCCCCTGCCACAGGGCCCAATTCTCTGGCCTTTGATTGCAGGTTCTTCAACGTGGGGCCTGAACTTACCAAGACCCTTCAGGTCCCCACAGTTCATGCTCCAGTCACTGCTTTGGCCTCCTCCTCATCTGTACCTTCAGACCCAGAGGAGGTCCTCAAGGCAGAAGGAAAGTAAGTGGAACAGTCACTACAGTGATCCCATTTGGCCACTGCCTGGGCTGTCAAGGCTTCTACAGTGGCTTCTTTCTTTACGAGAACCTCGCTTAAGTGGCTGAAGCAGCTGCGGGATAGAATTCCCTCATCGGATGTCCGTGTCCACCATCAACAAGATCATGGCAGCTACAGAATTTATGGCAGATGCCACCCTGCATAGCATCAGTTTTGCCACGAAGGGCATTGCTTCCTCAGTGGCAGCCAGGCGCATGTGCTGGCTATGCAACTGGCAAGCTGATGGCAGATGTAAATGGAAGTTGGCGTCTGCTCCAGTCCAAGGAGAGAAGCTCTTTGGTGAGGTCCTTGAGCCCCTTTTGATTGAGACCAAGGACAAAAGAAAGATTCTTCCTTCGCTCCTAAAGAGGGTGGAACATCGGGCCGCTCCTTATTTCAAATGCCCTCAGTTCAGAGGAGAGTCAACTTCCAGTTTCCACTGGCCGTCGAAAACTGCTTATCAATGTCAAGAACCTCCTCCTGATCACCCAGGCAAGGGCAGGCAGAAGTTTTCTTCTAAACGGCCCTTTCGAGGAGGAGGAGGAAGTCACCCGTACCGTCGCCAGCACTAGTGCTCACTCTGTTCCCATTGGTGGTTGTTTAGCATGGTATGCTGACCAATGGGAGGGTATTACTTCAGATGCCTGGGTTCTGTCCACCAGTAGATCAGGTCTTTCACTGGAACTGTACTCCACTCCTCCGAGGTTCTTTATCTCCTGCACAGTATCTAGAGATGCTGGGAGGTGGAGTCTGATGGAGTCAGCCATCCAGCATTTGCTGGACCTAAAGGCCATTCAGGAGGTTCCTCTCGACCAACAGGGGATGGGATTCTACTCCAGAATTTTTGTTATTCCCAAGGCCTCAGGGTGGGGGAGGACAATTGTCGATCTGAAATGATTAATAAATATGATGTTTACAGGCATTTTAAAATGCACACTCTTTCTTCCATCTTGGAAAGCATTTGGCAGGGGGACTTCTTCACATCAATAGACTTGACGGAAGCCTATTTACATGTCCCTATTTGTTCCTCCCACAGGAGGTTTCTTAAGTTTTGTTAACAGGGGCGTCATTTCCAATACAGGGTTCTCCCCTTTGGTTTGTCTTCTGCCCCTAGGGCTTTTACTAAGATTCTGGCCCCTTTAGCAGCACACCTTTGTACCTTTCCTGTGCGTTTACAATGTTATTTAGATGACATTTTAATCATGTCTTCTTCCTGTCAGAGGGCTCAGCAGGATCTGCAAGTCACAATTTCAGTTCTGCAGGACCTGGGGTTTTCCATTAATAGGGAAAAGAGCCATTTCTCTCCTACTACTTGCCTCCTTCATTTGGGAGCAATCATTGACACTAGGGTGTGTCAGGTGTTTCTCTCCCAGGAGAGACTGGTCGGCCTACAGGGGATGATTAGGTGCATTCAGGGCAAGAGTTCTGTCCCTTTAGACCTTCTTTTTCAGCTTTTGGGTAAAATGATATCCTGTATTGGCATTGTTCCCTGGAACAGGCTTCATGCCAGATCCTTACAGTGGTTTTTGCTTCCCTCCCAGAGAGCGGGGTCCAGCCATTCCCCCAGGAAGGTAAAGTTGTCTAAGCAAGTTTTACTTTCCTTCCACTGGTGGCTATCCAGAGCCGTGTCCAAAGGGCAGTCTTTCAAGCTTGAATCCTGCCTGATCCTTACCACTGATGCTTCCTTGTCTGGTCGGGGTGCCCATTTAGGTTACCTCTGGGCTCAACGGTTGTGGTCACACCAGGAATAGGCTCATAGCATCAGTTGGTTAGAGCTTAGAGCTGTTTGTTTGGCCCTGAGAAAGTTTCTCTCCCAGGTGTCGGGATCTAATGTTCTGGTTATGACTGACAATGTGGCCACTAAAGCCCATATTAATCAACAAGGAGGTACCAGGTCCCTTTCCCTTATGACAGTGGCAGAGTCCCTGGTCAGGTGGGTGGAATGACATCTTCTGTCGATAAGAGCCAAGCATATTTCTGGTTCTGATAATATACAGGCAGATTTGCTCAGCAGGACGACCATTGACCATGCCAAATGGCAATTGCATCCTTCCCTATTTCAGCAAATCTCCCTGAGGTTTGCGTTGCCAATAGTGGATTTATTTGCCTCATCCTTTAATGCTCAGCTGCCCAGGTATTATACTAGATATTTCTCCCAAGGAGCTGAAGGCACTAACGCCTTACGTTGCAGCTGGCCTTCTGGATTGCTCTACGCCTTTCCACCTTTGCCACTGATCCCAGCAGTGATTTGAAAGCTCTTGTTGGAGCGGGCCAAAATCATATTGGTGGCTCCCTTTTGGCCTCGCCGGCATTGGTTTGCTGATTTGATGGGCAGTGATCCCCCCTTGGCAGGAATCCTGAGGAGGATGTCTCTCTTCTCCAGGGGTCCCTGTCTCATCTGGAGCCCCAGTGGCTACACCTGGCAGTTTGGCGATTGAGTGGGGCATCTTAAAAAATGCCCAGTTTCCAACAAGGTTATCCAAACCATTCAGGCCTCCAGGCGCCCTTCTACAATTCGCATTTATGAAGCTACTTGGCAATCCTTCTCAACTTGGTGTGTTAAGTCCAACATCTCTCCTCTACAAGCTTGGGTGGCTGCAGTCTTGGAATTTTTACAGGCGGGCCTGGACAAGGGTCTTTCCCCCAACACTCTCTACAGGCAGGTTTCAGCCATCTCATTGGTCTTGTCTTGTGGGAAGTTGGAATCTTTGGCTCAGCATCCTACGTAGGTTCATCAGAGGAGCGACCAACCTTTGCCCTCCTATGGTACATAGGTACCCCACTTGGGATCTGACCAAGTTTCTACAGTCCCTCAGAAAACCTCCGCTTGAGCCGCTTTGACAATCCAGTCTTCATCTCCTTACTCTGAAAGTGGCTTGCCTAGTGGCAATCTCCTCGGCGAGGAGAGTTTAGGAGTTGGTGGCTCTCTCGGTTCGCCCTGACCTCTGCATTTTCCAGCCTCATCAGGTGGTTTTAAGGTTGGACCCAGCCTTCATTCCAAAGGTCAACACCTCTTTCCACAGGGCTCAGGAGCTGGTGCTTCCGGATTTCTGTCCTCATCCGATCCATGAGTTGGAAAAGACTTGGCACACTCTGGATGCACTCAGAGCTTTAGAAATTTACATTAAGTGTACTGCTGTTTTCCACAGGATGGAATCTCTGTTTTGTTCACTCCAACCTTCCTCATTGGGGGGGTAAGGTTTCTCCATCTACGGTGAGTAGATGAATCAAGGCATGCATAGCTCAAGCCTATTCCAGCAGGTCCCTGCCAGTTCCCAGGGGCATTATGGCCCATTCCACTCATAGTGCAGCTACGACAGCAGCATGGGCTACACAGGCATCAGTGGAAGAGATCTGCAGGGCTGCTACCTGGACTTCACCTTTGCCTTTCTTCCGTCACTATCACCTGGACTCCTTTGCTTCAGCAGATGTGGTGTTTGGTAGACGGGTCCTCCAACAAGTCGTTTCGGACTGTGGCAACCAGGACCAGTCTTAACCTTCCCAAGGACAAACTTGCTTTGGTATGTCCCATCCTGACCTGTCTCAGCCTTACAAGGGAAAATGGGCGTTGTTTACCTGAACGCTACTTTTCCTTGTAGGCAAGACAGGTCAGCCCCACCCTAGGGATAGGTTCTTTTCATGGGACTGGGGGGGGGCGTTCCTGCTAATCTTCTTGTTTTTTCTTTTTCCTGTCTTAGAGGCAATCCGGTCTGTCACACTGACTTCGCAGAAACTGGGGAGGAGTCACCCAGAGTGGGCGGAGCTAGGCTAATAAGCCTTTTGCACAGACTCAGTCCTAAGCAGATAAGGAAGGGTATCACCCATCCTATTCTGACCTGTCTTGCCTACAAGGAAAAGCGGCGTTCAGGTAAACAACGCCCAATCTCACCCCATGGCTTCATGTAGTAGATATTAAACAGGTATTTATTCTGATGGATGTATTTGTTTTAAATCAGATGGCATTCTATAAGGATGGAGATATACCTAATAGGAATAATGCCCTGTGTAGAATATCAATCCTTCTTAATATTCCCCATATTTAGACTTATATCTGGATTCATTTCTCCTGTTTCCTCTTCCTTGGAATGACTTGCACTCATTATAGTAGTTCTTCCAAACTGATGCCCTCTGTAATTGAATTACAATTTCATAACACCCAGTTGGCGTGGCCATGAGGCTAGAGAGTTAGTAGGAATGGAATCATTTTAACACACCAAAGAAAGATAATGCATTATTTATTAGATTTCTTTTATCCTGCCTTTATTTCATAAATAACTCAAGGCAATGAACATAATAGTCCCTCTTCCTCCTATTTCCTCACAACAACAATCCTATGAGATAAGTTGGACCAAAATCACTTAGTTGGCTTTCATGCCTAAGGTGGGACTGGAACTCACCACCAGTAGCACTTTAACCACTGCACCAAATTGGCTCCAAATAATGCTCTATGTACTCACCTTCCCTTTTCTTTTGAGATATTCTATCTCTTCATTTTGTTTTGGTATTATGACAGCTCTGATAGGGGTAAATTAGTCTTTGCTGAAATCTGTGGGTCAAGGATTCCTTTAAATGCCTTTTAAAGATCAAGTTTTCCTTCGTTTTTACATTTTTGTCTCTCTACAATATCCTATAAGCAAGCCTGCAGAGTCCAGAACACAGACATTTTCTGACATTTGGCAACTAGCATCTCATGTTAACAAAAAAAAGGACTGAAAAGGAAACCAGTGTCTATGCTTGGGAAAGTCATTTTGCCCCTGGAGCTCAGATATCATAGATATTAAAGCTATACCAGAAACTGAGAAAAGAAAATGTGTTTATGGTTGGTTACCATATAGCATATCAAATCAAGGGTGATACCCTGTTTCCCCGAAAATATGACCTACCCTGAAAGTAAGTCCTAGCTTGATTTTTACTCATGAGCCCAATATAAGCCTCTGTGGTGCAGTGGTTAGAGTGCAGTACTGCAAACTACTTCTGCTGACAGCCAGTTGTCTGCAATTTGGCAGATCAAATCTCAACAGGCTCCAGGTTGACACATCCTTCCATCCTTCTGAGGTGGGTAAAATGAGGAGCCAGATTGTTGGGGGCAAAATGCTGACACTGTAAACTGCTTAGAGAGAGTTGTAAAGCACTGTGAAGCGGTATATAAGTCTAAGTGCTATTGCTATAAGCCCTACCCCCAAAATAAGCCCTAATTAAGATCCCACCCACTTTAGAGTGCATGGGTAAAAATTAAGCTAGGGTGGGAATGTGGGGTGAAGCTGTCCTACTACTTATCTTTGGACAGTTGTAGCCAGGCCTCGCATACCCTGACACCTGCCTTGCTGGCCCATTTCTTCTGCAGCCAGCAAGGCTTTCCTAAAGGCCTCTGTATAGCTGATAACAGAGCTCCAGATTGATGTTATCAGCTGCAGAGGCCTTCAGGAAAGTCTTGCTGGCTGCAGAAGGCCTCTGACAGTGAAAAGGAGGCCAGGGGCAACACGCACAAGTGAGGTTAGTCAGTGGATGACATCCCCTGAAAATAGTGGCAATAGTGGTGGCAAAAAAAATATAAGATGGTCTTATTTTCGGGGAAACACGGTATTTATTTATTTATTTATTTATTTTTGTTAGCAAAATTGAAATCCTTCTAATTAGTGCATTCAAGTTATTGAGTTTATTGGCTAGATTTTAACTTGAATTGGGCATCAAGGGAATGTATTACCACCATGACAACCAGAATGCAAAATTTCCCCATCCCTTATCTACAGTGTTAAAAACTCTGTAGGGAACAAAGAATTTTCTCTCGCAGAAGATCTGTAGCTGCAGGGCTGTGAGGTGGAGAGGGCATTTATCACCATAATCAATGGTTGCTGGAAACTGTAGTTGAGCAACAGCTAGAGGGGGTTGGTTTCTTCACTTTTGGACTAGAATTAGTAAGAACATTATCATAAAAAATCAATTTACAGTGAACTTACTTGTGACTCAGGAAACAGGTTTGACCTAGATATATTCAAATCAAATATTCAAAGAGACAAAATAGTGCAGGGGGAATGCTGACCTCTTTCCAACAAACCCTTACCCAATAATGTATCTGCTTAGATAACTACATGCTGTGTTTAGGGTAGCACTGAGAACTAAAACATCTGCTTTTTGAATGTTGCTTTTTATGTCTCATCAGTATGAGCACATTTACATATTTAATCATTTATCTAGATGGCAAGCTCAGTCCTGTCCTAGTATGTATCCTTGTAAGGGCAGTCTCTTCTCCTAAAATTCAGCTGAATTTTATATAACAACTGGTTTCTACATTTGTTTCCTACAAAAAAAATGTACATTATAAATAACTTTATACACTAGAGCTACCCTGTCATACACATTTTTACATAACTATCCAAGGAAGAAAGAAGAAGGGGGGGGGAGAATCAGAATGAGTTGAAGCATGTTTTGCTTATGTTTTCTTTGAGAGTGCTTATGGCATTAAGAGTCCTTTGTGTATCAGTCAAAACTGTAACAATAAGCTGCATTCTTTCAATGGACATTCTTTATATTCTTTTGTCATGAGAAGGACATGTAGTGAAATCATATCTTCACTGTCAAGTTTCTCTTTAAAAGACTTTCTATAATATGTCTTTCACCAGAACTGTTCAGTGATAACACTGGGTCCTGCTGAAACTTCTCATACCTCTAAAGTTAATGGAGTACATTATTTACAGCATTCAAGAAAGAGCCAAATTTGTCAGTGCTTTCCTCTCAGTCTTTCATTCTGTTGAACCTGGCAGATTACCTGATATTGCATCTTCCATCTTGTGTGTCTGAAAGACTTCTGCTTCCATTGCAAGCCCTGCAATACCCATTGGTCAGATTCTAGGGGGGTGGGGGGAAACCAATACAATATTGACTTCTACTCAACCTCCCTTGAGTGTTTCCTTCCTTTATATCAAAGATTCATCTGTTCTACCAATCTTGATATTGTTTGTTTGTTTGTTTGTTTGTTTGTTTATTTATTTATTAATGGGACTTGTATGCTGCCCCATCTCCAAGACTCAGGCTCACAACTAAAAACAGCAACAACAATAAATAGTTAAGAAAAAATTAAACTAAACAAGCCCCAAGAGAATACAAATACAAAATAAAAGAATAAAACCACCCCACCCAAGAGGGTCACAACCGGATTGGTCAAACAACCAGGTCTTCAAATCATGACGGAAGGTGCGGAGGTCAGGGGCCAGGCGGAGCTCCAAGGAAGTTGGTTCCAGAGATCAGGGGCGATAGAATAGGCTCGTCGTCGGGTACTGCCAGCTGGCATTGGCCAGCCGGGGACCCCAAGGAGTCCTTGCCTATGTGCTCGACAGAGCGGTTAGTATTCAATGTCGGCAGGAGTCGGCTCCCTTAAATATTGAGGACCCATGTCATGTAGGACTTTGTATGTTAAAACTAAAACCTTGAATCTCACCCGAGTGCAACGGCAACCAATGCAGGCAGCGAGGAGGGGGTAACATGGGAGAATCGGAAACTCCCATCACCACCCGCCGCCGATTCTGCACCAGCTGCAATCTCCGGATGGTATGCAAGGGCAGTCCTAAATAGAGAGCTTGCAGTAGTCGAGTCTAGAGGTAACAAGGGCGTGAGTAACCGTGCACAGGGTGTCCCGGTCCAGGAAGGGCTGTTGGCAACTAGGCGGAGCTGGGCAAAGGCCCCCCTGGCAACAGCCCCCACCTGCTCCTCCAACCGGAGCCGTATGTCCAGGAGGACTCCCAGATTCCGCCCTATCCACAGGGGTAACACCACTCCCCTATGGCCAAAGATGGACATTCCTGACTGGGCCGAGATGCCGATACGCACAGCCACTCAGTCTTGGTCAGGTTGAGACGAAGCATGTTTCCGTTCATCCAGGTCCGCACCGCATCCAAACACTGGGTCATCAGGAGAGGGCATCACCGATCTGGTTGGGTGGAGATGTACAGCTGGGTGTCATCTGCATACTGATGGAAACTCACCCCGAAACCACGGATGATCTCACCCAGCGCTTCATATAGATGTTAAATAGCAGGGGAGAGAACCGACCCCTGAGGGACCCCACAAGAGAGCACCCTCGGGCGACCTCTGTCCCCTGCCAATACCGACTGCACCCCGAGAGGTAGGAGGTGAACCACTGAAGTACAGTGCCCCCATACCCAACCCCCTGGCAGAAGGATACCATGGTCGATGGTATCAAAAGCCTGAGAGGTCTAATAGGACCAAGACAGAGGAAAAGCCCCTGTCCCAAGCCCTCCAGAGATCATCCATCAGTGCGACCAATGCCTCCGTGCTGAAACCAGGTCGGAAGCCCGATTGATACGGATCCAGGTAGTCCGCTTCATCCAGGAAAAGTGGAAACTGCCAAGCCACCACATTCTCAACAACCTTCGCTAAAAAGCGAAGGTTGGAGACTGGACGAAAGTTATCTAACACGGTCGGGTCCAGGGCAGGCTTCTTCAGGAGGGGTCTCACCACCGCCTCCTTCAAGGCAGAAGGAAAGACTCCCTCCCTTAACAAGCTGACAACTGCCCGGAGCCAACCGCAGGTGACCTCCCTGGCAGCATAAGCCAGCCAGGACGGGCACGAGTCCAACAAACATGTGGTGGAACTCAGGCGTCGCATGATCCCGTCCACTTCATCCTCGGAAACAGGATCGAACTCATCCCAGATCACACTGGCCAGACTGCCTGTATCCCATTCCTCAGACCACTGCAAATCAGAGGACAACCCCCCAGGCGATCTTATCCGACAGATATTGACCAAACTCCTCAGCCCTTCCCCGCAACGGGTCTGCCCCCTCCCCTAAACAAAGGAGAGAACGGGTAACCCGAAACAGGGCGGCTGGGCGGTTATCTCAGGACGCTATGAGGCGGAGAGATAAGACCTTCTCGCTGCTCTCATAGCTACCAGGTAAGTCCTAACATGGGCTCTTAGCTGGGCTCGATCGGCCTGGGAGCAGGTAGACCTCCACCTGCTTTCTAAGCCCCTCCGACGGCGTTTCATCTCCTGGAGCTCCTCTGAGTACCAAGGAGCCATCCGGGATCCCACGGTGAGGGGTCATGGGGACAACCCTGTCGAGGGCATCCGGCCCTGTTGCCAAGGCCGCCAGATCCTCGACAGAGCTGTGGGCAAGGGAAGAGGGAAGAGACCCCAGTTCCGCCTGGAACCTCCGGTCCATAAGGCCTGGGGGGAACCATCTAGGCGGTTCCTCATCCCAGCAGTGGGGGTGGCCTGTTGGAAGACCAGCCATAGGAGATAGTGATCAGACCATGGAACGGGCAAAGCCACAACAGTGGCCTGCCCTCTGTCACTACGCACTGCTCAGAGACAAAAACTAGGTCAAGAGTGTTTCCCTCATGAGTCGGGCCCTGAATTAATGTCAGGCCCATGGCTTCCATAGAAGCCATGAATTCCTGGGCCAAACCTGACGCACCCCAGGGAGGGCAGATTGAAGTCCCCCAGGACTATAAGACCCGGGAACTCCACCGCCACCCCCGAGAGGACGTCAAGGAGCCCAGGCAGGGCTGCTGTCCCACAGCTGGGTGAAAGGTATGCGAGCAGCAAGCCCACCCGACCATTGGGCCCCCACCTCAAGAGGAGGGTCTCACTCCCACCTATCTCTGGGACAGTGACCTCCCTTGGAAACAGGGTCTCCCGAATAACCACGGCCACCCCACCACCCCTGCCCTGGGTCCATGGCTGGTGCACGACCCAAAAACCCCGAGGGCACAGATCTACCAGAGGGACACCGCCTCTGGGCCCAACCAGGTCTCGTAATACAAGCCAGGTCCGCAGCCTCCTCCTCAATGACCTCACGGAGGAGGGTGGACTTGTTAGCCACGGACCTGGCATTAAAATACACCAGCCTAAGCCCAGGGGTCCCACCCCATGCCCCTTGGGAGGAGGCCATAGGGTCGGAGCAAGCGCACCGACAAAGATGGCGGGTGCTCCCAACACATGATATGGCCCTATGCCTGCCTCCTGCCAACTCCAACCACCCTGGGATCGGTCCCCACCTCAGACCCCGGAGCCCCGGCCCCCAACCCCGCCACCCCGCCATGAACCAGGTTGCACAAAGACCCATTTATCCCCTCCCTAACCCCTTAAGACGAGCAATTAAAATTTTTAAAAGTTTCCCTTCCTATCGAATTTAAAATTTAGCCCCTTAGTCGTGGCATGCCACCTCTGGGATCCCAAGATCCGTCATTAAGGTAAGCTTTGACAGTAGGGGCCACTTCACAGACAGGGGAACGCCTGGAGGGCCCGTAATTCCAGTGGGGAGTAGGCAGGCATGGTAAATACATCTCAGGGCAGGTCGATACAGGAGGCAGTTGAAAGATGGAACAATTGCAAGATGGAAATACAATACAAGGAACAGGCTGTGATAGTAATCAGGAAATAGTCCACAATCAGCAGCTCTCTCACAACTGCCGACGGTCCAGGTCAAAATAGACCAGTCACTGCTCTGCCACCACAGTGACTTGGGGCAAAAGTCCTGCACAGCCCCTGCACTCTCACTGCAGGGGTTAAATCCTCCCATTGCCCTCTCACTGCAATGGGAGGCAGCCAATCCCAGAGAGAAGAGGTAGGGTCCAAGTCCGGTAGGTGGTGAGGATGAACCAAGCACCCTCAATGATGACAAACAGGTCGAGATGACATTGACAGGCAGAAGGACAGTGGACAAAGGTAAACCCCATAGACCACATGGGGTAGCAAAGTCCGTAGAAGTCCAAAGAAAGTACAGCATTCATACTGGCCAGAGCCACGGGTCTAGAGCCACTGCGCCATCCCTTCATGGGGGTCTTCGCCAAAGCCTCAACCCACACCCCAACCGGGATAGAGCCTGCCCACCCGCCTGGGCTATGACCGCGAATGCCTCTCTCCTGGATTCTCCAGGCCTGCAGGCCTCCACCCCTCCCGTAGATCTTTTCCTCCCAGAACTCTCACTTCTGGGAGGGGAGGGGAGCTCCTCGGGCTGGGCAAAACCCAACTCCCACAGGAACGCCCCCTGACCATGAAACAGAGAAGGGGGAGGACCACCAGGCCAGTAGTCCTGCTGCCAATGGACTCCACACAGTCACCTCCATGGTGACCACAACACCAGAGTCACAGACCACCATCGCTACTGCTGCCATCCATGGAACCAAAGCCCCGAGCTGCAGCAGAATTGTAGATTGTCGCTTGGATCCTAGCGCCGCTCCGCATCAGCAGAAAACAGCTGACCACCACCATCAGCAATGCCAATGGTCCTCAGCAGCGCCATCGGCGCAAAATTCCTGGCGCCAGGCTCACGAGGCCGCAGAATAGAACAAACGGCTTTGCCGCACCCCATCCGGGCGGCAATCCTGCGGCCGATGAAAAGGCCGGGGAAAGAGCCAGCATCGCTGAGCCGCCAATTTTTCGCCAGAACGCTCTAACGGCATCCCGCTGACCCTCCGAGCTGCTCCAGGAGAAAGCAGAGCGGTAGGAAAGCCTCTTCCCCCAAAATCCAACAAAACCTCCGACGCCGAGAACGCCCTCTCACCGCCGGACCGCCATCTTGGGCATATTGTTGCTTCTGCTTCTCTTGCAAACTTCTTTTTTTTTAAACAAGTTTTATTCAATTTTTAACAATTCAAATAAGGCTCTTTTCAGTAGACAGCATATTTCCAGGTCATCACTTTTACATGCAAATATGACAATAGTTATATATTCATTTTTAACATTTAACTTCCTATTTTATCCCATTTTTACTTCCGCTCCATTTTTGCAACAAAGGGCCAAACAAATTAATCCTAGCCTCCAATATTAATCTCAATCTGTATAACCCCCCATTTCATTTCAAATTATTAAAAATAATTCTTAAACATTTATATTTCTTTTAAAAATAACAATGTGTTTGCCCACTATATAAAAATAAAGTTTATCCATGTCTATCCTTAAACTATCTTCACATTGTTAATGCTCTTTTATCATTTACATATTTCTTTTATTCAGATTTGCCCTTTCATCACATATTCTTTCCATAGTTCTAAGTCAATACAGGCTTTAACACAAAAAGAATAATTACCCCCATTTACTACTTTGAAAGTGTCACCTCAGTGGTTAACATAGTAATAATCATTCCCTTTGAAGCAAAAGATGGAATAAAAGAAAGGAAAAAGAGAAAAGCTACATAACATTATATATCTTTTCAATCGGGTTCTGCAACACATATTCCCCCAATTTAAAATTTATTTATAATTTCAAAATAATAGTAAAAAATAACTAACCTTGGTTACTGACATTAAATCTGATTTTTAAACATCTTCAAAAATCATTTCAATTAATTCAATTTATCTAATCAACATTCACCTTTCTTTTGTAAATAAAAAGTAAAAGTGTACCTTCATCTAATAAAAATTGTCAGTACCATGTTCTATATTTTTATAATTGCAATATATTCTTATTACCCCTCTTCTCCATGCAGAACCCCTTCTTAATACATTAGCCATTATCTCTATGTAAACGACTTTCTTTCTTCATTATATAGTTCCCATATTTCTCTATCTTCTGCTCTTGTTTCTTGTTCCCTCCTCCCTTTATCCTGCTATATCCCTTCTCCATCCAATTTGTATCCCTCTCTCTTTTACCTTTCTGCTCCTTTTCTTCTGGGCCTTTCTACCTTGCCTAATTTCATAGATATTCCCCTTTTTAATTACTTTCTTAGGTTTTGTTTTTTTAACCACCCTTCCTTTCTCTTTTCTTTGTAGTATTCTTTGTATTAATTGTCTCTTTAAAATGGCTTTTCCTCCTCCCTTTCCAGGATTCCTTCTTCTTGTTTTTTGTTCACCATTTCCATGTCTTCTACAACGAGCCAAATTAATTCAGTCACTTCCTGTAGCAGTTCTCTCATGCTTTTAGATTCCATTCTTAGTTCCTTGGATAGCCACAAAGGTTTTTATTTTCCTTATTTCTTCTTTAAATTTTCTAAGATCATAACCCAAGCCCAGAATCTGTATCAATATCACCAATTAGTCCAGCAGTCTGTCTTTTGTTCTAATTCAAACTTTCACCTTCTATGGTTCTTGTTTTTTTGTTTCAGTATCTATTTAAAATTGTAACAACTCCAGTTCACAAAGGAACAAGATATTTTCCTTCTTCTTTAAATTCCAGTTTTTATCCACAAAATGGCACTTTCTATCACATGAATTCTTCACCCTTTCCTTTTATTTTAATATTCAGGATTTTTCGAGCCTCAAACTTAAGTTCTTGTGCCGGCTTCTTCCTTTCCCGGTTCGAAGCCCCTTGTAGCTGTCAAAAATATTTTACTTATTATTTTTTTTCTTCACTTGGTAATTACGCCGCTTCCTTTTCTTTTTTAAAAACTCATTTTTATCTTAATCCCGGGGTACCTTTATTAGTTTTTCCATCCAATACTCCCGATTCTTCTGCTGTCAATTTCTTTCTTTCCTCCTGCACCGATCTTAATCCAGTTGAGTCCTTCTCTTCGAGGTGGCCATGTTGACCACTGCTTCTTGTCATCTTCGGAGGGAAAAGACCAGGCTCAAAGGGGGGAGATGCGACTCCCCTCACTCTGGCTGGCAGCTTCCCCTTACTCCGCCGCCCCTCCGAGGCAGCTTCAGCCCTGAATCGTAAGGATCGGGGCTCTCCGACAAAAGAGCACGGGCTGTGGTCGCGGACAATCGCAAACCACCACCCGTCGGCAAAAAGGCTCAACCTGGAAGTCCCTCTTGCAAACTTCTTAACTGTAACTTTTGAGGTCTGTTCCCAGAGGGGCACTCAGTGGTCTCTGTCTCAAAAGCAAAGATGATGGGACCAAGCTCAATCCCAAACTAATCCTACTTGCACCTTTGCTCTCCCATTCTTTGATGAGCATGTGGAGATTGTGATCATAGCACCAGTCTTCCATACTAAAACAACTATCTGCTTTTACAGGATCTTATGTGCTCCACATTTTAGAGATCAAATCTGATATTCTGTCAAGGTGTATCCTGATATATTTCCACTGCAGCAGCAACTATTTATAGCCCAGTACAAACTTCAGATCTGGGCATGGTTCCCATGTAGGATTTAGATCACTTTTTAGATGGAGATTCCTATAACTCTAATTCTTCATCAGAATAATCAACACACTCATTTGCTGATCTGAGTTGAGAGGTCTTCTCTTTCAGAGAAAAATTAAATCTATAACAAGGCAGTCTTACCTATAGCATGTTTGCTGATATTAGAAGTAAGCCGACCTGTCTTTTACTGTGTTATCCTGTTTTATGCCTGTACCTGTTCAGAAATTTGCACTTCCAGCTCTATTTCCAGAGGGTTGCGGACTCTTGAATGAAACCATTTTTATACAATATTATAGCATTTTGATAATTTATATAGAGTCCAAGAAAAAGGTTGTTCCTTCTTGTTTTGACATCCATCCCTGCCTCCCAGTTTGTAAATGCAACACAATGGGGCATAAGCTTAATTCTTCTGGAGTAGCCAATTACCAGCCCTTTCTGACTAATATCAGCAATTTCTTATGGGTGAAAGCTTTGCCCCATTTCAGCAATCTGACAGATGACAAGTAAGAGGTCATCAATGTGTTTTGTAATGAGGCCATTCATATTGCTAAGCAGAAAATTAATACAGTCAAGCATGCGGGTGTCAGTGCTTCTAAATTCATGGCAGAATCTGTCAGTCAATAAACCTTATGCAAAAGTATGAACGATATCTGCCATTTAAAAAAAAGGGGGTTATTTAACTCCAATTCCAGGTACTATTCTGGAACAGAGGTTTGTATATAGTTCTATGCCATATTGACTTTTGGAATTGTTGTATATCTTGCAAGTATTCTCGTATCACCTGATAAGTTGGAACAATATTTTGTCAGGTGTTCTTGAAGCCACATTTTTTTGGCAGAATGAGACTGCGTGCTTCACTACATTTATTTTCTTGTTTTGCAATTGCCATATTTGTCTTGTGTTCTTTTTCCACTTGTCCACCAGATTGGACAAGTGGAAAAAGAAAACAAGACAAATATGGCAGTATTGGATTGCCAGATTGGATCTTTCTCCTGTTCTCCACCCGCCTACACACACACAAATACCTATTAATATTGCTGATAATAAGTTTCAGCAATATGAGATGTTAGTCCACTGTATTTCTCCAACCCTATTTTTAAGTAGGTTTTGAAAGGAAATTTCTTTCTTCCCAAGTAATTAGCTACTTCAACATGGAGTTTGTCACTAGTTATTAATATCTAAGCCCTTCAGTCCTATAGTTCTTTGTCCTCTCTACTGACTTGTAAAACATTTCCAGTTGCCAATGTCAGCACATCAGTCCGTAGAATATGCATCTTTCATTTGGATGTTTTCATTTAGATATTTGATGTTTCACAAGGATAGGGTGGTTTTATAAATGAGTATTTCATTCCGCTCCAAGGTTGCACCAGGGTTTCTTCTGCAGCAAGAGTTTTTGTTACCTGTAGGTTTTCCAGACCTGACTTTGCACGTGACATGCTCTCTCATTATGATCGATATTCATTGATATTCACTTGCAAAGGAGTCCTTGGTTCTCTCCTAGTACTTCCCAGCATTAAGCAACATTGCCTGTTAATTTCCCATATGCATGAATAAGAAACACCACAGTGCAAAAAAGGCACCCCTCCCCCAACTGGCTTTTTGAGTAGTCATTTCTGACTTACCCAATTCAGGAATCTTCCCTGTTTGGACTGGACATACTTCAGTACCAGGATAGAAAGTGCAGTCATTTCAGTTGCTAGGTTGGAATGCTGCATGGCAGGTGAGACTCCTTTTCAGAATCTTTGCTGTGGAACATTTCAAATAGGCAGCTGTGTAAGTGTAGAAGCCCTATGTGGAATTCACAATGGCATGTAAAAAAAGTATGCAGGAAGAAATTACTACAAATCTCACTTTTGGGGAACTAAAGCAAGAAGGTGCTGCCTTTTCATTGTGGTGCAACATTGTGGAAGAACGTCCCTATGGATTAGGCAGGCTCCCTCTCTGTGTGTTTTTTGCAAGCTCTTTGAGACTGGAAAGCCTTCCCTTGATTTGAATTGTGGTTGCCTTCTTTTTATCTTGTCTTCTTGTAATGCTGTTTTGTTTTATTTTTGTAGAGGGTGCTTTATATTGCATTTTTGTACTGTATTTGAACTGCCAAGAATGTTGATGTTGATTGTGGTGATATTATTAAAATGAGTATATTGCATAGTTGCTTTAAATTAGACCATCATTGGCTGATCAAACACACAGTGAATGTGGGAAAAATATGAAGGAGCGGTATTAAATAAAATTCTCTCTACAATTACTAAACATAGAATTATAGGATTCTGTGAATTATGTCATCTAATGAAGGAGGATATAGTGGGATAATGAATGGAGGAACAAAACAGTGTAATAAAGGTACAGATAAACAATAAGTAGGTAAAAGCATTTGGGAATGAGCAGATTGTTTTATGACTGATCCATGCCATTTTTACCCACTGGACAGTACCATTAAAATATAAGCATTGGTCCAAAACATATGGATCACAAACAGGACTCGGCAGCCCCACCAATATGGCACACTCAGATACTTTCTAAAAGAAGAAATAGAAATATAAAGAGACAAAGCAAAATAAAGTTTGCAAAGAATGATTTACTTCAAGGATGTCCCTAGATAAAAGATATCCAGCTCATCATGGGGGAAAGCCTTTCAGAACTCTTAGCAACTTTTGCACCAGTGGCAGCGTTTCATACTCATTTGATTATTAGCTTAGAGATTATTTTTACTGTTAACCCATTTTATTGAGCGTGTTCCACTTTGAGATCTGTTGATTTACAGTAGCTGCGAAATACTTTATCAATAAACAAATTCCTTTGTGCCCTCCTGTAACTTTTTAACTTCTTGAAGTCATGTAGTTAAAATGCATTGTGTAGACTTGTTGATTATGCAGTACTCCACTCACTGAATGAAGAAACATGTAAATGAGCAGGAAGATATTTTCAGACCTTCAGTCAGTTTGCTTTAATTGTGAGGAAGAGCCAGGTGGTTCACATAGCATTTGGTTAGCTACTGGAATAGCCCTCTCCAGGGAAGGTATCCCAAGGAGGACCTCTGATATTGATCTTAGGGAATGGTTGGTAATAGCTAGGGGAAAAATTTATTAGGGTTTTATAGGTTAATATCAGCAACCTGAATTGGAACTGGAAAAAACCGTATAAAACTTGCAAAATATACTCTCATTATCCAACTGTATTCAGCACTCTGGCTGCATCATTTTTGGACCAAACATTTTAGGCAGTTTTCAAGGGCAGCTGTATATATAGCCTGTAGCATTAATCTAAAGAAAAGTTTATCAGGACATGGATTACTGCAATGGGATTATTCACACAGAGCAAATGTGTATTATTCTACATAGGATGTGTATATCTAATGATAATAATAGAATTAGAAGCTACAAACTTGATCCTCACAAAATGAGTATACAATAGTAGCACTTCTGTCTTGCCTAAACTGAGCTTCAGTTTCTTGGCTTTTATCCAAACCGTCAGTGCAGTCAGGTGCTGGTTTAGCACTTCCACCTTCTTACCTGGAATTCCTGAGAAAAGAGTAAGAACACCTGCGTGCAGATGACACATTACTCCACATCTCCAAATGATATCACCCCTTTGTTCCCTATGAGTGATCTATAACATGGGGACCTTGGAGAATTCTCCCCCATTGTGAATGTCAGTGGGTTTAATAGAAATTCTCCAGCACCACCTTTGGAGCCGGCCATGTCAATTATTACAAAGCAGTTCATCCTGACCTGTATAAAGGTTTTTTCAGAAGGATACCTGAATGCTCCAGAGAAGTCTAAGAGAATGGACAGGGTGCATTTCACTTATCTCTTTCCTAAGAAAGATAATTAAAACAGAACAGTATAACAGATTTGGGTGGAACCTTAGAGGTCTTCTAGTCCAACCCTGCTCAAGCAGAAGACCCTATACCATTTGAGACAAATGGCTGTCAAATCTCTTCTTATAAACCTCCAGCGATGGAGCATTCACAACTTCTGAAGGCAAGCTATTGTTCATTGTTCTTACTGGCAGGAAATTTATCCTTAATTTTCCCTGATTAGTTTCCATCCATTGTCTATGGAGATTCTCAGGATCCAGGTCATGGTTGTCCCAAAGGTGTTTTTTCCAGAGGCAACTGGACTTTCTGGTTTTTTTTTCTTTGAAGACATTTCACTTCTCATCCAAGAAGCTTCTTTAGTTCTGACTGGATGGTGGGGATTAGAAGGATTCTTCTGGGCTACTGGGATAGTTTTGGGGCCAAAACAAGATCTAAAAATTATAAAAGTGGGTCTAAAACTGCTTAAAATGGATCTAAAATTTTTAATAGATTAAAAATATCTGAAAAAATAATCTATTTTAATCTATTAAAAATTTGTTCAGAATTTATAAAAGAGTGGGAATCAATGTACAAAGTCACTGACTGGATCAGTTCTATTAAAAGTCACTACCTTGTACTGACTGCTTGCTTATGCTTAAAAGGCCAGTAAAAGGGTCACAGTTTCAGATAAAGTAAAGAGTGACTTTTGGGCGTTGCACAACTTGTATTTTAACCATTATTTGAATATTTACCAATTCCCATGGATTAATATTGTTTCCTCTATAGTAAATCATTTGTTCAGAACTGTGCAGAAACTGCAAAGGAAAAGCAAGCTTAGAAGGTTTCTGAGTACTGTTGCTGATCTGTCCAAATCAGAAGTCTAATAAGCTAAATGCCATGGAAAATATGTGTTCATACATATGTTTACTGACTTTGCATTATGAGTCCACTGGAGTTGGATAGTCAATAAATTTAAACAATGAAAATAATAGTGATAATCACGATGACAACAGTAACATCAGCAACAACAACAACAATAATATATTACTTATAGAGGCCTTAGGAATGGACAATGAAGAATGCCAAAACTCATTTGACTTTCAAAGTCCTTTCTTAGAACTTCGCTGCTGCATGAGGTGTTACCAATTCTCCAGTCCCAAAAATTATAATTTACAAAATGTTTGTGCAAGGACTTCTACAGTACACATGTAAACACAAATATAGGATGGCCATGGCAATGAGAATTAAGTGCTCTGAATATCTGGTTTACAATATAGCATTGCAAGTTCAATTTACCTCTGCACAGGAAGTGATTATAATCATTTGCAGGTTCAGGACAGAATAATGTCAGATGTTCTTGTTCAGACAATAGCCATTACATCCTGCCAGCGCTTTCAATGGCTTATGGAATGGGAAATGTGCCTTTTGTGCAAATTTTGCTTTCAACATTAACAAGATTTCTGTAATCTCCTCTGCAGGTGAGAAGCCTTACAAGTGTTCATGGGAAGGGTGTGAGTGGCGTTTTGCACGAAGTGATGAACTCACACGGCATTACAGGAAGCACACAGGAGCAAAGCCCTTCAAGTGCAGCCATTGTGACAGGTAATAGTTACTATTTTCTCTCACATTAATTCAAGAAGTGCTATCAAAGCAATTAAGATATTATGATGATGATTGGTCCCACAGTCAGCCAGACGATTAGACTGGATTTGGCATTTTTACCCACCTATCGAGTTCTTCCCGAAGACCTATATGCAGATGTTGTTTGATAGTGTTAAAAAGATATTGTGGCAGGATATAAGCTGATCCAAGTAAAGCTGTCTTTTGCAATTGACCGTGAATTTGTCAATCCTGATAGTATTCAAGTAGTGCTCCAGATGTTTTGGGATTGCACTCATGGTATCTTTTACCTTTAGTAGTATCTTCGTATCTTTGCTTTCTTTTGCCACAGTTGTTCTATTTGTAAATTACAGGTCTTTGTATTTTGTTATTTTCTCCAGTTATTTCTCTTTTATTGTGCTGTCTCTGTCTTTTGACATCATTATTATTATTTAAATACAGCACCTGTCTTATTTTTGTGAAAACATATTGACTTTTTCTTTCAAATGTACAGTTAGTTTGTACTTTTATGCACTTCTCTGCACAGATTCTAAAGAAAAGATAATATATACTGCAACTCCTGGATTCACAGCTACTGCTCAAAGAACAAGTAACAGCTGTGCCCAGATTCATCTGTGGCACCAGTTGCACCCTTTCTTCAGTTGGGTGGCCTCCTACAGTCTGTAACTCATACTCTGATCATCTCACAACTGGTTATTGCAATACATCATACGTGGAGCTGCTTTTGAAGACCAGCTGGTAGCTATAGTTGTTTTAAAATGCAGTAGCATAAACAGTAATAGGCATCTGTCAACATGCCAATGGATCACCAATGCTATACAAGCTGTATTGGTTGTCATTTAGCTTCCAGATGTAATTCAGGGTGCTGTTTATTTCCTACAAAGCATTGTATGGCATAGGGCCTGGATACCTGAAGGCCAGCTTATCTCCTATCCTTTCTGTCTGTCTAGTTACATTCAGGCAGAGTGGGTGAGCCTAGGTCCCCACTATTAAGTGTTGTCATCTTATGGAACTAAGGAAGCATGCCCTCTCTGTCACTGCCCCCACCCTCTGAAACAGCATTACCCTCAGAGATAAGGACTATGCCATCTCTCCTCGGGTTCTGGAAAGCACTTATAACCTAGCTTTGGTCCTAGGCTTGGGATGGGTGCATTATTGTTGTTTGTTGAGCTGGGCAGAAGGTCTGTTTTGTTTTTGATTTGTGCTGTTTTGGATAATTTTACTATAGGCTGTTCGTGTGGTTTTATGTTTTATCTGTTTTTGTGGATGGGTGGGGGTGTTGTATACCACCCAGAATCCCTCAGAGTTGGACAGCTGTAATAAATAGTTAGTTTTCTTGGTGTAATCTCTCTTTTTTTATAGGCATTATAGCAATGGTTCTCAACCTTTTCTTCACCACAGACTCCTTTTAAATATCTTTTGTGGCCACCGACCATGGCCATGGACCCCCAAGACCTAACTGAAGATTTAAATCATAACATTACTTCAAGCCTTCAGGGACCCCTATGACTATGGGCCCTCAGGAGGCTGCGGACTACAGGTTGAGAACCACTACACAATTAGTAACAAGATTAAAACAAAACATGAGTACCTCCTTCATTCCTCTGGGAAGAAATATAGGGAAGGCATTAATGCATATGGCGAGAAAAATTAAACACTTGCCATATGGTGGGGCTTCCACTATGAAAAGCAGCCTGCCGAAGTATTGCAGTGCTTTTCTGAAGCAGCAGAGTGTGTAGGGAAGAGCCAAATGTGGAGAATATGCTACTCCATTTATCCATATAACTCCTTTGTTATAAAAATTAGTTCAAGCACACACACACACACACACACACATGAAGAGATCAGATTTTTGAACAAATATAGCTTGATTATGTTTATTATAACTTGTAAGATGAGATAGAAAGGAGGATAGGAAAAAATTAGAAATAGGAAGAATTTAAAATATATAGAATGTTCATTTCTGGCATCAGAATGTGAACTAAGTACAGTTGTCTTTTGGCATTTATCTCAAAATTATGTAATGCCAATATTTTTGCACCAGCAATTTTGTTTGCTTGTTTGTTTGTTCATTTATTCTACTTTTAAACCTCCCATTTCCCTTAGATATACAAATATACAGCAGATTTAATAAAATAGGGAATGTGTATAAATGTATATTTATGGAATAGATCTATTAAATGAAGAACAGCTATTTGAATGATATGTATTAGGAAAAATACAATTATTGAAAAAATGCAGGTATTGGGGAAAAATTCAGAGAAATCCTTACAGTATTTATAGAAACATTGGAAATGTTGCAAATAGATGGATGTGCAAACTGGATGGAATGAATTTAAGCAACAGGCAGTGCAAGTATCCAGGGATGTTGCATCAGATTCTACCCCCTCCCCACTGCCGCCTTTTCAAATTTCCTTAATTATCTGAAAAGAAAAACATGAATAGCAAAACAAAATGCTGGCTTCCTGAGAGTGACCTGTGACTAGAAGTGGTGGCGTTTAAAACAACCTTCCACAATACTATTACAGAAGAATGGATGTTTTTATCCCTGTGTGTCTCTATGCATGCTGCCTAATGTCAGCCATTTTATATTTGTCTAATAAGGTTCATCTATAACATGCTTTCAAAATATGTCCATTAGTCCCAAAGATTGTCTACTTTTTCGCAAAGGTGAAAAACTGAAAAACTGGGCGGAAACGTATTAACAAATGCTTAAAGTAAAGTCTTAAAGTAAATAATCAGCCTCCAAATCAGATACATAAAATGGCAAACGTTTTAGTTTGTATTTTTAATCAAAAGCACCAAAAGAAATAAAAAGCCATATTTAAAATGGTTGCATCTTGAAACGTTAAGAATTCAAAGTATAGGTTGGCCTTATTATCCACTTCTGCCTTGCAGTTGCATATTTTCAAACCATGCATAGTAAAACTAAAAAAAATGGTGCATATGTGCAAAAGTCCATCTGTCATTTTAGTTAAAAACCACAGATCCAATGAGAACCTTTTCTGCATATACTGAAATCTTGTTTCAGTGTAGCAAGTGTGGATATGTAAAACTTCAAAGGACTAAATAACAACTGCTAATTATACATCTACAACCACAAAAAGAAAATTATGAATAAGTTAACTAGGACACAGATTTTGATCAAAGCAGTAATGGGAAATGCTGTAATAAATAAAAGGAAAAGTGTAAAATGTTCTTGATTTAACAATTAACTCTGGTATGAAGTATGAAGCAAAACGAGAAATAAATAAAATAATAAAATACAAAAGCAAAACCCAAAACTGTTTCATTACCTGTGGGATGAAGATAATTATGATTTTTTTCTCCATGTGATACACACAGACACAAACACAGACACACTTTTTCTTAATCTATTTATGAGAGCAGTGAAGCACAGATGGTCACAGGGTGACTTTGGGTCAGTTACTCCTTCACAGCCCAACATGTTTCATCGGTTATTTGTACGGAAAGAGAGGTGAGAAAGCTATATAATAGCTGAATGAAAGGCAGGATATAAATCTCATACATTAATATTATATGAATATACAACTGTATACTTATTATTT
Organism: Naja naja; assembly: GCA_009733165.1. Taxonomy (NCBI): domain Eukaryota; kingdom Metazoa; phylum Chordata; class Lepidosauria; order Squamata; family Elapidae; genus Naja; species Naja naja. The sequence goes on from CM019148.1 coordinate 185,901,857, forward strand.
AGCTTTATGAATTCACATATGTGAGTAAGAGGTTATGCAAGAAGTTATTAAAGTCCTTGATATTTTTGAAATCTAAAATTGAAAACTTCATAGTTTAATTATCCTGGCATATTGCTGATAAAATAAAACCTTTAATAGATTTTTGGGTAATAAAACAAAATAGGTCTGTCTTTGCTAAACAAGCTGTAGACTACTAATTGGAAATACTGACTATGCCCAGTCTAAAACCAAGGTCCTATTGAGGGACTAATCAAATAATATAGCTACATCTGGCTTTGACATGCTTTAAAATCCTATTTATAAATGTAGCTTTCTGGGCAGATTTTAGAAAATTATCCATCCCTTTTCATACAGCCTCAAGTCCATTGCTATAATAAGAAAATACAATACAATACAAACAAATATAATACAATCAAACCTCTATTTCCTCCTAAGCACATGAGATTGCCAAAACCCATGCACGAAGACGATGCATTCGAAAGAACCAGTCTCCTGCTTCTTAACAGGAAAAATCTGATCTTTTTTCACATCTCTCTTCTGAGTTCTTTTGCATTACCAATTAATTGTCCTCCTCCTGCTGCTATCTGCTTGCACTGCTTTTCTTTACTTTTATCTCTGGATTCTTGACTATACTTAATTTTCCCATAACAAACTTAACAAAAATTAAGCTTTGCTTAATTTGGTTAACTAAAGAAATGCTTTCTTTCTCTGCTTTAGGAGCAATGGAAGAATACTCAGACAATTGCCATTTCATTGATGTTGGTGGAAATAATACTAAATTGAAACAGCCAGGAAATTGTATTCTTGTATTCTTTCTTGTTAATAATAATAATTAATAATAATTTATTAGACTTGTATGCCGCCCTCTCTCCCTGAGGACTCAGGGCAGCTCACAGTATAAAAAAACAATACAATAAGTTAATTAAAAAGTAATTAAATAACACAAGCCTAATAGTCAAACTAATAAACTAATAAAATTAAGTTAAAATTAATCTTTATTCTTAAGAGGAATCCAGACACATTATAAGAATTCAGTTCATCCCAACCTTTTCATTGCTACAATCAATCCATGCAGTGTTACTTTATCACAGTGTTAATTGATTTGTTGATAATACTCAGGGGTGGGATTCTACCAGTTTGCACCGATTCTCCAGAACCGGTTGTTAGAAGAAATTACTAGCCTAATCCTGTAAGGAAGGCAGGAAGGAAACATTCTGGTGTTGCTTACAGAAACTGCCTCTGCATTAACCCTTATGACATTCTTGGCAGGACTAGACTTCCTGTCTCAGGAACTTCTCTGGAGTTTTTTTTGGCCCCACCCCCATCTATTCTGTCCCGAGTCCCAGCTGATCGTCTGGGTCTTCTTTTGTTGCCCTGCACAGGAGAATAGAGCTAGAAAGCAGGTTAGTGGGGTGGGGAATGGAGATTTTGCAGTATCCTTCCCCTGGAGTGGGGTGGAAATGGAGATTTTACAGTATCTTTCCCCTGCCATGCCCACCAAGCCATGCCACACCCACCAAGCCACGCCCACAGAACCGGTAGTAAAAAAATTTGAATCCCACCACTGAAATGTACCTTAATGGCACTACATCTACATGGAGGGAAGAAAGCATTGGGGTTCCGTCTTAGGTCCAATACTGTTCAATATCTTCATAAATGACTTAAATGAGGGAATAGAAGGGGAACTCATCAAATCTGCCGATAACACTAAGCTGGCAGGAATAGCCAACACCCCAGAAGACTTGAGAGACTTGAACAATGGGCCCTACCCAACAATACGAAATTTAATGTGGAGAAGAGCAAGGTTTTACACCTAGGCAGGAAGAACCAAAAGTACAAGAACGGATTAGGCAAAACCTAGCTCAAAAAAGTAACTGTGAGAGGGACCTTGGAGTCCTAGTGGACAATCACTTAAATATGAGCCAGCAGTGTGTGGCAGTAGCCATAAAAGCTAATACAATCTTTGGTTGTATAAACAGAGGCATAGAATCAAAATTACATGAAGTATTAGTACCACTTTATAAATCCTTAATAAGACCACACCTGAAATACTGCAACCATATTAGAACAAAAGATTTTTAGAAAAAGTGCAAAGAAGAGCAACTAAGATGATTAAGGGCCCGGAGACAAAAATATACGAAGAATGGTGGCAGGAATTGAGTGTGGCCAGTCTAGAGAAAAGAAGGATTAGGGGTGCCATGATACCAGTATTCCAGTATATCAGGGACTGCCACAAAGAAGAGGGGATCAACTTATTTTCTAAAGCATCACAAGATAAGAAACAATGAATGGAAACGAATCAAGGAGAGAAGAACCTGGAATTAAGGAGAAACTTTCTAGCAGTGAGGATAATTAACCAGTGGAACAGCTTGTCTTCAGAAGTTATAGGCGCTTCATCACTGGAGGTTTTTAAGAAAAGACTGGACCTATCTGAAATAGTACAGGGTCTCCTGCTTGAGCAGGGGGACTAGAAGACCTCCAAGGTCCCTTCCAGTTCTATTCTGATTGATTGATTGTCAAGGCATGCTGATAGCAAAGTCATTAACAGTTCAAGATCAGAATTGTATGGGCACTCACAAGGAATCAAAGAGTCTTAGCCCCAGACATGCCCAAAGTTCAGGATGTTCCAAGTTCTGTACAATTGGCCAAAATTCTGTAAGGCAAAGCAGAAAACATTGTAAGGTCCAAGTGAAGATTGGAGGTTTCCAAGCAGACCAACATGGCTTGGAATCAAAACAGCAATATAAAAAGTTGATCTGCCGTGGAAATGATTCCAGTTTCTTGCTGTTCCCAGAGCCCTTTTAAGCTCGTAGCCTTTAAATAGGGGTAAGTTGTTCTAATCAATCCCAATTCTTCAAATTGGAGTAACAAGAGACCATGTGTGTCAGGATGACTCTCAAAGAGCCTTGGTGGCTCAGGCTGTTAAATGCCTGCACTTAAGATCCAGCTGTCTACAATTACTGTAGGCTCGAATCCCACCAGGCTCAAGGTTGGCTCAGCCTTCCATCCTCTCGGGGTAGGTAAACTGAGGACCCAAGATTGTTGGGGGCAATAAGCTGACTTTGTAAAAATGCCGCTTAGTAATAAACAGGCATATACAATGGAATGAAGGCTATTGCTGAGCACATTGGGTTGTATCCCAAAAATTGTAAGCCGCCCTGAGTCTTCGGAGAAGGGCGGCATATAAATGTAATTAAAATATATATATAATGGTATTTTTCTGACATTTAACTTTTCTGTATAACAGCAGTGATGCTACAGTATCTCAGCCTGGACATTCAGAACTTCTAATGGGAGTTACAATTCACTTGTTCAGAACTGTGAGGCATCTTCTTCTGTGATACTAGGATTTAGTACCTTGCCCTGTTTCTTTCCTTCTTCCAGTAAAATTCAAGTATGAGGAGCAAGATATATGTACTTACTTACAATAGCAGTTACATCTTTTCAATAAAAATTACAAGTAGTTCTCAATTTACACAATTCATTTAGTGCCCATTCAGGATTACAACGGCACTGAAATAATAAGACTTATGATCATTTTTCACACTAATGACCATTGCAGCATCCCCATGGCCACATGATCAAAATTAAAATGCTTGGCAGCTGGTTCATATTTGTGACAATTGCAGTGTCCTGGAGTCACGTAATCCCCTTTTGCGACCTTCTGACAATCAAACTTAATGCGGAAGCCAGATTCACTTAACAACTGTGTTACTAATTGAACAACTGCAGTGATTCACTTAACAACTGTGGTAAGAAAGTTCGTAAAATGAAGCAAAATTCACTTAACATAACAGCTGTCTTGTTTAGCCACCTAAATTTTTGGTTCAATTGTGGTTGTAAGTTGAGGATTACCTGTAAGTTATATCCAGCATATAGAAAGTCAGTTTAATATAGCTGTTAAATGTTTTGGATTAGGCATGGAATGAGTCAGATTCTGATCCTCCTTCAGTCACAAAAGATGATTGAATTTATTTGTTGGTTGGTTGGTTAAATTTATTTGCTGCCTATCTCACTGGGACTACTCTAGGCAGTTTACAACAATAAAAAAGGAAGAAATGTAAAGAGTGTAAATAAAACAGAAGTAAAATAATAGAACAATAAAATAAATAGTGAAAAAGAACCCAAGAATACATCAATCTGATAATAAAAAACGGATGGATGGAGAGCAGAGAGTAAGGGGAAGGGAGGTGGTCTCTGCCATCAATCCTGCAGCCACCTCCAGTATGGAACTCCCCCAGCTGGTCCTCAGAACAACACCCAGAGCTGGCTGACTTGGATGGCTTTGAACCACTCATTCCCTCACTTCCTCCTACCTCATAAGGTTGTTGTGGGGTGGGAAATAGGAGGAGAGAGCACTTTATATCCTACCTTGCTCCTGAATGAAATACAATATTTTAGCAAATAGAAATATGTATACAGCTCACAATCAGGTATGTTTATTAGAAATTGTAAATAGACATTATTATTGAAAATTAAAGATACTTTTTTAAAAAATTAAACTTAACTGCAATGAATACTTGGCTGCTCATACTAACTCTTCATTTCAGTGTGCTTTGACTTTTTGTTTTTGTTTTTTATTTTGCATAAGCATTTCTAAATCACTTGTGTCATGACTAAATATCATGACCAAGTCCTAGCTAATTCCTTTGTTCTGGATTCACTGGTAGAGAAAGTAAAAAATTTTGGTTTGTGTAGTCAATTTGGTGTGTCTGTTATAGCCTCCTATCCTTTCTACAATCAGACACTATCTTTATGAGGACCAACCAATAATGGACAAGCTTTTCCTCATAACTGTGTTTGAAGCACTATTCATCCATCTTGCAGCTGGCAAAAAATGTATGCCAGCATAAAAATGTGCTGACCACATTTCCAAACTTCATTCTGCCACAATAACAAGATTGATGAGTGGCACTGCCATTATCTACATAGGGCAAGCCAAATTCCCCTGGCTTCACTTCCACCAAACATTTCTTGCTCATGGAAAAACAACCACCTCTCATTATCCTCAAAATGGAGTGGTTTGTGGTGAATGTAGGCAGCTCTGGGATACATTTTAGGTAAATGTAAATCTGTTAAATTACTCAACCAAACAAATGGCATGCATTCGAGCAGTGTGGAAAATAAGGAAGCTGTCTCCATATTCCTTCCAATTCTTCTCTTGCCTCTTCCTTGTCTGTCACTATCTTTATGAGCGCTGTTATAAAGGAATGGGTATAAGATTTTTTTTTTCATAAAATAGGAAAAAGGCAAATTGGGTTGGATATGTTTCAGGATGAAGTGGAAGGGAATGATTGATAGCAAATCCTGATCATTGCTGCAAGGGACCAAGGAGTCAGTTCTGACCTGGCTTGGTAACATCTGAAAGTAGCCACTAAAGAGCCAAGGAGAACAAGTGTTTAGAGCAGCCATGCAGATCTATTCAATTATATTTGCCATGCAGATAATAACAACAGCCATCACTGTGACACCAGGAGCTGCCAAAGCCAAAATTGAGTAAAGAAAATCACATTCCCACTAAATCAAACGTGACATGACAGAAAGCAGTGGAAAGTATGGCTTCATAAAACTGATCCTGGGAACTTTTCCTGAGTAGTATAATAGTTGTAGAGCTCTTGCATAAGTTATCAGAGATAATAAAAAATGGTAAAAAATATGATTACACAAAATTCTCTAGAGAGCATAAATGAAAACCAGTAATGCACCCAATGGAGACAGAAGTAATACACATCTGATAGTACCTAGTACTCTCCCCTATCTTCTGTGCAATAAAGGACTGGCACTCTTTCAGAAGAGTATGATTACATGTTTAAAAATAAATTTGTTGCTCTTTTCAGAAGAAGCATGAAACAAGTTTGTATAAAGAGTCCACCTAAAATCTGATGAGCACTATTGGAAAGCGCAAGCCAGGTATGAATAAGGTGGAAGTCAGATGCCCCACCCGTCCCAAAGTTAAACCACAGTGCCAAGAAACCAGAATGGAGGGCTGTGTTAAAAGGGGCAGGGTTGATCCCAGCTCCCGACCATGTTGGCTGTCAAATGGTCAGTGAAGTGTGCCAGATTGTACATGCAAAACTTTATTGAGAGAAGAGTAAAAACATTCTTTTAAAGCTGGAACAACTGGAGATTTATTTATTTATTTATTTATTAAATTTATATCCTGCCTCTCTTCCCCCATCGGGGAACTTGAGGCGGCGTACAACAAGATAAAAAACAGTAGCCTATACAATATAAAATCAAAACTCATTCATACAATCCAGACATACAAGAGGGAAGAACAAGGTCTCAATTCCATGCCCTCCGACAAAGCCAGGTCTTAACAGCTTTGCGGAAAGCAAATAGATTGGGGATGGTTCTGATCTCCGCAGGCGTATTCCAAAGGGCGGTGCTGCCACAGAGAAGGCTCGCCGCGGCCCGCCAGCCTTGTCTGGCCAGCGGTATCTGGAGCAAGCCCTCCCTGTGGGATCTAACCGGGCTGGGAGGCATCTGGTAGCAGTAGGCGGTCTCGAAGGTATCCCACTCCTAAGCCATGAAGGGCTTTAAAAGTTGTCACTAGCACCTTGAATTGCACCGGAAGACCACCGACAACCAATGCAGCTCATGCGGAGGATAGATGTTATATAATCACTTGCGCGGCCACATTTTGCACCAGCTGAAGTCTCCGAGTGTTCTTCAAGGGCAGCCCCATGTAAGCGCGTTGCAGTAGTCCAATCGGGAGGTGATAAGGCGTGGCGACCGTGTGTAGAGCCCCTCGGTCCAGGAAAGGTCAACTGGCAACAGGCGAACCTGTGCAAAGGCCCCCTGGTCACAGCCATAAGATGGTAGTCAAATTGTAGCTGTGGATCCAGAAGGACCCCCAAGTTGTGAACTCGGTCTGAGGGAGGTAATTTCTCTCCCCAGTACCAAAGTTGGATAATCAACTGGAGACCAGGGGCAGGACCCACAGCCACTCGGTCTTGTCAGGGTTGAGTCTGAGCCATTAGTCCCCATCCAGACCCTCACAGCCTCCAAGCACCGGGACATCACCTCCACGGCCTCACTAGATTGACCGGGGACAGAGATGTACAACTGGGTATCATCAGTGTACTGATGATACCCGACGGATGATCTCACCCAGCGGTTTCATGTAGATATTAAATAGGATGGAGGAGAGAACAGAACCCTGAGGAACCCCACATGGCAGGGCCCTAGGGCTTGATCTCTGCACCCCCCACTAACACCGACTGAGTCCGGTCAGAGAGGTAGGAGGAGAACCACTGTAAAACAGTGCCCCCTACTCCCAGTCCCCTGAGCCAACCCAGAAGGATACCATGATCGATGGTATCAAAAGCCGCTGAGAGGTCAAGAAGCACCAGGATGGAGGGAGACCGCCCCCCATCCCAGGCCCACCAGAGATCATCCACTAGTGCGATCAAGGCCGCCTCGATGCTGTACCCGGGCCTGAAACCAGACTGCAAGGGATCCAGATAATCAGCTTCATTCAAGGACCGAAGGAGCTGGAGCGCCACCACCTTCTCAACAACCTTCCCCAGAAAGGGAAGGTTGGAGACAGGATGGAAGTTATTTAAAAGAGCCGGGTCCAGGGAGGGCTTCTTGAGGTGACTTTAAGTTGCCTCAGATACGGGTTAAGATTTAAATAACATCAGGAGGACAAGGGAAGGAAAAAAGCAGTTACTGGGGCAAAGTTTGTGCTGAGCACATAAATCATCATAGTTCTTTTGTATAGGACTATCATGGCTGGGCTGCCAAAATCCAGATGACTGCTAAATGACAACAAAAAGTTATAGTTTTCGATCTCTCTTTTCTATTTAGTGAGCATAAGGATTTCTGCAGCCCAAATATTTTCATCCTTGGTGACATGAAGCTCTTAAGAGTGATATCAGTGCTTTGCTCTTGATAGAAGACTGTTTAAAATATTTCAGTGGCTCAATTTGTTTTTGGAGTAGGAGCTGTCTGTAAATCATCATCACACAATGGACCTTTAAAATGCTACATATTGTTTGAGAATGGCTTCTCCATACATGGGACCAAGTTTGTGTCTTTTTTCCCCTCAATGATTATTGTGCTTTCTTCTGGCTAGACCATGATTAGATGGGCATTTCTTTACAACCATCTTTTTCAATTATAAGCCACTGACTAAAGTTATCATGGAGCAATTACACTGGAGACAGTGATCTATACACATTTCAAAATTATAAAATTGTCTTGTCCATTTTTCTTCTTAAGGATTCTTCCATGACCATGAGAGCTGAAAAGATAGATTCTGAAATGGATGTAATAGAATTGAAATTGCCAGCTAAACTTGTATTCATTTATTACTCATACCATGTTTATCAGGTGCTTTACAGTTTCTGCAGTTTTATTATGCAGGAATAAGCTGAGAGTTTTCTAGCTGATTAAAAACTGTACGCAGTGGGAAGTGAAATCCAAAAGATATAATTGTCTTTGATACTGATTGTATTTTTGTATTTACTTTGCAGGTGTTTTTCAAGGTCTGATCACCTTGCTCTCCATATGAAGAGGCACATCTAAATAATAGGGAACATACAGTGTGACCCAGATGCAGTTAGACCATAGCGTCATGGGGAGAAGGGTGGAACCCAATTGCCTGTCTCTTGCTACCTTCCAGAAGAAGAGAATATGATCACATGTAAACTTCTAAACACACAATATGCACTAAATGCTGTCATGCTTTCAGCAGTACGTTCTTCTGTTTCCAATGCCTTGGCCACCTGAAAGGCAGAAGACATGTGATGAGGAAAAGGGATGCAGGGGAAGTCTTTAAGACACAGTTGCTTATAGCACTTGAGAACTTGAAAAACTTTGCTCCTGTTTATTGCCAATGGAAATCAAAACAGATGGAAGAGGATTTCTTGCAGGTGAACAGCATAGAAGCAGCATATACGTAACTCGCTTCTTGGTGCAACTTGACTGGGGAGGGGGAAACTAATTTTGGACTTGCATATTTGTAGCACTAAGTTTTATTTTGAGATAATTTTGGAAGGAAAACTAATGACCTAGAAAAACCAAATTCCAGTTTGGTAGCCAAAACATTACTGTCTTGGTTCCTTTCTGCCGATTTTGTTTTAAGGCACCCTTACGTACAACGATTCATCAAGATTCCTCAAAAATTTCTTGATCTGCTCCGTTTTCTTTTTTCATAGAACTGAGCTGTCAAGATCTGTTTAAGTCAATACCAATGGCCTTAATTGGCAGTACACTCTGCAGTGATCCTAGGATACACCTACCACTTTCCTTGCTTCAGCTATTATGGACTTTGTCAAAGATATATATATATATATTTTACATATATATATATATATATATATATATATATATATATATACACACACATACACATATACATATACATACACACACACAAACACACACACACACACACACACACACAGAGAAACATACTGTTTTGTTCCTTTAATTTTGGTATTTGGTTATTGCACATCACGTGCACAGAGGAACTGTGAAAACTGCTGATACGATTGCATAATGGTTGACAAGTGAAATCTCTGAGCAAGATCACAGTATATCTTTGGAGGCATCACCATATTGTCATAGTTCAGACTTTCTATTTAATTACCTAATGAAAACTTGAAAGAAAGCTTATTTGAAGCTTTGAACCTTTTCTCCAAGTTTCTGAGATCTCATTTACACACCTGGATATCTGTCTTGGATTCTCTCACTCAGGCATGACTTCAGGTTTTCCTTCTGCACCATGGGGAGCATGCTTGTGGCAATTCACAAAAAAAGGTTAGCAATTCTGGTTGTTTGTTGTTGCTAGCCCTCTTACCTGGTGAAATACGTGGTAACATATATGTGTGTCTGGCACCCACAAAAGAAATATGTTAAGCAGATCCATAGAATACTTGCAGTCATATAAGTTATGAGTGGAAAAGTGAGAACCTCTTGCTTTTAATATTAGTCTCCTACATGATTTTTTCTAAAAAAAGAAAATGCCTACCTAGATTCTCCTTTCCCGTTTTATTAAGGTGATGTAATTCCCACTTGTCCAACACAATGTAGTTGAATGAAAGGATTGGCTTTTTGGTAAGCATGGACTTCTTTCCAAACAACTAATTTAAATAAAAACAAGTAGATGCATGGGTCCACTACAAGCAATGGTTGTACTGTTTAATGAACAATGAAGGCATCAGGCTCATGCTTGGATCTTGTAGATAGTTTGATGGATGTGGTCAAATTAAAAAAAATTTCTGTACTTATGCACACACGCGCGCGCGCACACACACACACACACTCCTTCCTCTATATATGCATAATGTTTATTTTTAGCTAGTTGGAGCTGGCACTATTCCAAAGACTGCCTTTTCAAACTATCTCTCATGCAGGTAAAGAGATAGTAATTCAGAATGGCTGTGTATAGTTAATTTGGGACCATCCCTGCAAGATGTGCTGAGAAACGAAATGTCCTGTAACTCTCTTGGTTGCTACTCTTCCACTCACTAAACTAGCTCACTGCCCTACTTTGGACTGTTTTTGACTTGTTGACTGTTCACTAATTTCCTAATTCATGTTTAGGATGTAGAAACATTAAAATAACTTTTTATATCTTCAAATATATAATGGAAATACAGACGCTGATTCATAATACTTAGCCCTTGGGGTTTTCTTTCCATCTGTAATTTCAGTCAGCTACTGGGGTTCCAAACAGTCCCTCCCCCACTTGGCTTCAGAATCCCTGCATATACTGTGACTATCAGCAACCATTTATATTGCAAATACAAAGTCTAGCCCTTAATGATGGGATGAGATATGGACCAAAACCTGAATAATCTTTACAAAGGCAATTAACATTAGGATTTAAGAACAAGGGTAAGATCTAAGTTTTATTCCAAAGATTTGTGGTGAAGAAATCTTGGAGCATTGTTTGCTGACAATCTTGTAGTTCTCTTTAATTGTGTTTGCATCTTTTCTGTTCTGGGAAGGTGTTCACTGGGAATATGAGAACTGTGTAACTTGGTATTGGAATATTATGTGACAGTTTTAGAATATCAGAGAAGAGAGAAGACTGAACATCTAGACAACGTATTAGCTGAAAAATCTCTACTGTCAAGATTTTTTGTTTTCTTGTAGAGTCTTACATAATGTGCATGCATGTATCTGTGTGTGTGTATGTATATAGATGTGTGTATGTATATATATGTGTGTGTGTGTGTATGCTCACACACACACAAATATATATATGTATCTGTCATGACACAGTCTTTAAGTAGTACCCATAGCCTAAAATATTTAGTTCTGTTGTATCTAGAATGGAATTTGAGACTATAAGAGTTAGGGACAAATTTAAAATAAGTTTGCTTTCTTAAATAATCAGAAGAGATGTGAATGGGAAGCCAGAGAAACCAAAAGGAACTGTGTTCATCTATCTCTTATTGATATTAGAAATCTCAGAAAATTTTCTGTTAATAGGACTTGAAATAATCTGGGGAGCAAAAAAACTTGCTCCCTTTTCAAAGTAGATTTGAAGTATACACTTGGGACTAAGCCAACTAAAATCAGACAGGGGCTCTTCCTGAGTAAATGTGAAAGGGATCTGCTCTCAGCCTGTTGAGATGATGAACCAGAAAGAGGTTGATCCATAGTGGATGCATAAGGTTGCTATGTTTCCATTATAGATTATATGGCTATTAGCTGGCCAGCAGCACCAAATAAATAAATAATTGGAAGCCTATAACATGGTACAGCAAATCAATCCCAGTTTAGCAATCTGCCTCTGCCCCTAGTTTGCAATGTTTGTAAGGCTATTAGTACTTGACAGTGGGAGCCACTTACTTCCCAGTGAACCACCTCATCCACTGGCAGTGATAGGATCTGTCTGCAATCCCAATTATACTGTGTGGGAGGCAGGAAGGAAGGAAGGAGGAGGCACAATTCTGGAGAATGAGCCTTGGGAGATGCAAACACAAATGGTAATTTGTACTTGAGGTTTTCTTTTCTTCTTATCAAAAGAAAATTGTGTCTGATGGTTGTGCCATACAAAAATGATTTTAGTGGGCTCTGTATTTCTATTACAAATTCAACAGAAATTGAGGGAGTGTGTATGTAAATATTTCAAGGATCTAATTACATGATTTATCAGACCTTATCTTGGCTTTTACCATCCTATAAAAGGATTTTATAGCATAGCAATGATGGCAGGGTTCTACCACCCAATTTTTATTAATGCTCTCAAGGAGAGGAAATGGCAAGGCAAGAGAGAGTAGCTAATTTCCTAATCTAATATAAGGAAGCTTGAATAGAAAATACTGGCAAAAGCAAGCTGCAATATGAGGCATTTTATTCAGGCAGCCCTGTCTTTGAGCAGTATTCTTGTTGCTTCAGCAACAGCAGCGTGCTGCATCCTGTTTTCAATATGCCAGTTTACAATATGCTCTGGAAAATTCAGAATTGGTTAATTGCGTGGCATGCTCTACGTGATAATTTGTACTACACATTTCTGGTAGACCCCATGATAGTTGGGTCAAAAGAAAACTCTTGTTTTCTTTTAAACATTTAACAGGGCCATCCATGTGTGTGTGTTTGTGTGTATGTGCATATGTGTGTGAGTGTATGTTTGTATATGTGTTAAGGATTTTGCCTTTCCTTGCTAAAATAAGATAGAGGCTATCTTCAGAGAAATAGCAAGAGTTCACCCCCACCCCCTTTCAGCAACAAGGATCTCTCTCTTTCTCAGTGGGGATACAGCAAATGCTTCATTTTTCTTAAAAGTTCTCGAACAATAGGGGAAAAGTATCAAGAATGTATTAACCTGTTGTAATTTCAAAAGCACACTAAAATATTCTTGGATTTGAAAGTTAAAGTTGGTGTACTCATATTTTTAAATTGAACTATGTTTATTTATTTTTTTTAATTTGTTGATTGGGCATAAGGCCAAATTGCAGGCATACACTCCTGGGTTCTATGTACATGTGCTAAAATATCTAAAATATAAGCCCATGTAGATGAAGTGAAATCTAACTCTGCCTGATGTAATAATCAACAGTCCCTACTTCTGTCTCATTTGGTGAGGGTCCTTACTACTGACAGTGAATTTTAAAAGAATGTTGGCTTATTTGGAACAATTTTGCTTTATTGTATACCACGAGAAAACATAATGAAAACTGGGGAAGAAAAACGTTTACAAAAGTACCCTGAGTTTTATGCCACAAGGAGAGAAGTGACATTAAATTGATCTATCTATCTATCTATCTATCTATCTATCTATCTATCATCTATCTATCTATCTATCTATCTATCTATCTATCTATCTATCTATATCATCTATATCTATCAGGGCTGCAGTGTGCAAAAATCACCTATCAATATAACATACAATTTCTTGGGCATCTTTTTTAAAATTCTGGGTGACAGATTATTACCTGGATAAATAAATCAGCATGGTTGATAGGTCCATTTGAGAAGCCATTCCTGAAAGTAATATTTTTACACTCCTGTCACTTAGTATTTTCATTTATTGTATTACTGTTCCTGTGGCTAATAAATGGTTCTCTTGAAGGCCGTATGGTCAGACCAGAATATGTATCTGGTCCAGTATATCCAGTATATTGTTATTCGTTGTTATTTGTATTTTATGCATTTTTGAACATTGTATCTGCTAATCCCTGATCACCAAAATTGTAACACTGCTTTTAAGCACTCATTTGTTATTGATCCTTCACTACCTGATAGACATTGTATTATTTATTATTTTTTTAATTTCATGGATATAGTGAAATTTGTGTGAAGTTGCTCTGTTCTAAGAAAAAACTAAACAACACTTCAATTATGCTAGTGTGTATCATCAGCAAATGAACACTGTAAGTGAATACATGATAAAGATCTCTTCAGCAAATTGAGAGTACTATAATGGTACCATATTGAGAACAGTACCTTGTCCCAAAATTAGCACCGTGTAAAGAGAATATTAGGGATTTTTTTAAAACATGATAGAATACCACAAATATTGACTGAGCAGAGGGACTAGGGAAAAAAATTACACAAGTTAGCAGTAGAGTTGTTTTCAGCCCACCTCCTTCCTTGCCTTGTGTTGCTTTCTCTGCACTTTCTCTCTCAGAGTAGTGCTTCCAGTGGAGATATAATAGGGCTCTGTTCATGTCTGGTTCCTTCAGGAGTCGTCTCCACTTGGAGGAATTCTGCATTGGAGCTAGGATTATGCCTTTTACATGGCTACCAATTCCATGGAAGCCACACACTTGGAGGGTAATAGGACAAGGCTAGAAACCTGGATGTACAAATGCTTGTATGAAATGGTTATAACAAGTAAATTTTTCTGGGGATGGAATGGACAGGTTAATATTTCATTCCTGGTAAGGAGAAATACTGCCCCAAATCCAGAATCGTGGATATGTCAGGGTCTGTCTTCCTCACATGACCCTTATCAGATGCATAAGCTCTTCTGATTATTGTGCATAAACTTGATAAAGTGAACAATAGATATTTAAATATCTTGAGCAGCTGGTCAAGCAGTTGCCCTTTTTCCACCCTGCCATGAGGTATGTGAGAAAAATTGCAAATCAACAATCAGAAGTCATTCAGTTTGAACTGGGAAGGAAAAATTGGAGTCTCACCCCAATTTGAGGTTAGCCAAAGCTGAGCTTTATTGCTGATCTTCACAATCAAGTCATTTGCTGCTTTTAAAGCAAGGTTATTCTTGTGAAGTATATATTTTTGACAGGAAGGAAACATGCAGACTTGAGGCATTGAATTGGGAGGCAGCATGGAATGCATTGAACTTGGGATCTCAGCAAAATACAAGATTTGAGAACATGTTTAACCTTCTAAGGGAGATGGGGTATATACAAGTCAAATAAATAAAGAGGTTTGGCATCTCTCACGTGTGTCCTGTTGTCTGCAGTAACCCATTCCAGAAATAGTTCTCAGTCCCAATTCCTTCCTAAATTTTATCAGGGAAGGGATGGAATTAGCAAGCAGCATTGCATTAAACCCATATCCCTCCTATTTTTCAGTTCTGCCAAACAAACGAACAATTTGGATTCTCAAAGTTCAGAAAGAAATCCAAAGGAATAATAAAATAGGTAAACTTTGCCTCTTATTAGCTACAATATTGATAAGATTGCCTCATGATCAAGATTAGCTTCTGTTGCATCAGATCCAAAGCCCCCATTTCCAGTCAGTTTTCCTGCTGTAGTTTATACTATAAGGAGGTGCTGGATTTCATAGATTAGTGGTTCTTCTTCCTTCACATGTAATGTGCTCAATCTGTGGAGGCATACATTCATCATACAGTTAGATTCTCCAAGCAGCTGCTTCTACAGTGATTCTGGTCTTCACTTAAAGACTGATGATATATATGAGCAGCATTCATTAGCTCCAGAACTGGAACCCTTGCCAATACTTCCAGGACTATGGTAGGAGAAATTACTCCCTTGAAACAACCCCCTTTTAACCTGTATAATCAAGTCATTCTTTTAAAACAATACCTGTGTAACCAACAACAACTCTTGAAGGACTTTTCTTTTTGCACTACAGCTTTTCTTTCACCAGACGTTTCTGCCAAGTGCATTTGGAGGAACCTTCAGCCTCGTTCTCTCAGGTATTTCTAGTACCGTGTATCTCAACCTTGCTAATTTTAAGATGGGTGGACTTCAACTCCCAGAATTCCCCCTTTCTGTCTGGGGAATTTTGGGAGTTAAAGTCCACATGTCTTAAAGTTGTCAAAGTTGAAAAACACGGCTCTAGTATATCGCAGAAGTACCCAAAATGGTAGCCCTCCATTCTCCCTTTTTTGGTTGGCATTTTATTTTTTTTAAGCTTTTTTATATATATATAAATATATATATATATATATAAATATAAATATATGAATATATTACTTTGTCCATTTTTTTGGCTGTACAAAAGTCTTAAGATTTAAAAATATTATTTGTATTATATGATGGTGGTATGTTAATGTTACAAGATTATTAACGAAAAAGAAGATTTATTTTTGTTACTGGTCTGTTTCATAATTCTTTTTTAAATTGGTATATTGTAAGATATCTATGCAAAAAAAGTTATGTGACGCATTTTTATTTAAGAATGTAATATGTGTAATAAAAAGTAGAATGTGGTTTGGCCTGAAAATGGTTCAAGGCATCCTGGCTATTTTTGTTGAAACATAGGGAAAACTGTCTAACATAAAGACAAAAACAGTTATATGTCTGTGCCAAGTCATAACAATGGGGGAGGAAAATTTTCTGGGTTGCATCTAATAGTTACCTCCACAAGTAAAAAGTCCCTCTGTTTATACCAAAGGAACATCAGATTAATACATGCTCCTCCATTCAAGCAAATACTGTGGTAAAACCTCCTTCTGCTCAAACACACCCCTATCACAGGAGGACCCTCAGTTTCCATAATCTGTATTGGAGCATATAGAATGCTATAGCATTTGGTTTTCTGTTAGAGCAAAGTTCCTATTATTCTTTGTACTGATGGATTTATAATATAGAAGGAAAGGGAATAGATCTATAAATAACATTCCAAGCAAGAAATGGATTGATTTACCAAAACCTTTTGAAAAGTTGTAATGGTTTACAGTAATCCATGTTTAGCTTCTCTCAGAATTCTTGGATTCCTTCTTTGAGGAACATACCAGATTTACTTCAGATACTTATTTAGTTGAAAGCTTCCATGAATGTACAACATCTATTCTCACACTTCTTTGCAATTTTATTGATAAATAGGTGGTGTAAAATATATATCTCATTCTTGAATAGAAGATTCATGGAGTTTAACCTATAACTATACAAAGGCACATATTATACACATACAGTATATGAAAGGAATTGTTTCAGGATTTTGCTTAGCTCTTTCTGTAATCAGGAATGTTTTCTTGGCAGACCAAGACAGCTTGACAAAGCTTTGGCAAAGAGAGTTCCCAAAGCACTTGGACAATACAGCGCCCTCTGTAAGGTGAAGTGAAATAGTTTATCAACGTGCCTAATATGCCTTTGCTATCTAGCCAGCCCTTCCCTTCTGACACATCTGTCCTGTGCTGCTTGTGGGTTTCTTCTGTTCAGATTTAAGGGAAAGTTTCTGTGGCATGTATTCAGTGATTCAAGGGTTCATCCCACTCTTGGTTTCAGTAATAGGTCTGTTCTGGAGAGTTGGTTCCTGTATCTGTGGGAGAGATGAATTAATCCCTGAAAATTCACCCCACTGTATGCTTTACAAGACTTACTTACTCACTTATTTACTGCTTTTAGAGCCAACTTTAGGAAAGTGTTTTTCCAGCAATATACTTAATGCACCTTGCTTTCAGATTGTGTGCTGGAGAAGAGACTTGAGAGTCCCTTGGACTGGAAGGAGATCAAATCAGTCGACCCTGAAGAGAATCAACCCTGGCTGTTGTTTGGAAGGACAGATACTGAAGCTGAAGCTCAAATAGTTTGGACACCAAATGAGAAGAGAGGACTAATTGGAAAAGACTCTGATGTTGGGAAAGATTGAAGGCAAAAAGAGAAGGGGATGGCAGAGATGAGATGATTGTATAGTGTCATTGACACAATGGATATGAGCTTGGGCAGGCTCTGGGAGGCAGTAGAGGGTAGGGAGGCTTGGTGTGCTGTCATCCATGGGGTTGTAAAGAGTTGAACACAACTTAGCAACTGAATGCATCTTAATGCATCTAATTTGAGTTACAGTTTGTAGGAGAAGCTCTAGGCTCATTGGCCATTGGAAAGTTACACATATGATAGAACTATAGTTCTTTATTAAATCCAGTATACACCCTCTTATAGCTGCTAGACTTCTCTTAGTGGAATCTTATTCTCTATGTTGGGGGAGGGCAGGAGGCATGATTCAGGGAGCCGTATAGCTGTGCATAGAAAGAAATAGCTTACTCTGGTGGAAGAATAGTAGTTAATGCAGAAAAAAACAACTCTGACACTTCATCCTTAACCAGCGGTACTTGCTCTATTCAGGTTATTGTTGCATGAGAAGCATCTTTGCTTGCCATGTTAAATTAAGCCTCTTCATTGGCTGAAACTTGATTATAGTGCTCGGGCAGAATATTCATTTTATATAATTTTTATATATGATGTTGCCATTTACATTATTCTTGCTCTTCTTCTGTGGTCCTTGGTAATTTTAAAATCATAAAGACAAGTGCCAACCTTCTGTGTAGAATATTTTCAAGAAACAGGACAGAGTAGGAAAACTAAAGAGACACCTGGAATGGGGGTCAAAACGGCAACCGTAACTGTGCAATCCTAACCCCTTTTTTAACTTATGATTTGCATAGTTGCAGCTGCCATCTTGACCTTGTTTGATCCCCTTCTCCTCACTGATGCCCAAGGCAAACAGATAATGGCTGAAGGGCTACAGAACAACAAACCTTGGCCAATCTTTCAACATAGACCAGTTGAAAAAACACCTACAACAAGAAATAATAGCTCCATTTTATTGATATGAGGCTATAAACAGAAACTTGGTGGTCTTCTCTTTCCCCTTTTCTTACACTAGAGAGGGTCAGGCTCGCCGTCTTAGGGTTTCTTCCTTACTCCTTCCTGTTTCTGAACCAAGTTCATATTTTCCTAATGGCTGTCACATACCTTCCTCGATGATTTCTCCATACCTCTACACCTTTAGATGTTTAGATAAGTTCCATAAATACTCAATTGTGATTATGGCGTTTTTGGACTTTTAAAAATTGAAAAGCGATTGGGATAGCCTGAACTAGAAAAAAACTAAAAGTGGTTGAACATGGCATGGAGTAAGGTTCACTTCTCATGTAGTAGATGGTTGAAGTGAATGACTGAACTAAAAAAAACGTAATTTAGTGCAAAATCCCTCACATAGGATTTTAAAAAAGAGAACCTTGTGTTTCTGCCCCCTTACTATACATCATGATGATGATGTTCACCTTGTCTCATCTTGAAACATCTATTTTACTTTATTTCTCTTGACTGATCAACTGGAATTTTCAGTGTGGGAATCAGATGTTTCTGCTGTGAGAACTGTTACTAAAATAATCTCATTTGTCATTTTCTCAGCAACACTAAGTGTTCCCTCTCCAGGGTGGAGATGTTTACAACTTATTCACTAAGTGTAGTGGGGTTTCTTTTTCTTCTTTCCACAGTAGATGCTTAATTTCCTTCAATTCTTGGAGAGCACCAGCAGGAAGAGATGTCAGGAAGCTCACCACCAAGTCAGGCAGTGATTAAAAGTACACTCATTTCCTTCCTTTCCATCCAGTACTATTGAAAATATTATGTTCTCAAGTTTGGAATTCCTAAACAGCTCCCCCTCACATACCACACAATTAATGATGTTTTTTTTTTACCAAAGGCTCAGTTCTACTCTGTTTTGCTTTGTTTTTGCAGATGGAAGCTAGCTTTAGTTGTAGAGAAGCTTTTTCAGGCACTTCATGAGGCAGGCAAGTCTATAATCTAATGATGAAATTTATGTTGGTCTACAACATAAGTGCCATTTGTCTTTTTCTAAAATACTCTGGTGGCAGTCATTTTCTCCCACTTACAAGGTGGCCCTTTTGGAAGTTTTTCCTAACTGTGCCTTCCAGTGGAGGGATTCAAATTTTTACTACTGATCTCCAGTCAGAGGTGGTATTTGCTGGTTCTCTGAACTACTCAAAATTTCTGCTACGGTTCTTCAGAACTGGTCAGAACCTGCTGAATACCACCTCTGCTTCATACCCAGAACACAAAGTGCCTTTCTTTTCCAAAACATATTTCTCCGATGACAGTAGCAGCTATGGCCCATATCTTTATTTGGCAAAAAAGCAGAATTGCCCAGCATTGACTTCCTTACGCTAGTTGTTTTTCATTTACAATCAAGCTGAGAGGTTAGCTTTTTGGACAGTTTCTTTAAGCAGCAGGCAATCCCTGAAGGGATCAAGTGAGCTTTAGCAGCCAAAGTGATACTCTAGTGGAAATTTACTCCATGTGTCAGGTCAGTCCTTTCACAGCCTATGAAAATGAGGTGATTCCCTCTCTCATGTGCTTCAGTGACCTCTCTGAGCTTTAGTGCCTTTTTTCTTTTCCTTTGCCATCTTCCCATTTCCTTTTTCTCAGAGATTGGTTACCAAATAATTATTTACAGTGCTGCATTCCAAAAAGTTATTTTCAGCTGGAATGGCTATTAACCTTTTCACTACTGCTCTCTTTGAGACAAGGAAACCATGATGGGATCTCTAATTAAATCTTGCTACATTCCCTCCCAATGTCATTTCTTCAAAGGTCTACTTATTTGATTTGTAGAAATTATGTTTGCAATCTAAACTGCTCCCCAGCTGCTAGTGGCTTTGGAGCAAAGGGGATACAAAATTAAACAGCCTTATCCAAAGCAATGCTTCATTAATCAAATGAGCATCCTGTTTTCCTCATTGGCTCTTCGAAGTTAGAAAACAAAAGGTGCTGATGATGATTTTTTTGCCCATGCACTGTTTGCCAATGAGAGTTCCTTTGCATGTTTTTCTCTGTACTGCACAGGTGATCATAGGTTTTAAAGTATGCATTGTTCTCTATGATCATTTGTCCCTTTCTCATCCTCAGGAGAGATAAGTCTTATAAATCATAGAATTAAAGCAGGGGAGTTGAAGTAAGCTCAAGTCTAAAGCTAGTGATAGACAACCCAGGCAAGAATCTGGAACTCTTGAGATTGAGGCAGAAGTCACCAGTATTAGGTCAAATGTCTACTAAGTGGCTGGTGCCAGTGATGCTGTTTAGAACTCTGGCAACTTTGGCTTGTGTGTTAAATAACACAGTGTGTTAATATGAGCGTCATGAAAATTTATTATTATTAATGGGAAATTTCATGATGAGCAGGATGTTATTCATTAAAACTATCCTAAAGGTACAAAACTATACACTAAACAGAAAAAGACAATGTAATCAATGTTAATACATGCCAGGAGTTATGATTTAACAATATTTGCAGAACCACTATTTCCACAACCCAACCTATAATCATAATTGTCAAAGTGGCTGTTGGTTTATCTCTTGGTTTGGGCAATTACTACAATTTTATCTCAGTGCTATAGGTTGAATATCTGCTTATTGTTTTTGGTGTTATTTGGGGTCATTTCATGCAAAAGCCAAAATAAATTGCTGCAATTGCTGTTTGGTTTAACTTCAAGGCCAACACCAGTAAGGTTTTGCCTCTAAAGAATCTTCCAAGGCAATCTACTGATAATACAAAATGAAATGTCAGCTTTTAACAAAATGTTGCAGGTTATTTTCATCTCTTGTTCAGGATTATAACAAACCACTAGTGGCTGTGCAAAGACACAAACAGGCATTTGACTTTGATAACAACTTTAACCAAAATACATCATTCAGATTGCTTTGCAAAACAATGGGCAATTACTTCACAGTTCACCAACTCATTTGAGGGCATGGAGGTCAGTACTTCCTGCTTGAGGATTCAGGCACTTTTTCAAACCACCTACTCCAATGGTCAGAGCTGAGCAAATCTGTGAAATTCATAAATCACTTAATAAAATCACATCCAAAATATTCTGCTCCATCCCATTCTCTCCTTTGGAGTTCACTGTTGGATCTGCGACAGAGGTGGTATTCAGCAGGTTTTGACCAGTTCTAGAGAACCAGTAGTGGAAATTTTGAGTAGTTCAGAGAACCGACAAATACCACCTCTGACTGGCCCTGCCCCCATCTATTCTCTGCCTCCCAAGTCCCAGCTGATTGGCTGGGTCTTCTTTGTTGCCCTGGAATGGAGAATGGAGCTGGAAAGAAGGTTAGTGGGGTGGGGAGGAAATAGGATTTTGCAGTAACCTTCCTCCAGGAGTGGGGAAGGAATGGCAATTTTACAGTATCCTTTCCCTGCCACGCCCACCAAGCCACGCCCACAGAACTGGTAGTAAAAAAATGTGAATCCCACCACTGATTTGTGAGCTGAATGACTACTGTAAAGAAGAAAAGGAGTACTTAATCAGGAGTTGAGTTGTCTAATGGAGAAAGAAAGGAACTAACAGACATATTCCCTGAATAAATTCAAATAAGAAATCAAGGAATCTTTGCAGATATGCTTGGTCATTAAGCATCTAGATCAGTGGTTCTTAACCTTTTTGAAAGAATTGCCCCCTTGAGCCATTGAGGAAGTTGTCATTGCCCCCCTCCCCCAACATAACCGCTCCCCTGCCACCTCTTAACGTCCCCAAGGGGGCCAGCAGAGGGGCGCTAAGAGGCGGCAGGGGGGCATTCGAGGCGCCAGCCGGCCCTGCAGTTTCACCCATTTTGGCGCTGGCACCGGAGCGGTGCTACAGTCAATGGGTGAGCCTGCAGGGCCGGCGCCTTCAACGCCCCCCTGCCACCTCTTAGCATCCCCAAGGGGTCCAGCAGAGGGGCACTAAGAGGCGGCAGGGGGGCAGTGCGGCAACATGTAATGTGCCACTGCTTCCGCATTGGAGGCACAGGCTCTGGAGCAGTGCTAGTTGATGGGTGAACCTGCGGGGCCAGCCGGCACCTCGAATGCCCAGCTGTTGCCTCTTAGCGCCCCTCTGCCAGCCCCCTTGGGGACGCTAAGAGGCGGCAGGGGGGCGTTCGAGGCGCCGGCCCTGCAGGCTCACTCCATTGACTGTAGTACCGCACCTGAACCGGCACCTCAAATGCGGCAGCATGTTGGGAAAAGCCGCCACCACTGCTTTCCCAAAGTGCTGCTGCTCTTGCATTCTTTCTGTCTGACCATCCGTCTGTCCGTCCATCCATCCATTCATCCAAAAGGTCTGTCTGTTTGCCTGCCTGCCTTCCTGCCTATCTACCTACCTGTCTGTCTTTTTGTCTACCTACCTACCTATGTACCAATATAGATCTCTCTCTCTCTCTCCCACCCAATATATCTCGCTCCATCGCCCCCATATCGCCCCTTCCATTCCTTCCTTCGTCCCCACATCGCCCTTTTGTTCCATCGCCCCCTGAAAAATAAAATCGCCCTTGGGGGTGATATCGCCAGGTTAAGAACCACTGATCTAGATGTCTGTAGATATCCTCTCCTTCCCCTTTCTTTTTGCTTGGTCTTTAGACATTACAATGGATACAGAGACCCCAACAGAAGGTGTCAAGAGCTAAAGCCTCTGGAAGTCCTTAATGTAGGGCAGTTTTCCCACAGCTGATTTCCTCCCACAGCTAACTTGCTGGAAATTATGTGAGTTTTGCACACAGCACATCTGAGCAGATAAGTTTGGAAAGATTGGTCCAGGGAAGTGCTCTTCAAGGAAATGGCCAGCCTATGGTATCCTTGACAAAGAGAGACTGTCTGTTTCTATTCCTCTGACTCTGACTTGTGACATAATTGTTTTCCATTGTAGAAACTGAGAGGACATACTAGCATAGGAAAGAGCTGCTTCATCCCTTTTCTGTGGATTTCCTTGAAGGGCATGACAGCACAAACAGTAATCAGGGAAACAGAATGGGAGATATTTAAGTTTCCTTACATCAGATACAACAAAAATGTCTTGCTCTCAGTTTGTCTGAATCTATTTGTTACAAATACGTTTTCTTCCCAACAAATAAGCAACCAAGAGTTAACTATTACATTGAAAAAAAATAATATTATATACAAATATATCAATTACAGCATATTTAACTTCTAAATTATTTTTCTGGAGTATAAATTTTTTTATTTTCATTAGATGAACTGAAACAATTTTGGGAAACTGGTCTGCAAAGGGTTCTTGAAAGGAATTGAAGCAACATCTTTTCTTTCAATGTACATGGCACGCATGGTACATGACTAATGAAACTGCCATTTATAACCACAAATAAATCTATAAATTCCTGGAATAACTGCATTTAGGGCTATCATGAAGAAATCACACTCACAGCATCTTTGAATGGACAGCTAAAATCATATATGTGCATGTATAACAGACATACATGCACATACATGATTTTGACTGTACAGAGCTCGCAACAGATTTCTTTCCTTTGCGCCCCAGGAGAGGAACATCTGCTACTTCTTAGGAAATCTCAACCTTCCAAGTGGGAGGAGAGAGTCCTCACCATCAGGTGAATTCATGGATGAAAATTCCAGAATGGAACAAAGGTAAGTTTCAACCAAAATTGATGAAAAGGAATCAAGTTCATTCTTCCAGAAACAGGTTTACCATTTCAGTAAGAAGTGGCAGAATGTTGAATCTTTGTTCTAAATTAAACCAACAGCTATAAATTATGCATTTTATAAACTTGCATTTCACGTCTTGCAAAAGGTAACAAAATACATATATTTTCTAGACAGAAAATGATAAGAATGTAGTGAGATGTACTGCTAAGCAAATATGCACAGTAAATCTGAAATCAAAGTAATTTTCAGTGAACCATATTTAATTGAACAAATAATTAAACTGCCAAATTGGCATCAGGATAAAAATAAATATGATTTCTGAAGCAGGAAGTGCAAAGTCTTGACTTCCTTTTGAACGTTCATAAATGCATCATGCAAACTTGCTGTCTGAAATTATAGTTGTGTACTACCTGCAGTTTGCATAAGCATGTGTAAAAAATGGCATTTTAAAAATTCTTCTGCCTTGTTTACTGGTCATGGTTTAGTCTCAGATAATTAAAGCCAAATAAATCTGTACTGACTGTTTAAATTAGCATGATGTATGAAGCTAGATAATTACACTGTGCAAGATATAACGCCATATTCCTATAAGCCGTGGAAGGTCTGGTCCTCAGCCTTTCTGGCTGCTAAACATTTGCACACATTGTTTTGTTTTGTTTTTTCCAACAAGAGAATCATCTCACTGGACAGTTGGAAGGGCTCTTGGAGGACAACAGAGGGCTTTGTAGCCATTACTTTAGCCTTGGATGATCCGCAGGTCACTTTCAGCCTTGCAGCATCCCCCAAAAATGAGTACTGTACCAATTTTCAGCAATCTTGTATTTTCTCTTGTCCTCCTAATTGTGTGAAGGAAAACAGGAGAAGAAAAGGAAGGAAACTGCTTCCATGTCCAGAAAAATACCTAGAAACTTTGCTTCCATAATTCAGCCATTCTATCCCCAAATTTCAGCACCAAAATGTTAGAATATTTTCTGTGTTCTGGGCCACATTAAGAATGGAATTGGAAGCAATTTGTGTTGCAAAAGCTTCTTGCTTACTAGCCTACCCTTAAAAATACAAAAAAAAAACCAAAAAAAAAGAATTGTGTACACTCTTATTTAAATAACCCAGGAATTGGAAACTCATTAAATTAGGGGTGTCAAACTGGCGGCCCGTGGGCCAGATGTGTTATGCCCACCCCAGCTCCGTGAAGGGAAGAAACATGAAACATCACATGATGGCAGCGTGACACTGCAAGTTTGACATTCGTGCACTAAATTGAAAAATGGGGTGCACAGATGCCCTGGGAGGCCAAGAAATGATTGTAAGCTCCTTGGGGCTGAGAAGAATTGCTGCAAAACTGAGTTTCCTGAAGTGGACCACTAGACTCCTAAACAACTGAAAAAACCATCTAGTAAAAAAAGAAGTCAGCCAAAGGGCCAACATGCAAACAAAAGCAAATAAAACACCCCCAGGAGCAAAACAAATTAAAGTTTAATTTGTGTGCATTGTTTAATGGACTGTTAAACTGACCACGCCCAGCCAGTCACATGACCACCTAGCCACGGCCACCCAACCTGTCTGGCCCCACCAACAGTCTGAGGAACTATGAATTCGCCCCCTGTTTAAAAATTTTGAGGACCCCTACTTTAGACCATAATTTTCCCCCAAGACCTAGTGGTACCCTTAATAAAAAGGATTCCACAGTTTTTCTTCCATGTTTTGGTGATGTGTGTGTAATGTGGACATGTGTATGTCTATAATAATATATTTTTAAAATCTGTTTTTTTTCTGCTCTGGAAAACATATGTTCATTTTCACCATTATTTTTTTTCCTCTTCCCCTTCTCTTCTTACACAATTCCCAAAGATGTACAAAGATTATCCTACATAAAGTTTCTGGCTATCCAATCCAACCTTGGACTAATTAAACATGTTGTAATTGGCCATATAATACTATTTTGGAATAAAAAACAAGTTAACCACAAGCCCACTGTTGCAAGAAGCAGAGGGATATGAACTGTAAAAAATAGTTCGGAATACCTGTTCTTTTAGGGATATATTTCTGGCTTTTTGTAAGTGCTGTAAAAAATTGAAGTGCTTCTACACTCACTGGAAAAATGCATCACAAAGCAACATATACAGTTAGTTTTCTGACAAGAAAGAGATAGGCTGAATGTAATGAAAAGTGTGAAAATATCAAAACCTATGAGTTGCTTGTCCACAAGGAATGCTTGCCTTTGAGAAACAGATTGCAAAACATGATTTTGTACTATAAACAGGGCAGCTTTAATTTATACTCTAAAGCAGGGGTGTCAAACTGGCACCCCACAGGCCGGATGTGTCATACACATGCCATGCCCATCCGAGCTCTACAAATGGGAAGAACATCGTGAAACGTCATGGGATGCCGTGAGTTTGACACCCATGCTCTAAAGTCTAAACCTTACAGTAAAGCAAACAATTTAAAATTAGTCTTTTTCTTCAAAAAACAGCACACTATTCTCAATTTCAACTTTATGGCTTGCTGATCTGATAGCATAATGAGTCATAGCAGGATGAAATACTTACAGTAGCACTGTTTAATCACAGAGTTGATATTCAGAAGGTATAAAACTCTGTTCTTTGTGTGAGGTGTCACTTGCCTAAAGTAAGCAAAGTATCTTACCTTACACTGAATGGAAGAAAAGGAACTATAGTTGAAACTGGATTTTTAAGTGGAAGGACTGTATGTGATAGCAAATATTATCTATTAAAAAAAATGCATATGCCAAACTGCCAAAAGAACAGTTAGACTGTGAAAAGGCATGTTGTGTTCTAACAGAGCACTTGCTAGACAGCACACAACAAATATAATGGGGACCTTTTCATATGTACACACCATTTCAAGAATAGTCTTTGTTCTTCATGTAGATTTAAATTATACAATAAAATAGGTTTTTTTTAAATTCATATTTATATCCCGCCCTTCTCCGGAGACTCAGGGCGGCTTACAGTTTTTGGGATACAACCCAATGCGCTCAGCAATAGCCTTCCTTCCATTGTATATGCCTGCTTATTACTAAGCGGCATTTTTACAAAGTCAGCTTATTGCCCCAACAATCTTGGGTCCTCAATTTACCTACCCCAAGAGGATGGAAGGCTGAGTCAACCTTGAGCCTGGTGGGATTCGAGCCTGCAATAATTACAGGCAGCTGGAACTAAGTGCTAGGCTATTAACAGCCTGCACCACCAAGGCCCACCAAGGTTGACATCTCCAGTGTACACAGGAGAGCAAATCTAAAGCCATATGGCTCCTTACTGCCACCTTCCCATGAGTAACAAAATTTTATAGCTCTTTTGAGTGTTTTTTGCTATGTATATACCAAGAAAGTTGTTTTAAAGTCACCACAAAATCCTCTGACTATATCTTGGTCATTTCAAACAGCATAATTTTGAAAGTCCCAAGCATACAAAATGGCCAAAAAATGACTTGTTCTGACCTCAACACAGATTGTGCCATTTATTTCTGATATCAGAATAAAACATTTAAGCCTTTTGGAATTTTCTTCCAATTTGAATGTTTAGATGGAAGGTTTCTAAGTAGCTATTATGCAATCAGGCGATGCTCTCGATTCTCTTCAGCACAAGAAGTCAGAACATCTGCTAACAGAGAGCAGGAGCTTTCTGCTGGTAGTTCCTTGTTGCATAATGACTTCATGTAGGAAATTCAGCAAGGCACATCATTCTTGGCTCTTAGAAGAATATAGAAATATAGATATGCTATTTCTGGTCTCTGACGAGCCTATCTGAAACCGGGATTAGACCATAACCTGGATTTAGGTGAAGCTCAGATTTTAAAATGGAGTGAGGCCATTGCAGATAAATATTGAATCATAACCCTCACAAGCAATTCTGCTCCAGGTTTTAGTGAAGCTCCTCTTTATTTCTCTAGAAGAACAGCAAAGAGCAGAACCACAACAGCTAACAAAAAAAAACCATCAGAGATCCAGATGGCCCTCACCCTGATAATGTTTAGGAAGTTACTGAAGATCTGGCTATTCTCCCAGGCCTTGGATTAACTGGATGACAGAGCTCACAATATAATATTTGTCTTTGGGTCATTTTGTGAACCTTTTTCTTTTCTGATATTGTTCTTGCTTTTCTAACTGTAGGTGTAGAGCTCTTAGGAGTCAGGGAACTCTAAATTGTTTAAAGACACACAAATATACATTTATGGGGAAATATATATATATACACACATGTAACGGGGAAGGGGGAGTATTCAAACCTATCCTGCAACCAGGCTACTAAAGCGGGTCTATAGTAAAAAGCGTCCTGCATTCATTGGCAAATAAAAGATTTAGAAAAACAAAAGTACAGTTCATCCTATGCAAGATTAGGAGCTCACTCTTTCTATTTTAAACCGAACAAAAGAGGAAGCATTATTCCAAGTGAGGAACATTTCAGTGCTCGTTTCTCCTTCTCTTTTAATAACAACTCTTTCCTGATCTCCCCCTAACACCTCCTGGTTCAGCCATTTATAACTCTGGAGTCAGGTACTTACAGATTGCCAGAGACAAACATTCACCAAAATGTTTCAGTATTGTATACCACCCAGGGTCACTTTTGATTGCATATAAGTTTGATAAATGACAAATATATATAATGTAATCAATCCAACATAAATAGCTTGTGTTAGTAGTTGGTAATGCTTGGTATCTATCAGTAAACATAGTGATGTTTGTCTATTGTCATGTTTTATCTGCCACAGAACAAAATAGTTATAACCATTTGTATTTTCCTTCTGTTAATCAGTGGCAATTTATTATTTGTCTTCTGCATCTGGGCATTGAGATTCTGATTAGATGACTCTCAAGACATGTGAAGATCATCATGCTTTTTCCAGGGCTCCAACTGAGTGGTGTTTGCATACTGCTATTGGGAGTCCTTTTTACTGGAGCTTCTGAATTGTTTGCTGAGATGTGGAAGATGGGGTTGTCTCTGATAGGTAGCCACTCAGTTCCATGTAAAAGGCTCCAGCAAGGGAGAATCCACTTGTACTCTAGGCAAGCCCTTTCATGTCTTAGAGCCTCAGTGGCACAGTGGTTAGAGTGCAATGCTGCAGGCTACTTCTGCTGCAGCCAGTTGCCTGCAATTTGGCAGATCAAATCCCACCAGGCTCAAGGTTGACTCAGCCTTCCATCCTTCTGAGGTGGGTAAAATGAGGACCCAGATTGTTGGGGGCAATAGGCTGACTCTGTAAACCGCTTAGAGAGGGCTGTAAAGCACTATAAAGCGGTATATAAGGCTAAGTGCTATTGCTATTAACAACTCAGAAGAACAGAGTTGGAAAGGACCTTGGAAGTCTTTCTAGTACAACCCATTAGCAGAAGACCCTATACCATTTCTGAACAAATGACTGTCTAATCTCTTCTTGAAAACCTACGGTAATGAAGTACCCACAATTCTGGAGGAAAACCATATCAATGGTTCATTGTTCTCACCGTCAGGAAATTTCTCCTTAGTTCTGGACTGATTCTCTCCTTGATTAGTTGTCATCCATTGCTTCTTGTCCTGTCTTCTAGTGCTTTTGGAGAAGAGGTTCACCCCCTCTTCTTTGTAGCACCTTCTTCACTTTTGGTGCCATCTTGGCTTGGCAGGAAAGAACACTTTTCCACAGAGCTCTTACCATATAATAATACATCATATATCATATATTATACATAAAATATATCATATAAAACCCTTATCAGGAGGAAATCCTTCCTAATATCTGCATAACTTTGTCTCATGCTATATATGCATATTGTTAGATCATGATTTAAAGTTTCACCTTGTTACTATTCTATATTTATTATGAACTGCTTGGAACTTACAGAAAATTGAGAGATGGGTAGCTAGATAAATGCAAGTATATACAGGGGGGGAAAATCAACATAGCTTCTGAATTTTTAAAACCCACTTCTTTAGAATGACCAGCGTACCCAAAATGAATTTTAGTATACAGCTAAAACAAATACCGCGTTTCCCCGAAAATAAGACACTGTCTTATATTTTTTTGGCTCCCAAAAACACACTAGGTCTTATTTTCGGGGTAGGTCTTATATATTTATGGTGCCAAATAGTGGGTGTGTAGGGAGGGGTGTTTGCGGTGCACGGTTGCTCCCTGAAAAGTCTTCCTGGAACTGGAGATTTACACTAGGTCTTATTTTCGGGGTAGGTCTTATATTAGGGCAGGTTTAGAAAATAGTGCTAGGTCTTACTTTCGGGGTAGGTCTTATTTTCGGGGAAACACGGTAGTAGTAGCAAAAACAACAACATATACACTGGCTTCTTCAGAAATTGTCTGAGCATTGAATACATCCAGTACCTCTATAAAGTGAGCAGGTATTGAGAGGAGGGGAGCAAATCAGATAAGACAAGAACGGAATGGCGTGAAACAGAAAGCACAGCCAGATCAGTGTCTAGTTTCCATCACTTATTGAAGGCAGTCTCTGATCTGGGGAACCAATTTGAACCCACCACCCTAAACCACACTTACATCCTATAACATAAACTTGACATTCCATATATCAATTTTTAGATAATCAAAGCACCATAAAAACATCAGAATAGCCTGCCTGGATCAATCCAATTATCTTTCCCCATCTGCACCTAATTTCAGACAAAACATCTATAGTCCTGACAATATAATTTGTCTGCCTTCTGCCTGACAATATATTTTGTTTGCCTTCATCTCAATTGCCTGGGACCAAGTCAGTCTCAAGTTTTCCTTAATGTTACTTCCTTAAGCCAACAGCATGACCTAAAATGGATAGGATCTGAGCAGCACTATTGGGTCATTTCAGCTGATGCATATGCTTGCCCTTCTCCTTCAGATCCAAGTCAACTGTGTCAGTTGCCATTCCACTGTTCCTCTGTTGCTGGAAATAGCACCAGGGATCAATCAGAATTGCATCATAGCATAAGATTGCAAAATGGGCAGCACTGTGAATATTCTGTAACATTATTACTTTAGCACAACCTTGTAATAGTGAAAAAACTACTGTAGAAAAATGAGACAAACATCTTCCCATCACTGCCTCCAAAAGTTTTAAGGACTTGAAACATTTTGTATTTGATGTCTATGAAAAGAAAAGAAAAAAAAAGAAGGGGAGAGAAATCTTCACGTGGAGTACTGCGTAGGGGTCTGTTCCTTCTTGATTTTTCTCTCTCTCTTTTTTCTTTTACTTTATTCAGCTCAGGTTGTACAGAATGAGTTATAGAAAAATGAGCTAGATGGATAGAGTTCCGTAGCCAAATATTGTTAATTCTTACTTATTAGTTTTACATAATAGCATCTACAGTATATAGTATCTATCCAATATGTATATGTATATATGTATACACGTGTGTGTGTGTGTGTGTGTGTGAGAGAGAGAGAGAGAGAGAGAATGGGGTGGGGTGGGGTGGGGAGGGAGAGAGAGAAAGAGAGTGTCTGCCAGCTATTGTGTCCAGCAAAGATAGAACAGCTATAGCATTGCCCCACATGAATTACAGCCTTTCAAGCAATGATAGCTGTAGGAAAAAAGTAAATATTGACACTTCAATAATGTTTGCCTAGCAATCAGCAAACAGCATTCAAATTGTCTATTGAATCAATTAGGAAAATGGAGAATTGGTGTTCTCTAATAAAAAAAATATAGTGAGTTCTGGCATCACTGACCATATTCACCTTCTGAGTACTTCTGGGAACCTATTTGTGTGATGCTTAAACATTAATATTTGGATTTTGAAAAAAAATATACTGCATCCTTGCAATTGTAGCTCTCAGGAACTCTATTATAGCATTGAGTGTTTTGCCTTAATCAGCCTTTAGTGCAAAATTAATTCAGCAAGGGAGGAGGTGGGACAGCCAATTTCCTTGAAATTGTAATGGCACAATTCAGTGAAAGTTAGTTGCGACTAAGAGACTTTCCAGATGTCCTTTTATAAGCAGAATATTCTGCTTAAAGGCAATTTTGATAATGCAGAAGCTGTGCCATGTGAACCTGCTTCTTCCTTAAACCAAAGAAAATCATTCTTCATTTCAGGTCCAAAACATTACTGGACTTGTTAATATTCCAGGAACTTTGGCCACATTTTGGCAGCTGATAGGGACAAACTGTACTCCCTCTGAAGGATTTCTGCCCACCACCAGTTCTTCAAGTATGCCTGCCCTGCTTCAGCATTTCATTTCTGTCTGAAACAAGGGCAACACAACCAGTCTTTTCTCTCTCGTTTAGTCCCAACAGGGGCTTAGAATTTTGTTCATAAATCTTCTAATATCTTATGCTTGGACATAGATTGTTTACAATCCCTCTGTCTCCACTCCACCATCTATACACTAAGCAGGACTTTGGTAATATAAGCCTAGCATGATCAGATCTGTAGTTATTTGGAAGGGATCCAGAATACAGATGGGGTAACATGGTATGTTCCACCATTGCACTGGGACTCAACACTCAATAGAACCATATGTTGTCTCAGATTCCCCTTCTCAGATTGGAAATAGAACTGCAGCCACAGAGGGATAAATCTAACACCAAAAATTGTCCTCTAACCTTCTGCCATTATTGAAGGGTAGTTCTTTCTTGTGTTGGAAAAACCTAACATTGAAAAGATGAAAAAGACTTACAAACATTTTCACATATTGAAAAAAAAGTTAGGAAGAAGCTGTAAAGGGAGAAATTTTGGAGCTCAATCCGCTCCCTACCGATAGTTGCATACCTGGCTCAGAGGAAGTTAAGCTTAATTGGAAGACATCTTAAAAATCTTCTTTGAAAACTCTTCTTGAAGAATGACAAGCATTGCTTCCCTCATGCTTTGGCCCTGCTGCTCCACTGCTGGCAAAATGCTTTAAAATTGCCCAGTGTTGACAGGCAATTGGAGTGGCTGTGTTTTGTATTTTTTCTTTCTTTGTGGATAAGGAAGAGGATAAAATGTTCACAAGATTCTCTTTCCTAGGTATGAAAAAGGCTGCCTGGTCATGGTATTAAAATTTTAAGTTGAGCCAGCAGGGAAAGGGAATACCGTTTGCCACTCAGCTCATGTCACAATATGTTTTGGATCAGCACAGATGTTAAAATTCTCCTCTCAAACCTCTCATTTCCTCTGTGGAAGTAATTATTTTTATATGAAGATTACTTAGTCATTAGGAGTCTGAAGTGCTTTGTCCCAGGCAAGCCTTCTAAAACCATTTTAAATGCAGTTTGGAATGGATTGATTTGTATCTATAGGAGAATCAGATGGCAACCTTTCTGAGAACTGCTCTTTTCAGAATGACTCTGACCCACCAAAAGCAGACTTCTAGTTATTCAGTTTAAGTGCTTGTTTTCTATAGCCTTGCAGATGGAATTTCTTTTTCAGAGGACAATTTTCAAATATATGATTCCTTCCTTTGGATCTTTAAATGGCACAATTTCCAGATAATTGTTTGGGATATGTTCATCAACTAAAACAAAATATCCACAACATAATGACAGTGTCAAAACAGAAACTATAATGGAGATTTTGCTGATTTCCTGTCTGCGACAAATGAAACAAAAAATTACATTTGCAATGTAGATATAAATGTGTAAACCTCTTATTAAGATTTCAGATTTTATATACTAAGTTTCGTATTTTACCCATCTTCCTTTTTACTGAAATATAATGTGAATGTGGCATACGATAAATAATAAAAGGCATAATTAGTTTTCAGTCCTATTAATGGGTACCTTAAAATTCTTTATAAATCCATCCATCCATCCATCCATCCATCCATCCATCCATCCAGTGTGTTAGATTTGATTTAAACTCCTTTCAGGACTAAAAAAATTCCATGGCTTTCATCTGTGCCAGTTAACTCTACTCTTGTAATTGTGAAATAGAACGGTAATAAAGATGAAGATGATGCTGGGAGGGACAGGAGAGTTGTAGTGGGGACAGAATTAAATAGCTGAGTAAAAAAAAATTCTCAAAGTCCTCCAGAGATTTTCTAGCACTACCAAACTTTACAAGCTTATATCAGGAACTGAGAATGCCTTTTATCTAGCTACCTAGATTGGATTAAAGACAATAAATGGTGGGTCATTTCATGTACCAACTTAATTTTGTCTAACAAGTTTACAGAAATGATCTAACCCTAGCTAAATAATGTCCAAATGCTTTCTCATGACTGCTTTTTTTCTTTTTCTACTCATTGGTTGGATTTTCCTACTACCACTGTCCTTTGGTGGACAGTGAGGCCCTTTGGCTGGATGATGAGACAATTACATTCAGCTTCTTTCCTTTGCTTGAGCAAAACAGCTCAGCTGCTGTCATGACTTTTCTGTAGGAGCCTACTTATTAAAGCTATATATTATTGGTAGGTTAGCTCTATTTGGTCCAAAGTCAACTGGTTTTTAGCAAGCATATTGGGCTACTGTCATGTGTGAAGAATCACTGAAGGATCACTCTATCCAATGTACAATCTGTGAAGAATCACTGTATCCAGATGCAAGGTCTGTGTGAAGTGATAGCTCAGCAGTGAGTTGGCTTCATTCTCCTTCCATCTTTTCCATTGGGAAAGGCCTGGGAGAAGCAGAGCTTCTGGAAAATGCTACCCCAGTGCCCCAGGAGCCCACTGAAGAAGTGGGTCATTATGTATGCCCTTCACTTTTCCCTGTAATTTTGATTGTGGAGCCCCTTGAGGCAGCTTTAAATCAACTCTTGGGAGATGCAACAGGAGAACAAAGTCATAGGAAAATGAAGCCCAAGGAATTCCACTTGCCAGTAACAGAGTGAGGAATGTGGGATCCTCTGGAAAAGAGTGAAGGTTTGTCAAAAAGCCTCAGAGAAAGTGTTTTAATGGCTACTGAGAACAAAGCATATAAATGTCTCCTCTCAATCTCACGTTTCAACATTTATTCCAGGTTTGTAACTTATTAGTTTTAATGAATAAACTTAATATGATCTCTTCCATCCTAAAGACAAAACCCCATAACATTAAGAAATTTCAGGGTGGTATTGATGAAGAATGAGGAATGCCAGACCGGTAGGAGGTGGAGGAGATTGGAGGCTGGAATGTCTGTATCCAAGTGAAAGGGGAGTGGGGGAGGTTTCTCTCAAACAAAAGCATCGAATCCAGTAATAACTTGAATAGTCTTCTCTTATCCTTTCCCATCTTTAGTTTATCAAGTTAATTGTGCTTCTCCCCATTGAATGTAAGAAACACAAGCGCACCATTTACATATCACAAGATCATGACTTAGACATGGGTGTCCAACTCTTTGGCTTGCCTGGACCACATTGAGTGAAGAGGAATTTTCTTGGGGTGTATATAAAATATATAATATAGTTAATGGCTATAAATAACAAACTTCTTTTATTTTTAATATTTTTATTATCTTGTGGATTAGACATGCTTGACAGAGAATCCTGCACATGGAGCTGAAGCGCTAAAAACTTCTCTTTTTTAAAAAATAAGAGAAATCAGTCCATATAATTTTATGAAGGAAAAAAAATATTTCTGAGATATTTCGGTTAAGTTGAAAAAAAAACTGCTGTCACAACTCATAGATCTTATCTTTCTTGGCAACGATGCCATTTCACAATGCTGAATTCTGTCTTCCCAGTTCTGAGTTTATTCAAGTGGGAAATATTAAGCTGAAGATAAACCTCAAATTGTGGGGACAAATGTAGGAGCTGCTGGGCTAAATTGCTCTTCATTCTTTGGGGGTGGGGTTGGATTTGGTCTAGTGAAGGTTTAGTATATTGATTCTTTCACTAGTCTACACTACAGTGACCCAGATTGTGCTGTTAAGTTTTCTATCATTTATGCCTATGTCACCATAGTAGCATAAATGATATGCTACTTGGGAAGACAGAAAGCTGCTGGAGAGCCAGGAAAAGAAGATGATCTGAACTGTACTTCTTCTTGGGAATGGCATCCTTACTGTTTCTGTTAGCAGCTTCATACAGATTTTGCATGAGGGATGTTTACCATATAATGAGATTCAATGGAGTTGAAAGCTAATATTCATTAGCCTCACATTTAAGACAATTAGAGCAAAGCAGGATATAAGGAAGCACTTTGCTTATCGTTCAAAATTCTTACAACATAAACCATTTGGTGGTCTCCTTGAGTTGGATGGCCTCCTTTTCAGCCCTCCTGCTTTGGCCCTTTTGCCCCAGATCCTCAGTATCAGAGAATGGATGGAAGGGGGGAGACGGTGGGGGAACAGCCAAAGATGGCTGTTCAGCAAGCCAGAATGACTTCCACACTGACCTTTGTCATAACAATGCGTAAAGGAGGTTTTGAGCTGCCAGAGTGAGGTTCCAGGTACCATAGAGACCAGCTGTTGCTAAGGATGTGATCAGCACTCTGATTGCAGCTGAGCTAATTGCTATGTCCTCATTCCAGTTCTTATGGGGGGGGGAATACCTATCTCTGACTCATCCAGGGAAGAGTATTTTAAAAAGCCATCCAAAGCTGCCTATGATAATAGCTTTAAAAATGTGCCACTTTTCAGTCTGCCCTGGCTGTGCCATGGCCAGGCAACGCTTTTTGCTTTTCCTCCTTCCTTCTGTCCCCAAACCAATCCTTTTTGGGTTCTGTTTTTTCTTCTGGGTGTTTGAAAATCCACCCTCCCCAATTGCAATAGTCTTTCAGTTTGGTTGTTAAGCTGAATGTGGCTCAGGGAAATGAACTGAAATGTCTACAAATAAGAAAAATGGACCCATGAAGAGAGAAGAGGAAAGGGAGGGGTAGCCCAAGGTAATAGAAATTGATCACTCAATCTGTCCACAGCCTCAGATAAAACTGATTGAATTTAACAGGTTAGGTTACAGTTAAAAGAGCCAAGTTATTTCACTACCTTTAACGTAGTTCCAATGCGGCCGCGCGGGTAGTGATGGGAGTGTCCCGATACTCCCATGTTACACCCCTCCTGCGCGACCTGCATTAGCTGCTGGTTGCCCTCTGGGTGAGATTCAAGGTATTAGTCATCATATATAAAGTCCTACATGGCTTGGGTCCGGGGTACTTGCGGGAGCGTCTCCTGCCAGCATTGACCTCCAATCACCCTGTATGCTCCCACGGCGCCCAGGGGTAGGGCCTTCTCTGTGGGAGCACCCACCCTGTGGAATCAACTCCCCTTGGAGCTCCAGCTGGCCCCTGACCTCCGTTCCTTTCGCTGCGACCTAAAGACTTGGTTGTTTCAACAGGCCAGCCTGGACTGAATGGGGTGGGGTGGGGTTTTATTGATTTTAGTTTTTATTTGGGTTTTAATTTTTTATTGGGCTAATTTGACTAGTTTAATTGTATTTTAACATTTGTATTCTCTTTTATTGTAAGCAGCCTGAGTCCCTTGGGAGAGGGCGGCCTATAAGTCCAATAAAATCAATCAATCAATCAATCAATCAATCTGGGGAGTCATTATTTATTTCTACATTTCTAGGCCATTTTAATGATCCTCCATGGCTACCCCAGTTCCTGCAGTGATGTGAGCTATTTACATGTAGTAGATGAGAGTACTGAGGTGATATGGTGACACAAATTGTTTTTAACTCTCTCTGTGTGTGTTTGTGTGTGTGTGTTTCTTAACCTGACTATTTTTAAAATGTGGCTGTGCAGACCTTGAGCAGTTTCAATAACCATTTTGTTCTCTGTCTCCACACTGTTAAGATGCAAAATAAAATCTTCAAAAGATGCAATAAAAGATGTACAGCGTGGGGAGGGATTTGTCCTCTATAAACACATTTTTAACAAGGGGTCTGAGGAGAAAAATGACTCTGCACACCATAAGACAGAAAGAATGAGGAGACAGAGTGGGCACATTTCTTGAAAAAGGTGAGGCCCAGGAAAGGCAGGGTAGACAAATTTAAATAGCAAACTATATATACATTATCAAAATGTATCCAGTTCTATTTCCATTTAAAATAAAGATTCCATATAAACTGTAAATCGAAGGGCAGCACTGGACAATGAAATGTGTCAGTAAATCATATCTGCAAAATGAGACATTGATACATTTCCATAAACGGGAAGCCTTCATAGTTAACAGAATAATAAAATAACAGAGTTGGAAGGGACCTGGAGGTCTTCTAGTCTAACACCTGCTCAAACAGGAGACCTTACATCATTTCATACAAATGGCTTTCCAATCGCTTCTTGAAAACTTCCAGTGATGGAGTGCCCACTACTTCTGAAGGCAAGCCCTTCCACTGATTAATTTTCTCACTGTCAGGAAATTTCTCCTTAGTTCTATTCTACGTTGCTTCTCTCCTCGGCTAGTTTCCAACCGCTGCTTTTTGTCTTGCCTTCTGGTGCTTTGGAAAACAAATTGACCTTCTTCTTCTTTGTGGAAGCCCTCAAAAATTGGAACACTGCTATCTTATCTCCCTAGTCCTTCTTTTCACTAGACTAAACATACCTACTGTAATTCCTGCAACCGTTCTTCATATGTTTTAGCCTCCAGCCCCCTAATAATAGTTGCTCCTCTTCTCTGCACACTTCCCAGAGTCTCTACATTTTGTTTTAATATTGTGGGGTCTAAAACTGGATGCAGTGTTCCAAGTGTGGTTTTACCAAGGCATTACGTAGAGCGGTATTAATACTACACGTGACCTTGATTCTCTCCCTCTGTTGATGCAGCCTAGAATTGCATTGGCTTTTTTGGTGGCCACAGCACACTGCTGGCTCATATGTAAGTGATTGTCCATTAGGATGTGGATCCCCCTCACAGTTACTGACATTAAGCCAAGTTTCACCCAGTCTACGTGTATCAAACTTGGTTGCGACACATGACAAATTGTGACATATTGTGATGTTTTTTGCCTTTGTGGAGCTGGGGTGGGCATGGCCTGTGTGTGAGACACATCCAGCTTGCGGGCCACCAGTTTGACAGGCCTGACCTGTACATTTGACCTCTACATTTGATTTTTCTTGCCTAAGTGTAAAACCTTACTTTTCTCTACATTGAATTTCATTTGTTCCATCCCAGTGTTCAAATTATTGGATCCATCTGGAACTTGAGCCTATTTTCTGGGGTGTTGGCTGTCTCCTGCCAGCTTGGTGTCATCTGCCAGTTTGATGAGTTCCCCTTCTATTCTCTTATCTAAATACTTTATGAAGAAATTATGCTTTTTAATCAAATGCTCTTTTAATCCCACTTCTAAAAGTTGGGAATGGGAATGAAAACTCCACATGTATTGAAACCTCAACATTTGTTGAGAAGTTGTGCCATGAATTAAAAAAAATATTTCAAATGAAGGGTGGTTTATGCTTCAGAGGGTGACACTTACAGTAATCCAATGCTACTTTTGTTTCTTTCAATGGCAAAGGACAAGGGAAAGATTTACACTGTAAAATGTTCAGCAATTATTCCGCTGAACTCAGGGGAATGAAAAGGATGTCTGGAAGAGTAGACTTGTAGTGCAATCCTATACAATATGGTTTATTTGGGAAAAAGGAATCATTTTATTTAATGCAGTACAGTATAGTTCCTAGGATTGATTTGGTAGGAGTCTCTCTGAATGGAAATGTATTGGATATCACTTTTATCAGCAATTTAAAAGATTTTAAAATATCAGCAATTTAAAAGCAGATTAGAAGACTTTTATCCAACAATTTAAAATTGATCCAATTTCTTTCAGAGCCTTACACTGTTAATTCATATTGGGTTGGATTGCAGCACTATTGTCAAGCCACCTGTGTACAGTACTCCAGTAAATTTTCCTTTGATATTTTTTTCCATGCTAGTGTGTCATACTTCGCTGTGCTTTTGTTACTGGGGGACATTTTAGGCAGAGTTTAGAGATTGTTATTTTAAATTTTTCAACCCAGAGTCTTTAGATTTCTGCCTGTATTGAGAACATTTTTGGTTGCTGTATGTTGGGAATGAGGAACTCTGTCCTTGTAAAGAGCCACTCCTAATAGTTCACTTTGAATTGTTATTTGACAACCCACAGACTATTTTCATATGCATTTAATTTTTTTTAAAATTGATGTACTCTACTTCAAATTGTTTGGAAAAGTTATGCTATTGGTGATTTTTCAACCTAGTTCAAATGAAAGGCATCCCACATGTGTGCCTTTTCTGTATTTTTATGCTGTTGTCTTCCCTTTAAAATGTGTTTTACTTGAATACATTTCTCATACAGTGAAACAACTGCTAACTCAAGCAGTTCCTGAGGCTGGAAGATCTAACCTTCCTCCAATCTGCAAAGCCTTTGTGAAATAGCCATCATGTTAACTTTAAGAATAGATTATCATTATTGAGGTTGTATTACTTTGGCTGTCAGCCCAGCATGTCCTTGGAACCTCAGGGTCACAAAAATGAATAATACTCTCTTACTACTCAATAAGGCATGGGATTCATATGATTAAAGTGGCTTTTGCATTCAGACAATCCTTAAAAAACTGTTCTCAAATTAGATTTAAAGAGATTTGATACAGGCTACCTTGAATTGCCATTAACCCCTCACCACTCTTCTTGCCATTAGGAAGCATTTCTCTTTTGCTCAGGTGCTAAGATAGGCTTGAAATGGGGGGAAATAAATGAAGGAAGGAATGATTAGTGATGGTCTTCCTTCTTCTTACCAAGAGGGATGAATGACTTAGAGCACATTAAATAAGATTTCTTGCTCTTTGCTGATTCCAGGAATGGCTCAGAATGACAGTTTGATCTATAAGGAAAATCAAGTCCCTGAAAGAGTCAATTCTTTGTTCAGGAAACCCTCCCCATTCTGATTTTCTGCATTGTAAATCTAGATATGGAGGTATCTATCTTGCTGAGAGGGTTAACCTTACTGTGGCACCAAAGCCATTCACAGGGGCAAAATGACAAAACCACATCGTGCTATTGCAACACAAGTTCCAAGCCTTTTGTACATGGATTATAATATTCTGTACACATATCAAATAGGCAGAGCTCCTGTTGCAGTACCATGTTTTCATCATTTTGACAAAACCTCTGGTCCTGCAGAAACCTCTCTAACATTTATTTTCAATACTAATTGTGGTAAGAGATATCATATTTGGGCTGCAAACAGCTAGACCACCATTAGAAAACTCTGACTTTTTGCTGTCATCTAATATTTTCCACATTTTGGCAAATCTGGTGGCTTTAGAAGTAGAAGCATGTGGCAGAATGTTACACACTTTCAAGGTCCTGAGTTATGAAAGATAAGCTAGACTGACAAATCTGAGTTCCAAGAGTGCAAGTTGCCTTCACTCCATTGTTTGGGACATTCTGCATATAACTTCACTTTCAATATTCTCCTATCCCAAGGCAACAAATGATTCTGCCTCTTGCTTTCTTCCATAGCATTCTTTGTTTTAAGATCTAGTGAGAATTGAGGCTGGAAAGCAAAGCCAATTGGGAAAAAAGGGTTAAACCGAGGTTAACTCTTACCAGAATTTAATGAGAGAAAATTTTTTTTCATTTTCTTTAACCTAATTTGCCAAAGATAAATCCAAATACTAAGAATGGTTTCCGCTACATCTTTCTTACATAATATTCACCTAAAATGTCTACCTCTCCATTCTACATGGAGTTACATGGAGACTATCTTGAAATTGTGACTGGTCTAG
Source organism: Naja naja (assembly GCA_009733165.1). NCBI lineage: Eukaryota > Metazoa > Chordata > Lepidosauria > Squamata > Elapidae > Naja > Naja naja. The sequence continues at coordinate 185,943,470 of CM019148.1, forward strand.
AAATATAGTGGCGCAAATTATTTTGGACACCTCTCATTTATTTGTTTTTTTTTTAATTTTTATTTTTACAAAAATTCCATCTTTTCTTTAAACAGTGTATCATCTGGGTACAAATATCTTGTGTCATGTTTATGGTTAATACAATTCCCTTACCATAACAACTAGCTTCTTTTTTTGTGTGTTTATTGTTGTTGGTTTTTTTGCTGCTCTGTGGCACTAAGGCCCAAGCAGTCATATCTCCCTGCTAATCCCATGGGGGAGGGGGCATCTCCCTCAGGCAATCCCCTCACTTGAACAGATGGCAGAAAAGAGATCTCCAAACCCAAGCCCTGACTGTGACTCACAAGTTATGCTGCCCAGTTTCCCAGTAAAGCAGGATATGTTGCACTGGTAGTCTCATGAGTCCCAGGGCTCATTGTGTGTAATTTTAAAAATACTAAATAGCCTGCATTGCACTTTGGCTAACCTCAATTTGGCCTCACAAACCCTGGAAGCTAAGAGCTAGGGTAAGTTTAGTAATCTTCCCTGGGAAATGGACAGCCTGTAATTTAAAGGCAAACCATGGCTATGAAGAATGTAGGGGCTTGTGCTTATAACCTGACTGCAAGCTCACAGAAATGCATCAAACATCTGAAAATTAATTGGCATGGAAAATTGGATACTGCAAAAATTTTCAGAACTTTTCCCAGGCTGCTAGACCTTCATGGTTGAAAGCTTTTGGGTGCCACTGAATGAATCCTTTTCTGTTGCCTCTTATCAGTGCCTCCCCCTTTGCATCAGAAAAATTAAAAGCACCCATCAAGTCTCTCTGATCTAGTCACCTTTTAATCTTTTGTCATGTTTTGAAAAAAAAAATGAGGGAGCGTTGAAGTTATCACCCTCCCCACTCCTACAAAAATGAAATATTTTAGGAAATACTAAAAAGGCAGAATATTTCCCCTAAAAAAGTAGAAACTCACTTGTAACTGAACCCAGAAGGATATTTCTTCCCATAAGGATATTTCTTCCAACACCAGAAAAGTGTATGAAGTGTATTAAGCTAATGAGAAGCATGGAAAAAGGAGTTTGGTGGAATAATGAACAGAAAAATGTAGCAGAGGAGGAAAAAATATATAACATCACAGTTGCTGCAAAAAGGGACATGAGATGTAATTTTATTAAGATAAAAAGATAGACAGTGGCCAAAGAATGAAGGAACTGTTATGATTTAAAAAGAGCAAATGGATAGCAATTTTAATGGAAATAAAATTTTGTATTTTAATGAAAATACAATTTTGTTCTGGAAGCAGGTGGAGAAAGCTGAAAAGATCCTCAAGTAGAGTAAATGGTTTATAAAAGTGTTGAAATGATTTTGGTTGAAACTCTGGTGAAGAGTATTTTGAAGCTTTGTACAGAAACATTGATGATATAATTGTGGAATTGAAATGTGGTAAATGTTCTCTCCCACCCATGCTACAACAACAAACAATCCTGATATATAGGAGATGATTAAGCTGAGCCCAAAGGAGTAGTCAAGTATATCATCAGTTTGGAATCACTCTGCTCCCACAAAACACCTAAGTCCAGCCCCCCTTGAATTCCATTGACTGTTATCTAGCACCATTTTGCCTTGATTGTTAGTAGTTCAGATTCTTGTGTGTAGATAGCTTATAATGAACTGCTTTGAACTAAGCTCCTATTCCTGGTTACTTGCGCCTGACATGATGAAACAATGTTAGAATGTTGGTAAACATTAAGGCTGCACTAAATGAAAAAGATATTAAAATATAGATCTAGCTTGCTTATGGAGCTGTGTAACTTCTTTGATGTTTGTATGTATGAAGACCATATCTATGCCTGATAATTGGAAGAATACCATTATTGCTTTCTTATCATAAGTGAATACTGGAGATTAATGTTTTGAGCATGCTTAATAAGAAAGTGCTTGGTAGGTTCTGCCAAAGGTATGAGAGGTTAACGAGCAAAAACTAAGAAATGCTGTGCAGCCTTATGCCATGTCTGTGATATTGTACACCACCTAAAGTTGGTCTGTGAGGGAGAGGGTTGCTCTCTAAATATGATAAATAAAAAAAATAAGTAGTATGTGGTCCAGAGTTTTGCCCTTTAGCAGGTCTTTGAAAAACATAAATGTGAGAAAGCATGTTTACTGTACTTTTATTGATTTAGAGAAGGAGGAAGGGAAGCTTTGCATGACTTCAGAATTGAAAGCTGTTTGCTGAATGTGGTGAAAATACTTTAGATGGAGTGTTTCCCAATATATATCAAACAGGTATTTTTACAAGTGCCCAGGGAGAAAAATAAGAGATTTCCATGGAAATGAAGAATTAATTAATTCCAAATTTTTAAGAACTATGTGTCTACTTCATCAGAAAAACAAATCAATCAAATCAAATCTTTATTGCAGTCATAGAACACCATAGAGTCAATCAATCTATCAATCAAAAGACTGGGAACTTCTCTATTCTTTTAATTCAGGTCATTTCGCTTTCATTCCCATTTCTACTCCTCAACCTCTTCAAAATAGTCTGAAGTCAACCTGTTATCATCTTCCCTTCCACCAGCCTTGAAATTCTTGAGAACATAAAGGAACCAGTCAGCACACTTTCCAAATGAATAATAGGAGAATGCAAATTCATCCTAAACTACTACCAGTCCCGGAGTTTTAATTTATTTCATTTTATTTATAATTGTCTGATTCTCAACAACTCTGTTGTCACAAAGTAAAATACTGTAAAACAATGCACAATGAACAATGAAAAGAAAGAAACAAGAAAATGGCAAAACCAAGACAACAGCAAATAATGCAGGAGGGGCTTTAACCACCTAGCCCAAAACCTGGGCAAACAGCCAGATCTTCAAGGTCATCCAAAACATCAATAGAGTGGGAGATACCTGGATCTCAGGGGGAACCTCATAATGGTGACAGAAAGTGCAGAGAAAGTGCACTTCTGGGGTCCTGATGGATGCATCTTCAAAGGAATCTAAGGGTACACAAACATTCCCTAACCCCTCACTACTCAAAAGGGAAGGAACAAATATTGCTATGGGCCCTCTCAACCATGGTTAGAATTCATGATGAGCCATTTATCTAGATGTACATTTACACAAAAATATGCTGGGAAGTTACTATGAGAGTGAGTGCCTAAAGCAAAAGGTTGTCGTGATTCAAAGTCTTGTGGGATGGAATGAGCACCATTTTGGGAAAACTCATGGAAGCTCTGCAGACTTTGCATAACAAAACCAAGTCCATTTTTTTGGCTTCAGTTTTAAATCCACTGCTGGTCTGAAACTGTTATTGACCTGATAAAAATTATTTGTTTCCTTCAATCAATTCAGTATTTGGTATGTAGCTGTGCTAATGTGAATTTGGAAGCAAACACATTTCATTGTTCTAACACTTGCCCAGGAGCAACTTGTGTTTTATCCCAGTGGGAGGTAGAGAACTGTGCTGAGAGGAAGCATCTTAGGCCATTTCCCTCACTTGTGACTCACAGCATCTTCATAACATCAGCCAGCATTGTTGAAGCGATATTAAACTTGCCTTCATTGCTGTTACTGTGTCATAATACATAGGACATTCTAGAAGAAGCTAATTGTTAATAAGGAAATGACCTTCCAGTTGCTCTGACAAAAGTCCATTGTTAATATGTGTCAGAGGTGGGCCTGGAACAGCTGGAATTCAGCTGAAATCTCTTCATAATTGCCACTTCGCAAACAAAATTCCCAATTCCTTCCAACACAGCCATTGTCTCAAAAGTCTCTCTTCAGCTTACCTCTAGGACTCAACTGCATGAAGAAGCTTTGTGCTTACTGTTAAGTTAAAATGCTAAAAAATATCAAAAGTTATATTGTGCTTTGAAATGAAGTCTATAGAGATTCTCAGTCATCTAAGACATGGTTGTCCCAAAGATGTTTTTTTCAGGAGGCAGCTGGACTTTCTTGTTTTTTTTTTCTTTTGAAGATGTTTCACTTCTCATCCAAGAAGATTCTTCAGCTCTGACAGGATAGTGGGGAATGGAAGGATTTATATTCCTTGCAGACAGCTGGTAATCTACATTGGTTTAAAGGGTCGTTGAAGCACTTAGAGGTTTATCTGTGTCTTCAGGGTCACCTGAGTAATGCTCCTGGTCCTCTAATCTGCAATATTTCCTCTGAAAATCCATTTCAGAGCTGAAAAAGCTTCTTGGATGAGAAACGAAACATCTTCAAAAGAAAAAAAAAGAAAATCCAGTTGCCTCCTGAAAAAGCACCTTTGGGACTTTGAAATGAAGGAAGACCTAAGTTGGACCTGGGATTTCTATGGATGGCACATGAAGAGATTCATGCGGTCCACCATTGAGAACTGAAGGAACATTTGTCTTCCAATGTTGGGTCTGCCATGGAATAAACTCATACAAGGAGTGGGTGGCATTAGCAACATCCATGGGAAAAGGAAGCTCATGTTAAATAGGCCTCTGCATTAAATAGGCTCACTGAGGTCTGTACAGAGTCTTTGACTTAGAACATAACTGAGCCCAAAATTTCTGTTGCTAAGTAAGGCAGTTGTTAAGTGAGTTTTGCCCCATTTTACGACCTTTTACAACAGTTGTTATGTGAACCACTGCAGTTGTTAAGTTAGTAACATGGCTGTTAAGTGAATCTGGCTTCCCCTTTGACATTGTTTGTCAGAAGATCACAAAAGATGATCACATGACCCAAAGGACACTGCAAAACATCATAAAAACATATCAGTTGCCAAGCATCCAAATTTTGATCACGTGACCACAACAGTCACGTAACAGTCTGCAACAGTTGTAAGTGTGAAAAATGGTCATAAGTAACTTTTTTCAGCACAGATGTAACTTTGAATGGTCACTAAACTTGTAAGTTGAGGACCACCTGTATTGAGCATGTATGAGAATGTAAAACAGCTGGTTCACTTTATTTATTAATTAGACAAATTTATATGGCTCTTCAGCTCACAGAGTGACTTGAGTGGCTAGCAACATTGAAGAACATTCTCTTCGAGAAGTAGGGAGTTTCACAAAACAACGTTGAAAGGGGGCAAGTGTGTGCTTTATTCAAAGTATTCTTTCCAAGCTCTGCACAGCCCAGATTTCAAACAAGAGATGTTGTTTTATGTGCTACAGGCAAAACTCCCTTTCAGTGAGTTCATTTCGGTATGGCCTTCTGTATGTGCCCTCCAGAGGATGGCACTTCTAGAAATCCCAGTCAGAATGGCTAGTAGTCATACTACATATGGTAAATCTTTGAGGATTTAAGTTCAGTGCTTGTTGTCATCCACCACTGGCCTGCAGAGCTGGCAGAAGAGTTGGGCAGTGGGGAGGAACATGAGCCAGTTCTGGAATCTGGGGAGGGCTCGGACGAGGGATCTCCATCCGACACGGAGATGGGGCCAGGGCCACCTGAGAGTTATGTGCTGACTCCAGAGCCTCCAGAATCTGACATCAGCGAGGCAGAGGAACAGAGAGAGCCTGTTCCCAGTGTGCGCTTGCGCAGAGCTGCCAGAAGGTAAGAACAATTAAGACAAAAGGGACGACTCAGGAGTAAGGCAATGAAGATGATTGGACCCTCCCATAAGACATAAAGGAGGAGCAAGGGGACATGAGCCTTTGCAGGAAGCAACTTTGTTCATTCTGGTCGGTTTAAAATCTGAAGCCCTGTGTTGACTTTGTGCTCCATTTGGCCTTGTACAGCTAATTGGCAATTCAGTTGTTGGCAGCATTTCAAGGGAGATAAAGGTAGGTGCTTATCAGCCTTATCCCACAAGACTGTGGCAGACTTCTGTTGGACTATTCACAAACTGTTTGGGACTCATTACGGGCTGTGAATGCATATAATTCATAGCCCTTGAAATAAAAAAAACGGTTTTTGGGAACAGTGTGTGATTGCTACTGTCTCAGTCAGAACAGTGCTTCTGGCAGCTCAAATTTGGGAAGTTGGTCAATCATGACCCATTGAACTGAAATCCCAGTCAATGTGAAGGCAGTCTAGATGCTGCCAGGAAGGTCACAAAGAGCGGGGGAAAGGCTGCAAGATATTCTGATCTGCATTCTTCTTCTCAACTATGCTTGACCCAGTGGCTGATCCTTAAGATAGACCTTATTGGAAGCTGGTGTCAGTACACATTAGAGTCTAAAGAGGGCACAAAGGTTGTATCTGCCCTTGCTGACTGTAAGCACAGCTCTGCAGCTTTAACTCTTTGCCCAGCAGACTCTGTTGCAAAGCCACTGACGAAGTACCCACGCTGCCTGAGTACTTGGCAATCAGGAGATTGCTTCCTCCCCAGGGTGTCTTTACTACACAGGATATGTGCAAGACATTACTGTCAAATCCTGGGAACTCTCCTGGCAGAGAGACGATGTCTACAGTGACAGAATGCAGTGACAGCAAAAATTCTGTGCGCATTCTGGGCAATCTTCTATCGTGTTTCTTTCAAAAGGCTGCTCCGTTGCCAAGTGTCTTGATGAAGCTTGTGCCCCACAATGCACTATAGATTTAGCTTTCTTTGTCTTGCTTCAGGTAATTTCTAGTGAATCTAAATTAAGGAATCAGATGATGAACTCTACCCTCCCCCTCCCCAGGGTATGTTTTACTGGTGAACAACACACAATCTCTTAGAGAGGATAGTTGCTCCTTTCCAATATAATTTCCATGAGCTAGCACCATTTGCTTAAGATCTGGTAAGAAACATGCAGAGACAGCATCTTATCTAGGATTTTATTTTCCACACAATTTATGGATCCATTTAACTCAGGAAACTGCCATTTCATAGGTAGTGTCCCTCTCATTGTGATACAGCCCCATCTACTGTCCGTAAAAAAATTACAATGAAATAAAACATTACATAGGAGACAACTGTTAAAGGACTTCAGGAGAATGGACTTTGCTGTATTCAATATAGGAAGAATGGTAAAATTAATTGTAGTAATTGATGTAGGAATCAGTTCATCTTGGGAGGATTTCCAAAATGCAAAATAAAAAATGCAAGGGTATTTTTTATTTTAACCCTCTTTTGTACATTTCATCTTTGATTTATTTCCATCACTCCCATCCCCAAAACACCTTCAGGGAGCCTTCATTATTTTAATAGGCATTCTTCTTCAGTAATTCTAAACTTATATCACATTAAGAAGATAGGAGATGCCTTGCTTTATCAGATAAGAGACAAGCTACTTTCAGCCAGCAGTTGCCTCCTGGAGAGGTCAACCAATAAATGTTCCTTCTACCATATCCTTTGGACACATTTCAGTCAAACTTCAAAACACAAACTACAAGTGGAGATTCTGGAAAACGGAGAGCAAAAACTATGCCCACCTATCTATATAGATCAGTGGTGGCTAACCTTTTTGGGCTCTTGTGTCAAAAACATGCGATCCCCCCACCCCCTTACCTGCACTGCACCTCCCAACTGATTTTTGGCCCATTTGAGGCCTTTTTCGGCCTCCCAGAGGCTCGAGGGAAGGCTCTGCAGCCTTTGGAAGTCAAGAAATGGGCCCATTTCATCACTTCCGGTATTTCCAGAAATACAGGAAGTGATGAAACGGGCCTTTTTTCAGCCTACAAAGGCTGCAGAAACTTTCCTCGAGCCTCTGGGAGGCTGAAAAAGGCCTCAAATGGGCCGAAAAACAGCTGGGAGGCACGCGTATGCGCAGTGAGGTAAGTTTGCCTGGGGTTCGCGTGCCCACATAAACGCGTGCCCGCATGCCACTTGTGGCACGCATACCATAGGTTCACCATGATGGATATAGATGAAACTTACAAGGAGAGCTTCCAGATGAATTTTCCAAGCAGAACTGTATCACATTGTTGAAGGCATGTAATGGACAATAGAACAACTCTCAGGAACAAAGTTGGGAGGAAAAGCCATAACCCAGGCAATAATCAAATAAAAGAAATCTGAGTTAGGGATAGAAATATAATTTCAGAAAGCTTCTCATCCTCCCTAGTTCTCATGACAATATAGGGAGGGAGGGAAACATCTCCTGAATTGCAAGTATTACATTATGTTACATAATACCTTATGACAAAATTGGTATTAGCATTCATATCTCTGGCATCCCCTAGTCTACCTTGAAGAGATGACAGGGAAAGGCACCCATCTCTGCTTCTCATTATTCATGGCATGGCATCTATCATGGCATTCTCAGGCAATCTGGGAGCATCATCCAGAATTCATTGTTATGGCTTTCAGTGATAGTATAAAAAAAGAACAATCTGTAGTCACATTTGGAGTTAAATTTTGATCATCAGTAATGATGCACAGATATTGTATTCTTTATATTTTTTATTCTATGTTTTTGATAATATTTTTGTTTTCTTAACTGTAAACTGCCATTTCTTTCCATTTTTAGCAATAATTCAGTTAGGGGCATTTTTCCTCATCCACAGTATGTTGCTCTTCATCATTAACATTAGCATCTTTTTCATACCTCATTAACTTAATTTTGCACACTTCTGTGATACTTTGTAGCATAAATTTTCATTTTGTTCCAAGTAGCTTTTTTAGCATTCTCCTTTTTTCCCAGTAGCAATTTCATTCTTTCCATTACATTCTGTTGTCTTGAGTGTTTTTGTTTCCATTTTAGCTTCCATATACTTTTTCCCATAAATTTACTTTCCATTCATTCTGTTGAGAGGTGTTTTCTTTTTTTTGTAATACCATTCATACTTCCTCGTTCACAGATTCTGAATTTTAGTTTGAAACCTCTTGCACTCAGTTCACATGATGCAATTCTGCTTGAGATTTTGGAGTGCTGTGATAGTCAGTCAGAATATACAGCAGCATTCTTGATGGCCTAACATCATGTTGTAAGGCAACTTTATCTATATTCTGTTGTTATTAAGTGATTAATCGAATTAGTTGCTCTTTGATAACATTCCTGAGTTTACTTGTGCAAATGAACCAGGACAACTTTAATTAGAATAATGTGTAATTCTTTATTATTGCAGTTTTTAGTCTTTCTTATTTGTAGCAGAGAAGTTCAATTTATTTATTTATTTTAATAAGTTTTTTTTTTTTCAGTGTGAACATACATATTTTATGAACATTGCATTACCAGGGTCAATTCTTTTTAAACAACAAAACAGTAATAATGCTTATAATATTAATAATATTTATAAAAATATGTGTGATTCTAATCTTCCAACTTCCACAACTTTGACAATGCTAATCTTTTTTTCCCATAATTCATTTCTCATTTTCCCATTAATTCCTTTAAACATAATAACATTTCTTTGCGCCTTGTATTTATAGTCCCTAAATACTATTATTTGATATTTTCTAAGAATTTTTCATAGTTCTGCCATCACTTCAATATTCCAAATATGTAGGGTTAACAATAACACTAAGTGTTAACAATGTCTAATCAATCCCGGGAGTGTATCTCAAACTCCCACACAGCTCTAATCCATAATTATTTTAAATTCATTATATGCTTTGACACACTATTAATAATAATACATTTTAATTACCTAGTCCTAAATTCCCATCTACTGTTTTGATTTATTTGGCTTATGTTATTAAATTATATTTTCTCTTAATATATATACTACTATTTTCCCTGCATATATTTTCCCCTTTTATTAAAATATTTTCTCATTATCCATCATCTTTTGTCCTTCTTAAAATTCCATCATTTATTGATTTTTTAATCAACCTTTTATCTCTCTCTCTTACCATCTTATCTATCTTTTTTGTTTTTTGTATCTAGTAACCTTCTCCTTCTGAGTACCTTTTATCTCTTTCTTCTGTTGTATTTGAACATCATCAAAGGTTCTTTTGGATTTTTTTTAAAGAGATTTTTTTATTTTTCTTTCTGTTCTATTATAAATTTTTATGAGGTTATGTCTTCTATTTATTGATCATTTCTCCTCTTTATTTTTAACTTCTTAAGGCTCTTTTTGGTTTTCCCCTTCCACTATCTTTTCTAACTTCTCACCAGTTTCTTGAGTGTCATATTTTTCTTGTTCCTCCAATTGTTGAGTAGCTTCTACCTTTATTTCTATATCTTTCAACACTCCCTTTATCTCCTTATTGCTTTTCCAAAATTCACGCATATCTTTTAACATAATCAATATTTCTCCATAAAACTCTATTGTTTCCTGGAAATCCATTTTATAAAACCCCTTATTTTATGATTTACAATTTATATTTCCCCAGTTATATATCTTCCAATTATCCAAATTTTAAAGTCTTATTTATTTGTCCTTCTTTTCTCCTTTCTTCCAGCACTTCTCTTCTTTTATCTCATTAGGCTGTTCTATTAAATAACATTAAAAATCCAAGTCCAAGTCCAAATTAAGTCCAAATTAATCCAATAGTCCAAGTCCAAATTAAACTACTCAATAAATCCAATAGCCAAATTTAATTTAGTTATTTGTAAGTTAGTAAATCTTCCAAAGGGCAAGAAAGAAAGAAAAAATAGCCCCGCAAATATTTCCCAATTTGTCCAAGTCGTCAACAGTGAAGTCAAGGTCAGGCCGTCCTCAGATGTTGTTACTTCTATTTTGTGTATTCAGCTTTATGTGTATTGAGATAACTTTCTCTAAAAGTCTGGGCTAAGTGCTGTAATACTTCTCTTCCTCCAGCTGATGGCTCTCTTAGCTCAAATCCAATGTTAAATAATCTATCAAAAACAGCTGAATTGCCAATCAAATCCAAATGGTTTAATATATAAATAGTCCAAATAAATTCTCCTGAAAATAGTTTTTCAGACTTTTCCCCAGCTTTCTGTGTTTTATTAGCTTATCTTAGGTTTCTTTCACCTCTTTGTTTCAATGTTCTTTTTCTCCATGTATCTGTCTGCCACTATTTTAAGCTTAGGCGTTATCTTTTAATAACATTAAACATTTATCTTGTTGTTACTTCCAAACTTTAGGGCAAAAGTTGGTAAATTTCTCACCCCAGTTTAAATGCTCTGTCCATTCACTGCTCCAGCACAATTCTTATGGTCCGGATTGTCCCTGCTTTATGGCAGCCTGAAAATGGCTGTCATCCCTGCTGTCATTTGGGGAGATCTTGCTTTGGACTTAAAGAGGGAATTGCAGTTTTCCTCATGGTCAACAAAGTGTCTCTCCTTCCTTCACCGCCTCTCCAAAGCAGCTATGACCCCGAAGGGATTCCCGACAGCGGTTACCGGCTGGATTTCGCAGGACTCATCAGAGCTCGCTATTTTGCAACCGTTCTTGTAGCAACATCAACCGGTCTCCCAAGATGTTCAATTTAATGTGTATCATCAAATTCTTGTCTTCTCATAATGTTGTTGATTAGTATCCCATGTAAAAATTACTTTCATAATTGTAAACAAGGCATTTTTACAGAGTACAAAGCATATTTGCAATGTGAAGCAACTGTGAAGGGTACTTTCATTAAATTATTAGGACTACTTTCCTTGATAAATCTATTACAGTTATCCTTGTCATATCCAGAGCATTTGTAGCCTTCTCCCATAGCACTAAATATTAGAAGCTGCAGCATACATCCTTGCAGAAAGTCCACCTGTTCTGATCAAGCTGTTCGTTTCTCATTGAGAAATATAGCACAAAGTAATCTTGCTCACAGAAGAGAATAGAAGTAGGTTGATAAATTTGCCGTGCTGGAATTAATAATATTGGGAGAGAAATAATCAAGATGAATAATTATTGTTTTTCCCTACTGACACTGCATTTTAATTGCTATCAAAAAACAACAATAACAACAACAACCGTGGCAGCTAATCAGATTGCTGCCAGATAGCCAGCCCTTATTTACTGATAAACCTTTTACAATAGCCATTTTGAAGACATAATTTTTGAAACACCATGCAATTATATATGAGGTTACACAGATACAAAGTCATTGTGCATGGCCAAATTTTAACATGCAGACTTGCATAAAACAGGAAAAGAAGTTGGCTGTTCAAGCAAGGCTTCAAATAATCATCTTTTTCATTCTTTAATTGCAACTAATATCACCACCAATCTTGTTCATAGTTTGGAAAGTGAATGTCTCATAGAGCATCCCAGGGTGATTGATGCATTTACCATTTCTTTGCATTTTTGAAAACCATTCAGTCCTCTAGATTAATCATCTGCAGCTTTCATGCTGCTGGGAATTGGAATCTGGCATATTCAGAAAAGAGGGCCAGGAGTCTCCCTAAGGAGGCAGACCCTATTACAATTAACCTCTAGGTCTATTGTTCACAACTATCCTTCAATATGTTCAGTATCAAAATATTTTGTTTCCTTTTGTATTTATAATTTAGCTGTGTTCTCCCCCCTTTAATTGCATTCTTTCATTTCTTCTAGCCCCCTCTAGTGTCTATTTTGTAAAGCCTTATCTTACTTTTTGGGGGGAAGAATTTAAAACAAAAGAGTACCTAAGGTGCTTTTGAAAAAGCACCTTTGGAACAAACATGACCTGGATCGAGAATCTCCATAGACATTTAAAACAAAAGCATTTTCATGTAGGAAAGATTATTATAATTAGTTAAAATATTTCAAATTTATCTGAATCTTTGTAACTTTCTAAAATCAAAGTTTTAAATGCCCTTTTGCTGTTTATTCAAAAACAATTTAAATTTTAAAGTCCTTAAATTTGTATTTAAATTTTCTTTCAGTAAGAATTGAAGGAAACTCACCCAATACTACAACACTTGTCAGTCCAAAGGTTCTTAAGCAATTTCAGAAATTGATTAGAAAAAGTATGTGAACCCAGTATACTTTCAAAGGCACCAATTGTTGGCAAGATGGCTATTCCCTCATCTCCTTAAGCTCTGAACCTACCAGAGACTGCTATATTGGGGTCTCCTCATGAGGAAGAATTGCTTGGAGCACTTTTGGGTGATCTCAAGTCCCCTCTTGTCCAGAAAGGAATTACAAACAGTCTGTCTTCTTGCCAGCTCTTTATTCTGCTGCAATTATTAGCACCAACTTTCACTGAGTGGCTTCAATGCATTTCTTCCCCAGAACAAAGTGAGTCTCGTATGTATGTATGTATGTATGTATGTATGTATGTATGTATGTATTAAAATTTGTCAGACAAAAACAAGAACAAGAATAAGAGAATAAAATACAATGACAGGGACGATAGGCACGTTAGTGTGCTTATGCACACCCCCTCTACTAACCACTTAAGTATGATGTAATGTCCACGGAAGTCAATTTGTGTCTGAAACTGTGAAAATTTGTAGCTGAGCCAACTGAATCAGTTGTCTATTACAGAAATCATATTTTTTACAGTCAAGTTTAGAACGATTTACATTGAGTTTAAAGTGGTTGATCACACGCATATTATTGCGATGAAAACAAAAAAGTCATTTACAGGTAAAACATTACTACGTATACTTTTGTATGTAATATCTAGGCCACAAGAGACGCAACTGAGCTCTCACTGTTACATTATATGGTTGTTATTAGCACCATGGACTTTGACCCTTTCTTCTATAACTATTAATATTCAATTAATTGTCATCATCATCATCATTATCACTATCAACATCATCATAATGCCAATGTTCAGTAGCATTCTTATAATGAAGAAGGCCTGCAGATATGGAAGCATGTTGGTCTCCCTCTTGCCTTATTCCTTGTGCCTTCAATGAACAAAAACAAAGCCCAATAAAATACATATTGGAGGAGCAATGCAGGATAAAAGAGGGAATGAATGAGGAAAAAAACCACCTATAGTTGCTGCTATTACACAACTGCTATTATCTTGGCTACAAAAATTTGAACTACTTCTAGATGGCAGCAAAGTTAATTATTTATCATCTTTTGGCCAACCGAGCTCCAAACTGAGAATTTCAAGCTTAGTAGCATAGAGAATTCTATTGTGTGCAGAAGAGTGCAAAACTTTTCTCATGAAATACTGTGAACCCGCTCAATTGTACTGATGTCAGATATATGGTGGAGATTCCAAACAGTTGAACAATATTCTAAGATTGGTCTAGCATAAGTTTTATAAGCTCTAATTAGCAATACAATGTTCCCAGAAAAAACCTGCGCAAAATTAAATTTACAACTCTCAATGCTTTCTTAGCAACGCAGTTACAGTGAACTTTGGAGCATAGAACGTCAGAGATTGACAAAGTGAGGGTCATCAGCTAGCTCAATGCCACCTAGCTTCTACTTGACATTCTGATTACGTTTATGTAATATGTAAGACAGAGCATTTATTGATTGAAATTTGAAGTTGCCAAATAGATTCAGACACATAGTTGAGATCACTTTACAAAACAACAAGAATTATCTGTAATATTGAATAATTTTACATCATCGGCAAAAAGGACGCAATTGCTTTTAAGTTGATCCCATTAATTGTTGATATAGAACAAGAAAAGCATGGGACATAAGACACTGCCTTGCGAAACACCACTATTAACTGATGCAGGATTAGACAGTGAATTCCCTATTTTAACTTTCTGCAGTCTATTAGACAGGAAAGCAGCAATCCACTTGTGCAAACGTCCAGAAATGCTGTAAGAGTTTAATTTCAACAGCAGTTTATCATGTACTACTGTATCAAAAGCCTTACAAAATCTATGTAAATTGCATCTACAGCTTTGCCTTGATCAAGACATGTAGTCCAGATGTTTTTACAGTGCAAAAGTTGTAGATTACAGGACGAGTTTTTCCTAAAGCCAAACTATTTGTTGGATAGCAAGTGGTTTGTTTCTAAGTGGTGAAAGATGATACCCCTCTTACCAGTGGGATAACTTTGAATGTTAAGGGGGGGAAGCACAATCATTACAAGAGGCTTTCCTAAGCCTATTTCTTAAAAGCCATGGGAAAAGTAGGTGTTACTTCATCCTCCTTAGCCATTTATCCCACTCAAAGCCTCAATAAACTTTCTGCCAAAATAATTATATTTCCTCCTTGGGCCATTCCTCCAATAGGGTAAGATGTGTGCTAAATGTCAGATTATACCATTACATGTTTACTCTTCCAGAACAACTATTATTGTTTTTTATATGCCGTTCCCACAATCGCTGCTGTCACTTGATTATGCATATGTAGACTCGTAATAAAGCTGCAGATGCGCAGAATAGTCACTAAGATAAATCCAAAAATTACTGCAAAAAGCAGTGCCAATCACTTTGACCTTATGAGCAGCTGAGGCCACCCCAGAGCCACAGAGAAAACAAGATAGCAGCATCACAAGTGACATAGACAATGGTCTCATAGGTGGTAAATTAGGTTGCCTTCTTTACAACACAGTGATGAGGTGAACAGGATGCCATTGCTTACAGCATAGAACTTAATGATTGAAACATTCCTCTGTTACTGTTTGTTCCCCTGAAGAAATTGATGTTAACATATAAATCTCCTGGAAGTAAGAATTCCAGTAGAGAGATTACTTCATGGAAGTGCTTAGGTCATTATTTGCAATTGGATTATGTTAGCCCAGGGAAAAAGAATCTATTCTGTATCTGTAAATGTTGTTAAAGATAGAAATTTGATTCTGTAGAATTACAGCAATTCATTCATAAAAGTAGAAAACAATAAAGAACTAATTAACAAACTGTAATCCACTCATAGTACCACGTAAATTATGAATTAATTTACATGGTTCTACATTGATTACATGGTTCTAAGCATTGGACAACACAACTTCCCTGTTCAGGAAGCAAGCAATGGTATACATATTATGCAAGGAAAGTAGGTTCCTTTGCATAAGAGCACATTTCATCTTCTGACATAGAGGTAAAGACAATAAACACATTCCTTTCAGATCGAAGTTTCCACTCTGCAAAGTGATTTGTTGCATTGCTAAAATCGCACACACCAAAAACTTAGTAGGAGTCCCTTTTTATCTAAACATAGTCAAAGTCAGTCAAACTGAATTCAATTCCTATTCATTGCATTTTCAGGTATACACCATCAATAACATAAATATTTCTTGACAACTGTAATAAATAAAAATCAATCACTCCTGCCTAATGTTCACTTATCAGTTTACTTCATAGAAGAAAGTCTTTGAATCATATGTTTCCAACCACTGCAAATTGAATTGTACTTTCTCATAGTTGGAACATTCAGTTGGCTAAAATCTGGATCACAGACAAGCCAATCTAACCACTAGCCAAGGCCCATGAGTTCAGTCCATCGATGGAGCTGCAGTTTCTGGAGTCAGTTGCCAGTGCTGGAGCACCTGTCTCATTTAAGGGAAAGTCTATCTTCCAAATGTCTACACCCAGCTAGAGCAGAAATCACTATACAGCTATCATCTAGCTAGGTTAACGCTGATGGTCAATGAAAATTTGTGGAACACACTTCCATCCTTTTCACAAATGAGATGGCTGTCACTAATTGATTGACAGAAAAATATCTGTTCTGAGGATTGCTGGCATTCTTTATTGGCAAATGGGGCAGTGTCACTTGGTTGCAGCCTTCTCCATTAAGCAACAGCGATTCTGCCTATTTTGTGAACAGGTTTGTATAACAGCTGATGTTATACAAGCACAAGAGAGCTTTGTAGATACAGGATAAATGTTTCACTGCCTGAATATAAATACATCAATTTTATGTTCATAAATGTTCCAGTTTGCTTTCCTCAATGACTGAAGACAATATCCTGTATAATGTTTCTGCCTTCCCAACTGACATTACATCTTAATTATCCAAAAGAAAAAAATTCCAGTGAGTCAGATTGCTGCCAGATGGCCAGCACTTATGGATTGATAAAGCTTTTATAGTAACCAATATGGGCACATAATTTTTTAAAATTTTATGTTAACAGTATGCTGAAATTAGAGATTGCCTCCTCTTTATGATTATGAACTAGGTTTACAGTTATTAAGGGTGCTTATGGCATTTGGCTACATGTAGAAGAGCTGTCTCCATCCATCCAAGCTCTTCAAGGGATCCATAGTCCTGCTGGAGCTTGACCGGAACCGCTCTGAAGCATCTCAAGGAGTTTGAAGATATAATGGCAACTATTTAATGCAATGTTTTGCTGTGGCCAGAATGCAGAATCATTCTGACAGATGGCCATCCACATGCTCTTTAAATATAACTAAGAAGAGCTCACCACTTTTAAGGTCAAGCTATACCCACTGGTAGGAAATTTCTCCAAATATGCAATTTGCAATGGTATGTAAAATTGACTTTGGGAGGGAGGAGGAGGAGCCACAGTCAGGGGAATGGTCAGACAAGAGCTAATGCTTTTAACTGATTTCTGAAATATTCTTTTTTAATGCAGCATGGCATTAAAATATGACATAAGGCATAATATATTTGGATTTGACAAAGTAGATCACAGCCTTCTTGGTAAGCTAAAAAATGTGGGATAGACAGCATGGCATTAAAATATGACATAAGGCATAATATATTTGGATTTGACAAAGTAGATCACAGCCTTCTTGGTAAGGTAAAAAAATGTGGGATAGACAGCATCATCACCAGATGGATTTGTAACTGGCTGACAAATCATACTCAATGGAACTACATCTACATGGAAGGAAGGAAGCAGTGGGTTACCTGAAGATTCTGTTTTAGGCCCAGTACTCTTCAACATCTTCATAAACAATTTAGATGATAGAATAGAAGGGGAACTTATCCAATTGGCAGATGACACTAAACTAGCAAGAATAGACAACACCCCAGAAGATAGGTTCAACATCCAGATGGATCTCAATAGATTTGTTCACTGGGCCCTATCCAACAAAATGAAATCCAGCATCAAGAAAAGTAAGGTTTTACACCTAGGCAAGAAAAATCAAATATACAGGTGAAACCTGGCTCAACTGTGAGAGGGATGTTGGAGTTCACTTTAATAAGAGGCAGCAGTTATCTGCAGCCACCAAAAAGTCAATGCAACCTTAGGCTGCATTAACTGAGGGATAGAATCAAGAACACGTGAAGTGTTAGGACCTCTTTTTAATATCTTGGTAAGACTACACCTGGAATACTGCATCCAGATTTGGTCACCATATTATAAAAAAGATATACAGGCTCTGTAAAGAATGCAGAAAAAAGCAACAAAGTCGATTAGGGGACTGGAGGCTAAAACACATTTATTTATTTATTTATTTTATTAGACTTGTATGCCACCCTCTCTCCCTAAGGACTCAGGGCGGCTCACAATATAAAATCCCAATACAATAAATTACTTAAAAATAATTAAATCACAAGTCCTACAACCCGTAAAAATTCAATTAAAATCACTTTAAAACCCACCCCAACTCATTTCAGTCCAGGCCGGCCTGCTAAAACAGCCAAGTCTTCAGGTCGTGGTGGAAGGAGTGGAGGTCCAGGGCCAAATGAAGCCCCAAGGGGAGCTGATTCCACAGGGTGGGTGCTCCCACAGAGAAGGCCCTACCCCTGGGCACCACCAGCCGACATCGTCTAGTCGACAGTACCCCAAGGAGGCCCTGTCTGTGGGAGCGCACAGGGCGATCGGAGTGCAATACTGGCAGGAACGCTCCCACAAGTACCCTGGACCCAAGCCATGGAGGACTTTGTGTGTTAACATCAACACCTTGTATCTCACCCAGAGAGCAACTGGCAACCAATGCAGCTCATGCAGGGGTGTAATATGGGAGTATTGGGTTACTCCCATCACAACCCGTGGTCACATTCTGCACCAGCTGTAACCTCCTAGTGGTCCGCAAGGGCAGTCCCATGTAGAGAGCGTTGCAGTAGTCGATTTGGGAAGTGACAAGTGCATGGGTGATTGTGCGTAGGGCATCTCGGTCCAGATAAGGGCACAACTGTCGCACCAGGTGAACCTGGGTGAATGCTCCCCTGGTCACAGCTCCACCTGCTCCTCCAAACTGAGCTGTGTATCCAGGAGGACACCCAAGTTGTGAGCCCTATCCACAGGGTCAACACCTCTCCCCCTATGACCAAAGATGGAATATCCTGGATACTATGAGATGCTGGCACACACAGCCACCCAGCCTTGGCCGGGTTGAGTCAAAGCCTCTTCCTCCCCATCCAGATCCACACCGCATGCAGACAATGGGACATCACGGAGAGGGCATCACTGATGTGGTTCGAGGTGGAGATGAAGAGCTGGGTATCATCCACATATTGATACCTCACCCCAAAACCATGGATGATCTCGCCCAGCGGCTTCATATAGATGTTGAACAGGAGGGGTGAGAGGACCAACCCCTGAGGCACCCCACAAGTGAGGGGCCTCAGGCTCGACCTCTGCCCTCCCGCCATGAAGAATAGTTTCAGGAATTGGATTTATCTAGTCTAGGAAAAAGAAAGACTGGGGTGACATGATAGCAGTGTTCCAAAATCTAACGGGCTGCCACAAAGAAAAGAGAGCCAACCTATTTGCCAAAGCACCTGAAAGCAAGACAGGAAACAATGCATGGAAATTAATCAAGGAGAGAATGGCAGAGAATGTCTGTTCTCCAATCTCAATTTAGGGCTCATTTCAACACAGAGGGCCCTTTATGGCTTTCTGGATTAACTGCTTGTTTCGACTTCTCTCAGCATCTTCTTTGAAAATATATTCTGAAATTATCAGACTTGTGCAATTCCTATCTGATCTGATTCATACTGTAAATTTGAATCAAATTTATCCCACTTGACAACTAATTAGAAGCAAATTAATTTGAACTGAATAGATTTGAATTGAGCTCAGTTTGATCCCTTGATTTAAAGTGATTCACATGCTGAAAGTGTATGTGGATTCTTTGGTGCTCTCTGAGCTTGGTTGTTTTCTTGTAGACAGTTCTTTACCCAACAAGGTAACATCTTCAGTTCTCTGCCAGAGTAACAAAATATCTTCAGAAAGACAACCCAGCTCAGAGAGCACCAGGGCCTCTGAGCTACATATAATGTATATGTTGTTAAGCCAGTTCATCCAAATCTATCCAATTTGATAGCAGCTCATTGAACAGAATGATTCAGGTCAAATTATTGGGTAATTAAAAATATCAGCTTCATTCTGAAAGTCAACTAGAACATTTTCAAATTGAATCTCTGAACTGAATACTCAGTCTTGTTAATTAGAGAAATGGGAAGGGGAAGAAGAACAAAATAATAGTGGTTAATCTGTCATTGGTTGATATTACCTAATAAATTTTCCAAAGTGGGATAGAGGTGTTCCATTATTCTGCTTGGCTTTGGCAGAGGGAGAGTTAGATTTGTATAACAACAAATGCAATTGCAATATTCTTAGATATTTTGACACCCCATCTTTTCCCATACTGTAGTGACATATCATTTAACCTAGTAGACTGAAGGATGTTTACTAATCTGAAAGCTACCTGTAAATCTAACCAAAATGTGTGATCTTCATTCTTTAATTAATTGGTTTCAAATTGCTTCTGCTATTTAATTGGTAGAATATTCCCCCAAAAGAACTGATCTTGGTGACTGTTTTTCATCAACTTGTATAAATTTCTCTGTATCATATCTAGATTAATTGGTACAAAAGTGATGGAGTGTGCATGCATGTTTATATTAATTACTGTAGCAATTGTTACATTGCATTTTGCTCTTTCCTTTTTTGAAGTTTTAAAATGATAAAGGGTAGACTGGTTCAGTGGTGGGATTCAACCAGTTTGCATCAGTTCGAGAGAATCGGTTGTTAACTTTCTGAGCAGTTTGGTGAACTGGTTGTTGGAAGAAATCATTAGAGAAGAACCAGTTGTTAAATTATTTGAATCCTACCACTGCACTGGTTGAGTCTGGTTCCTTCAGCAAGTAGAAAGGCATACACATGTATTTCAAAAGTTCTTCCCTTGCAATCAGAAAGAAATTACACATATTTTAAAAGCAGATGATGAATGAGTTCTAAACTAAATTATCAACCTGCAGCTATTTTTCAACAGATAAGGGCAGCACTACAAGAATGCTACAACTACATCTTTCAAAAATATACTGGCTAAGAAAAAATGTTTGATCATAAGGAATTAATACTTTCATTCCTGTAGGCAACCAGTCTTCTGCCTATACAAGTAGTCCTTGAGGTACAACAGTTCATTTAGTGACCATTCAATGACACTGAATAAAGTGATTTATGGCCATTTTTCACAATTACAATCTTTGCAGTACCCATGATCATGTGATCAAAATTCAGATGCTTGGCAACTGGTTTACATTTATGATGGTTGCAGTGTTCTGGGATCATGTGAACTCCTTTTGCAATCTTCTGACAAGCAAAGTCAATGGGGAAACCAGATTCACTTAACAACCGGGTTACTAATTTAACAACTGCAGTGATTCACTTAGCAAGAAATGTCATAAAATGGGGCAAAACTCACTTAACAAATGTCTCACTTAACAAAAGAAATTTTGGGCTCAATTGTGGTTGTAAATCGAGGGCTATCTGTATATTTCTATGACAAAATACTTAGATCCATCAGTTCTTGTGTACAGGTAATCCTTGTTTAGCAACTGCCTTGTTTAGTGACTGTTTAAATGATGATGAAAAAGTAATGTTGCAACAAATCCTGTAATTTATGACCTTTGCAAATCTATAAGGCAAAGGAAAACTAAAATAAGATCATAAGCAGTTGTGGTTTTACTTAGTGACTGCTTCATTTAACAACTGAGTTACTTGTCCTAATTGTGATTGTTTAAAGAGGACTACCTGTATAGAGTTCTTCTTTATATCCATTGGTTGCATATAAATATTGTCCATTTCCGTCTCTTCTTTCATGTTGTACCCACTTAACATTTTTTGTAAAGAAAAATTATCCAATGATCTTTTATTGACACTTTTGGAATTCTCTCTGATAATATCTTTCTTAGGCCCTTAACATATCATCCAGGCACTGCAACTCATCCTGAGCCAAGAGAAGGGTTATACAGAAACCCTAAGAATAGTAGCTATTTATTTATTTATTTATTTATTTATTTGATTTATATCCCGCCTCTCTTCCCCCATCGGGGAACTCAAGGTGGCGTACAACAAACTAAAAACATTTCCTACACAATATAAAATAAAAAAACTCATTCAATCATCCAGACATACAGGAGGGAAGAACAGAGGTCTCAGTTCCATACCTTCCGACAAAGCCAGGTCTTAACGGCTTTGCGGAATGTGGGTAGATTGGGGATGGTTTTAATCTCCGCAGGGAGCATATTCCAAAGGGACGGTGCCGCCACAGAGAAGTAGCCCGTGGACCCACCAGCCGACATTGGCTGACGGTATCTGGAGCAAGCCTTCCATGTGGGATCTAACCAGGCGCTGGGAGGCATAAGGTAGCAGCAGGTGGTCTCGAAGGTATCCCGCACCTATGCCATGAAGGGCTTTAAAAGTTGTCACTAGCACCTTGAATTGCACCCGGAAGACCACCGGTAACCAATGCAGCTCGCGGAGGATAGGTGTTATGTGGGCGCGCTTAGGTGCGCCCATAATCACTTGTGCAGCCGCTATCTTGCTAGGGTTCAATTTAAGCCTGTTCTATCCCATCCAGTCCTTACAGCCTCCAGATAGTGGGACAAAACTTCAACAGTTCTCCAGAGCAGCCCAGGGTTGCAGTGTATATTTGGTTGTCCTTAGCATATTGGTGATACTGGACCCTAGACCACCTGAAGAAGCTTTTTAGAAGCACATATTTGAGTAGGACTATGTGGGATGCCAATTTCCCACTCCCATGTATGCTAAATTTAGTAATAAAATGGTCACCATTTTCTGAGTTCTACAATACACATACCAAATCATGATCACTATTTAGGATTAAAACAAAAGGTGCCTCCCCTCTGTCCATCCCAGCCTATGTCTTAGCCATTTAATGTATCTAGCAATCTGATACTTTGTTCAGCCTGAGCTATCTGGGTGTGGGTACTAGAGGCTCCAATTTCATCTAGGAACAGAAAATTTGGATATGGGAACATAGGTTAAGAAAAATGTCAAACCATGTCCCTGAATGAAATATTTGCAATCTGTGGTTTCTTCTGAGACCATCGTATTTCATTATAAGAACTAAGCCACATGAGAACTGTTATTTTCTGCAAGCAAAATCTGAAATGGTAGTCTAAGTAGTAGTCTAAATAGTCTAAGACTAATTTACAGAAGAGTTATAAAAATAAAATGTTCCCAAAATTTAAAGAAAGTTTAAAAAAAACAAAATTCTAAGGACTTGGTTGATTTTGTTTATATTTTATGACAAATTTTAGAGGGGACTTATGCAAACAGTAGGAGCATTTTTAATAAAGACTGAAATTTCAGTTGGTGCAACCAGTTGGCCAAACTCAGCTGGTGAGAAAGGATTGCCTGGCTTAAACAAACAAACACATCTAAAATTTAAAGGCCCCTTAAGGCATATAATAATAAAATTTCTGAGGAGGAAACATATTTGGCATTGGTCGCATCCTTGATGTGCAAGCAAATGTGATGCAAACTGTTAATTATGTTAATGAAAACATGTAAATTAGATACTATTTTCTGGTTTATGACACATTTCAGGCCTAAACAAGCTGGCCACCTTTGAGACATGATTTGTACTTTCTCCCGTTAATAGTAACAGTGTAAAATGGAGGCAAGGGGAAAGTTGTTAATCCAGATTTCAATGTTCCGATTTAATGGTTCAGCTTTAATGTTTTCATCTTCCTCTAAATATACCCATATCAATCTGTGACTATTAGACTGCTTATGCTCTTTGGCTGAGTCATGTAACATTTCTCACAAGTGGAAAAGCACCGAATCTTTGCCTCCCTGCCTGCTGGAGGGCTGGTTTACATTGAGCCTAAGTGACATAATGGTACAGTGTCAAGTTACATGGAAGAGTAAGCATAAAAATCTAAAAATCCATTTGTCATGATTGCAACATCTGGACTACTTTAGAGTAAGTTTTTTACTTTATTCTCAAGACAGCCTTGATAGCTTTTTATCAAGATTCTGCATTATAATCTTTCTCACCTTATAACAGGAACAGACCATATTATACCTTTCTTGCCTACAATAAGAATTCCAAACAGCCTTATTTTCATTTATGTAAAGGCTATATTCAGATAATCCTAACTGTGCCTTTTCATCTGTTCAATTGTGCCCAATTCTTGGAGATTGCTTGGACAAGTCCCTGCAGTTTTCTTGGCAACGCTTGCCGCTCTTCCTGGAGAAAGTGACTGGCCCAAGATCACCAAGCTTGCTTTGTGCCTAAGCTGGGACTAGAACTCAAAATCTCTCGGTTTCTACTCTGGTGCCTTACACACTATACCAAACTGGCTCTCTGCATGCCTAAGTGCTATAGTGATTATTAGCATTTCTTCTAAATAAATGGGCAATCACAGAACAGAAATGGTAGAACATCAAGATAATTCTTGTAATCTTTTGGAAGTTCCTCCTAAATGTTTGACCCATTTATAATCTATGCTTTGCTTATAACAAAATAAAAATCTTGCAGATACAGAATTTGATTACACTCAGCTTATCTGTAAAAGAAACCCAGTATGAGTCTCAACCAAGCTAAAAAGATTACTCTAATGTACTGAGAGATAACGAGCTACTTACATTTTCAGTTTTTTTAATAGCAAACAATATAAAACTGTCTAAGCACTGAATAAACAATATGAACTGAAAAATTGTAATATTAGAAAAAGACCAAAGCAAAGTACTTATTCTCAATATAAATCATAAACTGTTACTATAGGCAAAATATTGATTTTAACACTTTAAGATACTTGCATGTTCAAGTTTCTGGATGTTTTGATATCCCGATTAGCCAGATCTTACTCAGCAAACTATTTTCCATCTTTCACAGTGAGGAGTGTACAAGTGTGTGCATGTGTGTGAAATGTCTATCTCTCCTACTGCTCTTTCATTTTGCTAGTCTTCCACACATGTGGGTCTATGTCTGGGGTAGTGATTGGGTTCACACCTGTCCAAACCCTCACAAACCTTCAGGATAGCACATACTTGCCCATGCTACACCAATCCCCAAGTAGAGAAACCTAATCTGCCTAAAAAAAAACCTAAACAAAAATTTCAAAATTCCAGAAATATGGGGTGTGGTCATTCATACTTGCAGGAAAACTATTCTGCCTTTTCTCTTTTCCCAGACTGAGAATTTTGGGTAAATAATTAACTTGTTCAATATATCAATTTTAAAAATAGTCTGGATTGAAATTAATATGAAGGTTATACCCTAGCCTTAAAATGAATTAATGGACACATAATAAGCAGTACAATATCAAGCCCAATTTAATGCTACCTATATAAATTATGCAAATCATATGACCATGGTTTTTCTTGTTGTTTCATTATTTAATCCAACAACCCCAGAAAGTACAGTGGATTTATAAGTGTATAAAAAGCCTCTTCCGTAACTTCAGGTAGTCCTCAACTTAAACAGTTTAAAGTTTTTTTAAAGTTACAACAGCACTGAAAAAGTAACCCATTTTTTACACTTATGACCATTGCAGCATTCTCATGGTCACATGATTTACATTTGGTTGCTTGACAACAGACTCACATTTATGATGGTTTTGCAATTTCCTGGGGTCATGTAATCACCTTTTGCAACCTTCTGATAAGCAAATTCAATGGGGAAGCCAGATTCACTTCACAACTGTGTTACTAATTTATCAGCTGCAATGATTCACTTAACAAACATGGCAAGAAAAGTCATAAAATGGGGCAAAAGTCATTTAACAAATTTCTCACTCAGCAACATAAATTTTGGGCTCAATGGGTTCAATTTTGTGGTCATAAGATGAGGACTACCTCTGCTTAGCCTGGTGAAAAGATGTAAACTCTTTTAGTGAATATTCTGGATATCGTTTTATTATTTTACATAACTTTTCTCAAAATATTCTTAAAATAAAAGTAAGACCTACAATATCTGGGCTACTTTTCCATGTTAGGCCTGTTTGCATTTTAATGAGTATTCATAAACAAAAAAATTAGTTAGAAATGTAAAAATATAAAGTTCACATCTGAAAATTGATGTTTGAACCTTGCTGCCCAAGTGAAAAAATGTGTGTAGTGTTCTACATTAGTTTTCAATAACACATATTTATTCAGGATACAATATGATGCATTCCTGTAAGGATTACAGTCCTATGAGTGCTCAAAACATTTCACATGGATTATTTTGAAGTAAGTATACTGCAAGATAGATTGGTAAATGAAGGAAAGCAGAAACAGTAAGGAATTTATCCAAATACTAAGTTTCCATGAGAGATTTAATTATCCCTTGGTTCATCTGTTGCTGCAAGTTCAGGGTAGAATATGAATTGCTTTTGAAACATTATTTCTGCATGCATATGCATATGTATGTACACACACACACACACACACACACACACACGTATGCCCATCTTGCCAGTGATATATGAAACTCCAGTGCCTGCATAAAGCATCTGGGCTTTGTTATTTATTTCAATAAACTATTTGGATATTTTATATTTAGATCACTCCAATATTACACTTTTAACAGTGCAAAAAGTCATCTGAACACTGTGGAAATAATGTTTTAATCTTTTTATATCCATCTTGGTCTTTCCAGATGCAATCAGATTAAGAATTACATTATTTGTAATCATGTTGGTCAGCCCTAACTCAGAAAAATAAAGAGATTTGAATTTTCCTCAAGAAACACATTTTTGAGTAATTAAGTTCTATTAAGGCAGAAATGGAAAAACAAAGGTTATCTAGCACTTTTCTTAGTGGGAGCAAAAGTTCTGTACAGCTAAATCAAAAGTAATACAGAACTCTTCGTAAATATGAGTTATGACCAGACAAATAGTACCATCTGTAGGACAAACAAATGCTCTGGCATAAAATATCAGATTCAGCTTTAATAGAGCCTAGGCCAGTGGTGGTTAACCTTTTCGGCACTGAGTGCTGAAATGGGAGTGTGCATGCCGGAACCCAGAAAAGCAGCTCCCTGACACACTGGCGAGAGCGCCGGAAACCAGAAGCTTAGCTTTCCAGCGCGTACATGCACACCAGCCACCTGGTCTTCTGGTTTCTAATGTGCAGGCGTGCATGAAGAGCAGCTGGTCAGTGAGCATGAAGAGCAGCTGGCTGATGCGCACATGCGCCGGGGGAGTTGCTCTTCCAGTTTCTGGCACTCCCGTGCATGTGATGACCAGCTAGAAGAGCAATGGGCGACGGCTGGTGTACCTGGAGAGATGGCTCTGTGTGCCACTTCCAACATGTGTGGCATAGGTTCGCCATCATGGGCCTAGGCTGTCTTCACTGGTCAGCTTGACTGGGGGTATTAGAAACTGTAATCCAACAGGTCCAAATCATTTCTTCCAAAACATTTTAAAAACACAAATATTCCTGATTATTATATTTTACAGTTGATCTTCAAAATGGCACCTGATAAATAAGTATGAAGCTAGAGGAACAAAATACTTATATCCATATACAAGCCATTAAATTATTATGCAATCAAGTTCTTACTGAGAATGAAAACAATAAGGTTTTTTATTCCTACTCAATAGTTAGCATCCACTGGGTATGATAAATATACTTGCAGTCACATACATATGTCCTTCTTCATTTTCAGGAGAGATATGAATTTGAGAGAGAAGATTATTAAGGAATCTTATTCAGATATTTTTCTTAAACTACAAAAGTAATACAATCACTATGATTTAATATTCAAAACCCAAATGTCATTGAACTCAGCTGGACTTGCTCCCAGAAACTCATTTCACAAATACGCTTTAAATACAGTCATCTTGAGTACTTCATTCAGATGCTGTTTTCTGCCAAAAATATTTGTCTTTTGAAGAACAAAACTGCCTCCTCTTTCTCCAGCTTTTGGAATTCCTTGTAGGAAACCTTGACGACGAGAACAACAGCAAAAAGAATAGAAAAGAATTAACTGTAAATTAGCACAAATCTTATATCAAAGATAATCATAATGAACCAAGATGGGGAATATTGGAGCTTGTGAGGACATTCTACCACTAACCTTAAAGGGGCCATTCCTGAACCAAAAAACCTAACAGAAGGGTTCTAGTTTATCAAGGAACAGTATAAGTGTTAATTAATTATTGCCAAGATGTGTAAGAATAGTCATTGCTTTGTGAGGGATCACTGTAAATATTCATATATACTACAATTTAATCTAATTATCACTATGTAGATTCTACATTAGATTCTCCGCTGTTGACTGATCGCACAGAAATGCTAAAAGTAGAAGTAATAAGAAGTACCTGCCAAATTCAATTCACACTATATGCACCAGATGTTCACCCCAAGAGATTGTTTAATCTCTAAGGTGCCAGAAGACTCTGCTTTCACTGCAATTGTTTTAACCCAAAGTTCAAGGAATAATACTTTCAAGCTACATTCTAAAGTGATATTTTATGTTACCAAGTAATATCAATACTTTGGACTTGAAAATGGGCTCTAAGTTGATGATACAGAACATACTCTGCATGAAGAAGAAGAAAAAGATTCTAGGCCAGGGGTGGGCAAACTTTTTGACTCGAGGGCCACAATGGGTTCTTAAACTGGACTGGAGGGCCAGAACAAAAGCATGGATGGAGTGTTTGTGTGAACTAATATAAATTCAAAGTTAGATTACTTCACGTAGCCTTCTGGGAGAGCAAGAGAACCCTCCGCTCTTTCAGCTCCGCGGGCCGCATAGAACAGCCGAACAGGCCGGATCCGGCCCCCGGACCGTAGTTTGCCCACGGCTGTTCTAGGATCACTCTGTGGATCCAGAAATTGACCCTTGCAGCAACTTGCAGCACTGTAGCAGATGTATATATAATATTGAGCTAAAAGAGCCAATATACATATTAATATAAAATAAGATACTTATATCCACTAAGCCTTTTGATTAAAATTTATACAAAGACTTTGAATAAAAGATCTCAAAAATTTTAATTATTTTCTGCTTAGTGACATAGATTAGTAAACTGCAGAAGTGATTAATTTTTGAACTCGTTGCTGCTGATGTATCCCTTTTGCTCTTTAAAAGGAAGAACAAGTTCTAATATTATTCTCCCTTAATAATTTCAACAATATGTTTTCTTACCAATATAACTTGGTATCCCAGTCGATTTAAATGTCTTATTTTCATTGCCAACCTGCCTTTTGGGTGTCGTGAGGGATTTGAGAAAGCACTTGCAGGTGGGCACAGCACTGCTATCCTGCAAACAACGACAAGATAAATGCCTATAATAATAACATAGTTAATTATAGCAGTCTGCAGAAATATCAATACAGCAAAATAAGGATGAAAATTCAAAAGGCTCTTCACTTGAATAATTGTAACCAAAGCCTGTCCTACCTGCATATGTACATTGTGTGATTTATGCATGTGTGTGTTTCAGTTAAACATGTCTCCATCTCTTTCTGTGTAGTACCTTCTGCTTTACATTGCGGTCAATCAAAGGCTGATACAACCTTCAGATGAATGCCCATAGCCCTGCTATAAACCTATTGCCTTCAGAATGACAGTTTAAAAAGATAAAGAGAGATCATTCCAATGAATTTTTGCGTGTACAAATAAAATGTACCTCTATTTTCCAAAGATCATACAGCAGGTACAGAAGGGCACCTGCTCAATCCCAGGAAATAACATGGGTTCTTTAAGCGTGCCCACGTGTACATCTTGCCCTTCAAATATGGATGTCTGCACAGAGAAATAAATGAAGTTTTTATTTCTCTGCAGATCATGACATCTAAACAATTATGCCTGGAAATTCAGCCTACTGAACAACAACTAAGTAAAACATGCACTCAGGTAAAAGAACCTTTTGAGGTTGGGATCCCCTTTCAGCTGATCTGCTTCTGTATTTGTCAATGCTATTTTTCGGTTTGTATCCATTAAAATTTCAAAATCTAAAAAAATAAAATAAAAAACAAACATTATGTTTTTATAAAGGTATACATTCACAATTTTTCAAAATAATACAAGGAAAAATGTATTTGAATAACATACTAAATGCAAATTATTAAAGTTACATTTATATTACTAACATCAATAAAGAGAAATACCACTCTGTATTTATGGAGGAAAAAAAATTGATTATAAACAATTGAAGTTTGGACAAAATCTTTCCCAACTAGTAAGGTTTCATACTCAGCAGTGAATTCTTCCACACACTGAAGCAATGAGGCTATGTAAGCATGGAAACAGAATACATACTATCAGTGAGAAAGGACAGGTGATACAATTGTATTTTTATTAACATGAAAACTTTAAATCAATTTTTTAAAACTGTAAACAAATTTTCTCTTAAAAGAAATTTTAGATTTCTTTTAAAATCTCTATATAAGCATGATTGCCCCATTAACTGCTAAGTTTTTATTTCATTATCTTTTATAATATTATGTTTGATATTTTGTATTTGTGAGGGTGGGGCTAGGTCAAGGCAGTAATAGTACTATAAACAACAGCTCAAAGCTTGCATCACAAAATTAATGATTGAAATGAATCACTTAATCCCAATGCTCTCTTACAAGCTTTTAGTTGCTTTGCCAAATGAAAAGTGCATTTAAATGGAATAACCATAGAAAAGGCCAGCTTCTGGGTTCATGTCCCCTTAAGGTGAGGAAGAAGAGATAGCCAGACGATTCCCCTCATAGACACAGGGCAGTAGGCAAGTAACATGTACTTTAGCCGTTTCTGTTTATATGTATTTTATTTTTATGTTTTAAATGGTTAGTTATCTCTTGCAAAAAATAAAGGACAAACCTGAAAAAGGGGCAAATCTGAAAGATTCATCTGGGTATTTTTTTTAATGTTTTGTGTTTATTATTTGCTTTGTAAAACATTGTTTTACAAAGAAAAAAATCAAGAACAAAACCAAGAAAAACTCTACAAAAGCACATATTCTAATAAAAATTTCTTTAAAATTATTTATTTTTAAATAAATAAATGTAAATTTATTTTTAAAAAGACAATTCAATTTTCATATTTTTCATATGTGAAAGGCTGTGCATTAAGTGGGACCATTTGTATAGTAAAAGTTAAAATGATCAAAAAAGACAAAAGTAGCATCTGAAAAATGAATAAACTTAAAGGACAACTTTCTGAAATAAAGAACTGTCCTTAAAAATAAAGTACATATAATCACAGTACTCATAGGTATAGGGCAGTAGGCAAGTAACCTGGACTTTAGTCACAGCAGGGTTTTATATGTATAAAAATCAGTAAATGCTTTGAGTAGCAATAGGGAAGCATCTGGTTCAAGCTTCAAAGCAAATGCTCCATATTGGACAATAACAACACTGTGACATTTCATACCTAAGCAGTAACCTTGAGTCAACTGTACATTTGTCTGAAACAAATTTTCATTTTCCAAAAGCGTAAGCAGGGCTTCCTGTATTTCAGGATAACTAAAATCACGTATTTTCTCTGGTAACGATGACAATTTCTCTGATAAAATTGTTGATGTTGTGGAAGAATTTCCATCAAGTTCTAGACAAACATTTATTGCAGGCAACATACTTAAACTGTTTCCTATATAAAAGAAATTAAAAGGAAAACTGTTAGCCAATGAACTCTGTTATCTGCTTGAATAAAGACATGCATATTTTGCCTAAGAAAGAAAAACAAAGGTTTTCAAATTTAGGAAGGAAATACTGGAGATTTGTTCAATTCTGTAAGCCTTTGGGAATCCTCCAAACTGCATCCTCAGTTTCTTCCCTAATAACTTTCAAGTATGTGTAGTGGTTTTCAATGCGTTGTATACAACTAAATCCTGACTATAATTACAAAGACATACTTACCAGGAGTCCTCTCTAATTTCTTTTTTAAATACATACTTAATTTTGTTTCCAAAACACAGAATAGAACAAAACATAACAGAAGTAAATGTGCTTGGCCAATGGCATAGTTGAAAAGCTGAAATTTAAACTCCCCACATTCATATGGGGATTGCTGTTGAGGGAGAAAGAGAATACATATTGGAACCTGACTGTTTAATAAAATGTTAACATCTCCTTATTCATTTGTTTAAAGTATATTCCTCTTATATACTAGTATGGGTAGTCCTCGACATACAACAGTTCATTTAGTGACTGTTCAAAGTTACAACGGCACTGGAAAAAGTGACTTATGACAGTTATGACCTTTGCAGCCTCCCCATAATCATGTGATCAAAATTCAGATGTTTGGCAATTGGCTCATATATATGACCATTGCAGTATCCCAAGGTCACGTGATCAACTTTTGTGACCTTCTGACAAGCAAAGTCAATGGGGAAACCATATTCACTTAACAACCAGGTTACTTACGTATCAACTGCAGAGACTCACTTAACAACTATGGCAAGAAAGGTTGTAAAATGGGGCAAAATTCACTTAACAAATACCTTGCTTAGCAACAGAAATTTTGAGCTCCACTGTGGTCATAAGTCAAGGACAACCTGTATATAGTTGTTTTGACCTAGGCTTCACAAAATCACAAAGCAGACTCTTTGTCCCGACAAAACCCCTTTTTATTAGGCTAATGTGAATTCCTATCATTCACATCCAGCAAAGTCCCGGCAAACAGTCTTTCAAGAGTGAATTTACAACCACAGACCTTATCAGGCTTGGAGAGCTACCAGGCCGACATCTTCCAAGCGCAATTCTTTACAAGAAAATACTTGGCAAAAGAGGCTCTGAGAGTCACGATCAGATCTTCACACTAATTAAATGAACTAATTGTCTCCTGCAAAACCTTCTCCTTTCGCTCCTCTTTATTCCCTATGGGAGGGGCCATTCACTGTCCACTTGTGCCTTTACTCCCAAGTTGACCCTTGTTCCGTAATGTTTCCTTCTCCTGGCAGCTCTGCGCATGCGCACATCGGAAACAGGTTCCAGCTGCTCTTCTACCAGGCATTCTTGCCAAGAAAACTGCGGGACTAGTCGCACCATCAACCACAGCCTATACTATCTACAGAACAAGCTGTTGTTGCTGCAAAAGTATACAATAGACACACAACCATCACATTATACAGGATGTTACAAACTTTCATGCATACATACATGCTAAGACATCTACCTCAAGACTGTTTTGAAAAAGGGGGGTCTTTAGCAGCACTGTTGATCAGAAATTGAACTCACGCACATCAAAGTTTCAGAAAATCCCGGAGCATCTCAACAAACACAATGGGATTTTAACACATTATAACTATTAAGTGATAAAATAGTAATCTGTCTCATGCAAACTTAATTTGCACAAACAACCTATTTGCCCACCAGATCTCTCCTCAATTTAAATTCTACGTACATCAGCCTGGTCACTTTTTGTGTCTGATAAGCAAACTGCAGCTCATGAAAATTCAATAAAATTTATTAGTCAGGAAAGTTGCTATCAGATTTGATAAGCCCAAACTTTACCTGGATAACCTTTTTAAAAAAGAAAATAAAAAATCCCTTCCTCATAAGGGACACTAGTGGATCTTGTACTTGAAGGAAGATTCAAAACTGTTTTTCCTGCTTTGGCTTTGGATCTGAATTATCTCAGCTTGAGACGTTATTTCTTCTTTTAAAGAGCTTGGACTGTTCTCATGAGATTCAAACATCAAGCTTTTTAATTTCCTCTTGCCTAGGATCCACAGTGTGTCCAAGTGTTTCAACTTTAAGTACATACTTGGCTACAAAGCTTATAGATTGAAAGTTTGATGCTTCTTTTGGTTCAATTTCAGATTGAATCATAATTAATCAGTTGATGCTCCGGGATGTCAGTTGAGCAACCATTAATCAGATGCTCCGGGATGTCAGTTGAGCAACCATTAATCAGATGCTCCGGGATGTCAGTTGAGCAACCAACCTCTTTAGATTAAGCAAGAGTCCAGGGATCTTTCCAGTTAGGGACAATGCCTCAAGAGAAGAATATTTCTTTCCCTAGGTTCAAAATGTATAGAAGGGATACATAAAATTTCTTGCTTATCAATTACGTTTTAACGAACGGTTAAATTATATTTTTCAAGAGTCATGGAACAAGAGGAAACAGTCAGCAGTTAATGTCTCTTCATGTTGCTCTGAAATCTCGCACACTTTTTCCTCTCATCATCCTGCTTCTCTGTCATGGTGTGACTTTTTTATTTATTTATACAGCGGGATGAGTCTATCTTTAAGCAGGATGATTACTTTAGAAAAATAGAGGTGGCTTTTTGGGGGGGAAGAGATCTTTTATTTTGTACAGGTACTTTTATAGCAGTTAGGGGAAAAACACAACTATTTACAGAAGAGGGTCCAAATTTCCCAATATCTTACTTTTTCTGCCTGTCTCCGAGAGATATTTGCTAATAGAAAACCCCCTGGTTGCTCAATTATTTTGCTCCGTCTTTCTCATCCTTCCCTCTTAGTTTTTCACTGAGAGAAGGATAAGAAGGGAATTGACTGAATTATTTTATGTGTGCTTAAAGCCCCAATTCATGGAGTTTTAGGCCTCAATTGGCATCTCTCTGCATTGACATTGCATGATTCTGGGTTTTCTGATCAGCCCCTTCCAGCCCCTTCCTCAAAGGCTCCTAGGGTCTAACAGCTGCCTCTCTCTGATCCCGTTTGCCTTGGGTTTTGGGGTGAAGGACATTCATTTATCTTAGTCTTCTCTTCTCCCAGGGAAGCCTCCAGCCAATGGCTTCAGGCTTCTCCCACTAGGGTACACTTCTGCCTCGTTTCTCAAGACCATACCTGATTCTCTGTCATATGCTACACTTCCTTGCTAGGTTCATTGAATTTCTGTGGTCTTTAAGCAGTTCCAATAAAAATAGCACCATGATACAGATTTTAGGATACTAATGAATAATGCAATACTAAACTGATCATTTTGAAAGAAATATGGATAATAGTATAAAACCGAAAGTGGGTATTTCGTTTACCTTTTATTATACAACAAATTTATATATGTTAGTTTGTCTTCACAGAATATTAAATAGATATGATCAACACAGATTAAAAATAAAAAAATAATCTCTAACCTGATTTTACTAGATCACTGATGATTTCCTCTTGAAGCAGTTGATTAAGAGCAGGTTGGGGGAGATATCCAGCAAGACAGAATGAATATACAACTCTTAGTAAATCCATATTATCAATCTCATGTAGATGTTTATTCAATATACTATTCAGAGAGTCAAGAAACCTTTAAAAATGGAGATAAACAAATATATAAATTCCTAATAGGCTAAATAAATCTACAAATACTTGGGGCTTATATATATATTTATAGAGAGACGGCAGCTCCAATCACACTTTGCTCGCACAAGCACGAAGCTGAAAGCACCAGCCTGAAGATGGCGAGTGGGACCTCGTCGAAACGTCACCAAGATACTCTCAATCTTACACGGGATAAGACCCGAATACACCAAGACCTACATACCTTTACCAGTGAAAATCTACGAATATATGTGTGTGTGTGTGTGTGTGTGTGTGTACACACACACACACACACACACATCACAGCTGAATATTCATTAAATAAATTAGGAAAATGTCTACATATCGCTATTTTGCAATAGGAACTTTCTTCCACAATCAAATGCAAAATGCATAGCTCATCCATCATGTTCAGATTTGATTTGTTTAGTATTAGCATCTCTTACAGAACAAATTATGTGTTTGTAATTATCTTTCAAATTAAGAATACTTGTATTATAGTAGTTTTTAAAATAATCATTATAATATCTCAATTTTTAATATTAATTTTCAAAGGGAATGCACTTGACTATGATCTGTTTTTATCCAGGTAGTCAGTTGTTAAGCAAACTATAATAGCATCAACACTGCCCATGATTTTTATAGGACATTTATCACATTGATGCACTGATGCAAATGTGTGGTGAATGTAAACCAACCAACCTGGCATATTTGAGCAAGATGAATGAAGCCTGAATGATGGCGATCCTTTTTAAAAAGACACATTTAATTTTCAAAGAAGGAATGATGATGCCTTAAGGGCATAGATACTTGACCCAACACTTATGCTGCAAAAAGAATATCTACAGAGGGGAAGGGATTTACAAGCAACTCAAGCATAAGGCTGGTACTAAAAGAAAGCCAGGCTTATGGAGACTCTGTGAAAGAGGGAGCCAAAAGCCACTTAAGACTGATTTATAGTTAACCGCAACCACCTGTAGCCATCACTGCATACCTACACTGCAAAGGGCTTGATGGGTAAGCAGAGGTTGCAAAGGGCTACAGATGGACCGACGCAAACACCTCCTGAATCCCAATTGCACATTGTGTGGAGATATGCACCCTGCATTTTGATTGGTTCCTGCTTCCTGCCGGGAGGAGGAAGAATGCAAACACATTCAAGCAGGAAATGTTAACATTTGCTGACATATAAAAAGAATGCCTGTCATTCATATCTCTGAATGACAGGTGCATATGTTCCCTCATGGGCAGTGCTGGGGAAGTTTCCTCCAGGCTTTAGCCCAATGATGGGGCTAAAGAGACCGAGTGCCCAAACTGCAATCCCAAACCCATTTATTTATTGCGAAGTGCCTGAATATTGAGATTTTAGTTTAGAAAAAGCAACTCATACATTAACATCTTAAAAGAAAAACACAATAACAGAGCTTTCAATGATACAAACAACTTTTGATATTTACAACTTCAGGCCCACCTCAACCATAAATTTATTTCATTATGTTTTTGCATTTCTGAACTGTCCATCTCCCTCAAAGAGGGAATCTTGCTGATGGCAGCTCTGTACCCAAATACATTTGGACAACATTAATAGAGGATTTGAACCCCAAGACCAAACACAGCCTTCCCATTCATCTTACACAGAGTCATTGATGATAACTGAAGTAATCCATCCATCCTCCTTTTTTTTCAGAGAGTAAATTATGATTCTAATATACTTTGTTGAGATTCTCACTTGGCAATGACATGGCATGGGTCCAGGATATTTACGAGAACGATTCCTGCCAGCATCAAATACCAACCGCCCTGTGCGAGCGCACAGATGGGGGCTCCTCGGGTGCCGGCGACTCAATGTTGTTTGGCGGTGACCTGGGGGAGGGCCTACTCTGTGGCAGCTCCCACTTTGTGGAATCAGCTTCCACCGGAGCTCCAGCTGGCCCCCGATCTTCACTCCTTCCGCCACGATCTAAAGACCTGGCTATTTGCGCAGTCCGGGTTGTGCTGACCTCCTGGGGGGGGGGGTAGTTTCTGGGGTTTTAAACTTGTATATTTGGCTTGTTTTGTTTAATATGGTTTTAAGTAATTATTTATTATTAGGTTTTTAGTTGTGAGCCACCCTGAGTCCTTTTGGAGAGGGGGCAGCATACAAGTCAAATAAATAAATAAATAATAAATAAATAAAATGCTTAGTTTGTACAACATGCTGGGCACATAGAAGACTCTATTAGGCAGGTTGTGTTAACAGCTTCATCAAATCTGTCTGAAGAAACACAACCTACCACAAATTTTATTGTGTCTTAATATGAAGTATGATCCCAATCTAGAACTTGCATCAATGAATATGTTTAATGTCATGTTCATGCAATATGTCATAGTTTGCATAACTGATTTGCTCAAAATAATCAAGTTTGTTGACTTTGCCAAGCCAAAAAATCCCTTTGTGACTTAGAGTGCTATATGGATGAGGCTTGTAGTTGTATGTATTTGCAAATTAAATCAAGATTCAGGGGGTGACTTTACCACAGTAGCCAGATTAAGACACGAGAGAGCCTCAGAAAAACCACATCAAAGTTTAACACAACATACCATTAATTGAAAAAAAATTATATTAATTTCTTGATATCCCAAATTAACACATGATTTAGTTTGCATTTCTGATAGGATTACTGTAGAGCAAGAATTGCAAGTGGCAGTGAGATCACTGCTTTGCTCATTAAATTGAACACTATAAAGAGCTGAGCCCATTAACTGACAAAATATCCCATTTAATTCAGCATTTTAAGGCAATGTTCCCAGGGAGTTTTGCATATCCAGTTTTCCAGTTTCTGCAAAAAAATATTCCAGCCCCAAATAGTTACCATATCTTGTTAGAGTTTATTGCAGAAATCAAATCCAGAAAGCACATACAGACTGACTCAGCAGGATTCATTAACTTCTTATGCTATATACATAATAGCATTATGTATATAGCATTGCTAATGCTATATACATAATAGCATTAGTAAATTGTACAATACCAATAGTAGATTCTTCCAACGTGGTAAGTAGTTACAAGCAAAACACAAGCAGCAGCTTCAGAGCTCAGAGCTTAATATAGAGCCATGCCTAGGCCCCCTCCCGAAAGAACTGAGCAGGGATTTAATTCTAACAATGTTTTTCCCACGTTCCTAATATTATTTTCAGATGGGCAGCAAATTGGAAAAATTGGCTTTCAAAAGCTGCAGCTTGGAGGCATGACCCTGCCCCCTTTCAGAAGAAGGCCATGCCCCTCAGGCACTTCCACCTCCCTTGGTAACCAAAGCATGGGGTTGCCTAGCTCTCTCTTGCTCTCTCTCCGCTTTCAGGACCCAGCCAAGCAAGGGCTGTCTATGGCACTGCCTGATGGACCTACAACCTTGGTGTTCTTTTCCTCTGGAAGTGGAGGGCTCGAGAAAGGATTTGCTGCAGCCCCAGTGGGATCAGGCATCTTGTGGGGCAGCCTAGGGGGTGGGGTCCTTGTCCTGGCAGAAAGTGAGAGGGAGGGGAGAGAAGAGCCCGACGGAGCTGGAGCTATGCTGGGGCAACGGTGTGCCCGCTCACAGAGAGGGCTCTGAGTGCCGCCTCTTGCACACATGCCATAGGTTCACTTCCACTTGCTTTAGTCTGCCAATGCCCTGTAAGCAAGCAGTTTAACAACAGTACCTTGGACTGGTATGAATGAGTTTCTTGTTTTTATATTGTATAGAAATTGTTTTTATCCTTTTGTACGCCGCCTCGAGTTCCCCTTTGGGGGAAGTGAGGCGGGATATAAATCTAATAAATAATATAAATCTAATAAATAATAATAATAATAATACTTAGAGCAGCCCAGGCAAGGAAAGAGCCTTTTCCCTCTTTTCTCCTGATCCTGATGAATGAGAGGCTACTCTGAAGGCTACCCTGAAAGGGAAACCCAGATTCAGGAATTATGCAGACCAAGCCAGCTCCCCCTTCATATTAAAAATATTGTTTCTACTACTAGGATTAAGTCCCAAAAAATGGGGTTTAAGGCTTTTTCTAATTTTGTCCGATTTGTTATAATGACAGACTTTCCTTATTAGATAGAAACTCCTATTGTTTATTTTGATTAACCATTCTTATTATATCAACTACCTCTACTAGTTACCAAATATGGATTTGATTTGGTTGTAACACCCTGGCCCCTGGTTTGAAGGGGTGGTGGACCCCCAAGAGATGTTTTGGTCTGTTAAGTAACTTGGACTTTTCTTGGACTCTCTTTTAATTATATATTCCATCAGATTTCTTATTATATTTTCTAAGCTACCAGGAATTGTAACACATTGAGGCACCCTGTAAATCTCAAGGAAGGAAGGAAGGGAAGGAAGAAGGGAGGGAATGAAGGAAGGTCCTGTTTATATGCATCATATATATAATGTTATTATAAACATTATTCGATTTTATAGAGCCTGTAAATCTATTTTCTATTTTCCTCTTCATTTCTGTCCTTTCACTTCTTTTTTACTCTTTTGATTTGGTTCCCATTTCAAACATTTGTTAAAATCAAACAAAATTAAAATTAAAATTAAAATGTTTATGTTGTTTTTTTGTTTTACTTGAGGGGGGCGTAATGTGTCATCATATACATCTTTTACTGGATTGTGATAATCCAATTTGAAAACTCACTCACACCATTAAAGAATTCTATATATTAATTTGGTGGCAAATTTGAGATTATTCACAAATGACCAGAAATGTTTCAGAAATTATTTCTGAAATGAGTATTTACTAAAGAATAACTTACTCTTGGTTTTGGGCGCTGGAGAGATGATTGAGATTAGAGTAGGCTCGCAGAATAATTATAACATTTTTCAGGTTCAAAGATTCCGGGTGAAGCATCACTTCCTCCAGAAATTTATCCATCAGTTGGACTGGATGAACACTAAGATTTTCAAAAGCTGAAAGTAACAGAATTACCTGAAATCATAAGGAGAAGTTAAAGTAACACACATATATTGAGACAACTTTATTAAGAGGATTTTTTTTAAAAAATAGTCAAAAATGTTGGGCCTGAGAATATACAACTGAAAAGAGAAACAAATTACTGTTTGCTTTCCTGCATCCCTGTTCCACAATCCTTTTTTCTATTCTAAGCTTCTTGGGAAAATTTCTCCCCCTCTGTCTTTTGTGAAATAATATGAAATTAATCTGCTACAAATCATTTAAAACCAAAGTTGCATAGCCTGGTTGCATTCTCTAAAGCCCAACTTCTTAAACTTCTTAAAGCCTTTCCAAACTGTAATTTTTCATAATACAGAAAGAAGTTATGATATGCATCAGGCTAATCTGTCAACTCGTAAAGCATTCCTGGCCTGCATAACCATTAATTTATTTTAAACTGATTTCCAACTTAAAGCAAAATGGCTGGGGAAAATACCCTAGAGAATGTGAAAGAATTGTGTCTACAATTTGCTGTTCAGAACATATAGTACCAATCCCCCCCCCTCCTTTTTTTTCAACTGACTTCCAGCCTCACAGGAAACTCAATTGTAACATGGAAGAGAATTGTCTTGGGGAGTCAGATTAAACAGTCTAAATTTCTCTTCTATTAAGAACTTAATAAGTATTATTTCAACATGTATATGATGAGATAGATGTATCTATTTCTATTTGATTATATTTTCTGATTTTATCACTAGTGGAGGGGTGAAATTTTATATGGACTTATTATTTCATAGTCACTATATTTTCTAATCATGAGCTGCATTGGAGACCTTTTTTAATTGGATGGCAAAGTACCAGTGTTGTCAGCTTTGGAAGCCATATTAGCACCAGAAGCTTCCACGCTGCCACATTCTTGAGTGTGGGAAGTTGGGAGGGGGAATTTCATGGCGTGTATGTGGTTAGACATAATAGCATTCTTCTTTAAAGTCAAGGTCATGTTATTTCTGCACCTGGCTGAGGAGTAGTAGAGGGGATGTCTCAAGTTGGAACGGATGGTGATTGGGGCATGTGATGAAATGATGGGTACAGGGGGTGGATTTGTAAATTTTTACTTATTGGAGGAAAACCCGGCATTTTCAGATTCGGGTTTTCCCAGATGTGCCAGTATAACTACTCTAATAAAAGGAAACTCTGAGAAAATGCCTGTCTTGGAGTTTTTAATTGGAGTGTTTTTTTTCTGGAACGCTGACAAGTGTATTTCTAAACACATGGAAGAATGAAATCTGTCCCAAATAACTAGACCACAAAACATCATATTCCACTGAACATATTTAAATTCAGCCATCCAGTTAAGAAATCCTATTATATTTAAATTTTTATCTACATCTTTCCTAACTATTTTCACTTTCCTGATAACTTCTTCAAATAAACCAATTCTACATTTCTAAACTTCTTAGAGCTTAGTATTATTTATCAAGTAGATGAAACAAAAACCTTTTATTCACATTATAATTATAAGTCCAGCATAATTTGTGAAATTATAGATAAAGTATATTGTCCACATTGCAACACTTTTCTCCATTCTTATTTGCAGTTACAATCCTAAATAATACCATGAATCTAAAATAAAATTTAATATTAACATTCCGTACTACCATTCATTTACTACTGAGAATGCCAGTAATATAAATAGTGACATCCTACATATTTACCTCATTTCTGTTCCATGTATAGAAGACTGATGCAGCATAATCAGCTAATGCAGAATAAAGTGTCCTGTTTTGATATCTTAATTGTTTGCCAGTTTTCAAAACATTCAGCAGGTTCGAAAATTGAGTTCCTTCAATGTTTTCTAATGCATACAAAGAAAACTAACATTTGAAATTCACTTGGTTGATAACATTTGTAAAAACATTTGTGCTTTGAGTTTGTAAAAAGAAATGACATGATCAATCCTGAAGCAGAGGTTGACTCAGCCTTCCATCCTTCCAAGGTCGGTAAAATGAGGACCCAGAGTGTTGGAGGCAATATGCTGACTCTGTAAACCGCTCAAAGAGGGCTGTAAAGCACTATGAAGAGGTGTATAAGTCTAAGTGCTACTGCTATTACTATGTCCCTAAGACACTGTATTGTCCCAAAACACACTAGGTCTTAATCTTATAAATGGTGCCAAAAGGCCCTTGCTCTGCTTCCTGGAACTGGAGATTTACACTAGGTCTTATTTTCTGAGCTTATATTAGGGCAGGTTTAAAAATAGTGCTAGGTCTTAAGGTCTTATTTTATAAACTATAAGCCAAGGCTGAAATTTCCAGATATAAGTGGTCTTCAACCATAATTGAGCCCAAAATTATGGTTGTAATTGTGCTGGTTGTTAAGTGAACATCATGGTTGTTAAGTGAACCCAATGTCTGCAACAGACCTTTTTTTGCCAGAAACCAGAAGTAAATGCCCATTCCTGGCAAAAAATGTGTTACAAATTGCAGGCACTTGATCACAGGATGCTATAGACATCTGCAGAAAAACAGTCAAGCTCAGAGAACCCCAAGAACTCAACAGTTCAACCATAACCCACATATACTCCCTATTTTCTTGTTCTGCTCTTCATATTTCTCTGTAAACTCTTATGGCAAATTATGGCAAATTTGTCATGACTTACCTATTATAATCTTACTACAATTATTCAGGATTGGAACAGAGAGATAGTCCATTTCACCCAATACCCTGAACATTTGAAAAGCATTTGGAACTGTAAAGTGACCCATCAGATTCAACATCTTGTTCTAAATTGAAATAAATTTCAAATTAGCCAGAAGTATCATTGGCTTACAAGAGAAGGATTATAAAATTGTTTGTTATCACAGAGAGTTAATAAATACCTTTCTCCTACTTTTGCTCTGAAGATTTCAAGTTTTGAAAAAGTAATTAACAACTTCATTTTTGTTGTTTAAAATGCCATTTACACCTGAATACCTATTTTTAATTTTCTATATAGTTATGATGATTTCATAATTATGTTTTTTAGTCTGGTATTTTGATATTTATTTGTATTATATTTATATATATATATATGGTTAGCCATCTGGAATTGCTGTGATGAGATGGACAGCCATATAAATCAAATAAATGAAAATATGTTTCTTCTATCAAAGTTCTTGTAAAAAAAGGAATACGGAAATAATGAAATCACTTCTGTTGCATCACAGCTGTAAGGAGTAATATGTAATATTTATTTATTTATTTTATAGAGTCCAACTTACTCCAAACTCAGTCTGGGCAGCTCACATAAAAAAGCAAGAAATAAAATAGAAAAACAGATCATGGTCACCCAAAAGAAAAACTATAAATATTAAGTGAAACAGAGGATTCAACAAACACCCTGTTCTAAGGCCTGTGAGA
Source organism: Naja naja (assembly GCA_009733165.1). NCBI lineage: Eukaryota > Metazoa > Chordata > Lepidosauria > Squamata > Elapidae > Naja > Naja naja. The sequence continues at coordinate 185,986,737 of CM019148.1, forward strand.
ATAGTTACACATTGAAAGACTTCTGGAAAATTATCCATGTGGGAGCCACTACATATTTTAGGGGGGGGGGATTCTACCGGTTCTGTCCACCTCTGTAGAACCGGTTGCTGCTGCTGTTTTGGCCCACACACCAGCCCAGGCTCTTACCTGACCTTTATTTCCTGCTTTTTCAACCTCAGCTGCATTGCGCGGCACAGCTGCGATTGAAAAAGCAAGAAAAAAGTGCTTTTTCAACCGCTGCAGACCCGTGCGTAGCGCTGCTCAGGTGTCCAGTCAGCAAGCTGACGACGATATACACGTGCGCGCAGCAAAACATAAAATCACCGAACCAGTAGTTACACCAGTCGGATCCCACCCCTGGGGGGGGGATGCTGTTCTAGAGAGCAGGTGCTGTGACAAAAACAGGCTTCTTGATAGAGCAGTACCCAGAGACCTGGCATACCTCTTGCATACCTGATTTTTCTGGAAAGGCATAAATAATCAAGGATAGGTAGTTAATCAGGCTCTTTACTATATTTCATGATTCTCGACATTCATAGCTCTTAAAATAAATGATTTTTTCCTCTGTGATGATAAAAGCAATGATACCTGCATGTATATTTATACAAACGTAATGCAATAATTGAAAACACAGATGAAAGAATAGTATTTTTTACCTCCAAATTTTTCTTAAGTGTCAGTGGTACATCCTTCCCAATACTGCGCATTATGGTTTGCAGTACAAACATGTTTGATATTTTGTGGACTTTGTCTTGTAAAAGTAACCTGTTAAGATAAAAAACTCAGAAAAATAATATATAATGGACATAAAATAATGGAGCAGGTATCATTGTATGCATGCGCCTTACACACATATACTAAGACTGACACTATACATCTTCCAATTGAAACAAAATGCATTTAAGCATTAGGAAGATTAAATTAAAACTACAGCTAATTTGCTAGATTTACTATACACAATTGTGGATTGGAAATTTCCAGAGCATCTCCTAAACCTGTCTGTTTGTCACACTTGGATAAGTTGCCAGTGTCATATAGGTTCTATTACTGTATTTTTCGCACTATAAGATGCAAATTAGCTTTAGAGGAGGAAAAAAAGAAGAAAAAAAATCTGTCTGCCTCCCAGCATCCATCTGGTATTCATCTGGCTAGCGTCCTTGCAGCAAACAGCAAACAGCCTGGTCAGCTTCAGCATGTTATTGCAGCCCCAGCACATGGCTCATCAGGGCTCCACTCTGTTGCACCCACCACCAACTGAGCTGAGCTGCCACTTCTGCCAGGAAACAATGGAGCCTTCGCTGCCGAGCAGCTGATTAGGTTGGATTGGCCTCTCAGAATACTGCCAATAAGCTGTTCTAGGCAGTGGGGATCACCACCACAGCCTATCGCTGTCCACTTGCCATCACTGTTTGCCACAGCCCATTGGCGGTGATCAGGTGGTAGCGATCAGCGGAGGTGAACGGGCAGCAGCAAATGGGCAGCAGTGAACTTCACCACCTAGAATAGCTGATCGGCGGTATTCCAGGAGACCAATCCAACTGCCAATCAGTGGCTTGGCAGCAAAGGCACCAGCGTTCCCCGCTGGCATCGCCACACCAACCTCCCTCCTCCCGCCACAATATTCACTCTATAAGACACACAGACATTTCCTCCCACTTTAGTGGGTGGGTGGGGAAGCGCATCTTATAGTGCGAAAAATACAGTACTTTTGTGTCATATATCTGGTTTACACAAGCATGATTTCATTTTTCATTCCATGAAAGTTCTATAGAGTTAATAAATCTGTCTAGAGTTTGGGGGAAAGTATTTATGTTTTGATTTTAAAAATATTGTCACTAAACATTATGAAATAAATACCAATTATGATATTAGTTTTCAGTCTGATGGTACTTTGTCCCAAATCAATCTCTGATAATATTTACTTACAGAGATATGCACAAGTTTAAGAAATCTGAACAGCAGTAAGTACATTTTCACAAAATTGTATATACTGTCTATATATTTTAAATTCCTAATCTTTTTTTTTAATTGAGCTTCTGAAATTGTTTGGGTCAAGGAAAATCCAAAAACTGTTCAAATCTAACTTAAATCACTGGAATTGCCACCTTCTTCTGTTTTCTTAATTCTTCCCAAGTCAGAAGTTATGCTGAGGTATTTTGAAACCTGAAACTTTTCCATTAAGCTCTACTTGAGCAAAAAAAGGAAGGCATAGGACAACCCACCCATTTATATCCTAATCTTCTTTCAGAGGAGCCCATAGTACTTTATAGTAAAATCAAGAACATTAAAATAAATAAATTCCAAAATTAAAACACACCCACCAAACCACGCCCACAGAACCAGTAGTAAAAAATTTGAATCCCACCACTGATTTTGACCTACACTTGGTTAAACTCATAGAAAGATTTGCACCACCTTATCTTCTAATCATATATTAGTTAGCTGCATCACCTATAGCTTGGTAAATCAATATGCTTTCCAGGATCCTCACAACTGATATTGGCATTCCAGATACTATCAACACCCCTTCCCATTTTAATCTTCTAGACTAAAACTAGGGTGTCAAGAACACTACCAACCACTGTTAGGGAAAAAAAGCCCTCTATAAGCATTTAGAAATTTCTGACTCTATTAGCTGCCAATGGTAATGTTGATTGATCCTTCACCCTAACAAGAGAATTGAGGCACAGCTAAACCCCATCAACTACTGATCTATCTTACATTCAAAACCAGATCATTAATATGTCCCAAAATATATGATGGGTCTTCAATAATTATTCTGAGACAGCCTTATATTGCTTTGGTCTCACATATTTCATTCCTGAGCAAGGTGATTTTATGAGAAGATTCTGCCTCCCTTGTTAAGATCCAGAAGGAAAGAAATATATTATCAGATTCCTGAGCCACAAATCTTCATTGTAGTGGTGTACTTCCAGATATAAGGTTGACTCCATCTTTGTTCCAATTCCAAAAACCATTACACAAAAGGAAATTTGAGTACTATCTGTAATTACATGGATTATAACCATTGTACAGGTAATAGTTGCTAAGTCCAGCTGGCTCAGGAGGGTTACATTTGATGTACTGGCTGTAATTGTTGCAAATGTACTACAGCTGGCACTTCTAAACTCTTGTGACAACTGGAGATTGAGGAGCACTCTCCAACAGCAAGCCCTAACTCAGTTCCAGTGTCCATCTTTTTTCTTGTTCCAATGTGTTCAGCCAGTGATGCATTCTGTTAAAAATATTGTCTTGTAAGACCAACGAAGCTGCCTTCTCTGTCACAGGATTTTCAACTCCTGAGTGGAGAGGTAGGGTGGTAAGGAAAGAAGTGTGAAGTGCTTCAAGGGAGGTTGGAGAGGCCCAGTGCAGGCTGTATGTGACTGTCTCTCCACACAGGAGCTGAAAATTCTGCTTGGATTTTGCCAGATAGGATTTTCAGCTCCTACATAGAGCCTCCTGGGGTCGTCGTCCCCCCCAACTCCACGAGGCATCCCGCATTTACCTGGGACACTGTCCACCTAATGAGCCCTGTGATCACTTAAGAATCACAACTGGGAGTGCCCGGATTAGTTGTTGAGCAAAATGATAACATGGACATCTTGCTTAACAACTGCTTCGCTCAACAATTCCAGTCCCAATTGTGGTTATAAATTAAGGACTATTTATCCTGCAACCCAGTGTACATGGGGTTACTCTCAAAAACTGCCATAATCTGCAACTGATACAAAATGCAGGGGCCAGGATGCTATCTATTACATGGATCATATTATCTATAAGATCCATATTGAAAAACTGCACTGTCTAATAGTTGGTTTTCTGATCTAATTGGTTGGTATTGACCTTCAAAGTTCTGAACACTTTACTTAGTGCCAGTCTATAGTGAGAACTATACATCCCACTATGAACATGCCTTCTTTGATCAGTATCACGTTTTAATAGAATTTGATTATCTAGTAGGTCGGAAATGCCTTGTTTTGCATGGATCCCAGGAACTGGAATGGGCACCCTAAGGAGATATATTTGGCCTCCACTCACCCAATACTTAGGACATTAAAATTACAGCTTTTACAACAAACTTTTAATTATTCATTTTCAATTCTGATTTTAGTTGTATGTAATAGATGATTGACAGACAGACAAATATAGATATGTTCCCTAGTAGTGTAAGATACCTTTATTATTGGGGGAAAAAATAAAGTTGGATAAACAAATATCCTGAAACAAATATAAATGGACAGCCTGGATATGGACACTAAAATTTCCCAGGAACTACACCAGAAGTTAATATAAGATAAATGGAAAAAGTATCCTGTTAAATTTTTTTCTGTTATATCTTAATCTGAATCATGGTATGTTGAATTTGGTCCAGGAAAATAAAAATTGATCTTATGTATATTTGTCAGTAATTCTCCATGAGCTCAATGTGGCTTGCTTCTAAATAAATGCATACATTTTCTATATATTCCATTTTACATTCTGAAGCAATTTTATACAAAGTTTCAATTCATATTCAACCTCTTTAATTTAATTTTCAAGTATCCTATTGAATATTTAATCAATTTAAATTTACAGTTCTAAACTCTCATTCCTTTTAATTATGGCCACATTTTGGATGCATCACTAAATTCAACCTCATACACTACCTCTGCCACCAATTCTTTTTCTCCTTGCACCATCACAAGGAGAAAAAAGTTCCCAGTTTCAATGAAAATCTAATGAGTATTTCATCTGAATGCTAAACTATGATTAATCTTAATCTTTAGTTTACTAACCTATAATTTGAACTGGAATTTAGACTAAGCTCAAGATGTTTTGATTCTGATATACACTGCAATAAGTTACAACTACCTTATTTAACTAGGAAGAAACTTGTCCACAAGTGTGCCCAATAACTGATGAATACCAATGTACAAACTTAACTAAAGTCTTTTCTTACTGTAGTCCAAGTTGAAGAGCTTCCACATTCTTGCATTTTTCCATGACTTTCAAAGTATTTGCAATAATTGAGACACAACGATCATTGAATTCATTGACACGTTCCTATTAAAAAATTCAAAAGTCATTTTAGAAGATTTTCATGGAAAGATAAAATTATAGGCCTGAGGAAAAATTAACAAAGCAAATTCTACTATTTATTTAGTTATTAAATTCATCTGCTGCCTATCTTGCCATGGGGCTACTCTAGGCAGTTTAAAATAATAAAAAGGAAGAAAATCAGAAAAAAAAGGAACAGAACACGAGACTACATCAATATGATAACAAAAGGATGGATGGGCAGAGAGCAGAGTAAGGGGTGAAGTGAATTCTGCCATCAATCCAGCAATCCACCTCCAGTGTGGAACTCTTCTGTATGGTGCCCAGGCCAACTGGCAGAACCAAGTCTTCAGGCTCTCTGTGGAATGATAGGAGGATGGGAGCAGATCTTAGTGGGTAAAATGTTTCAAAGGGCAGGCACTGCAGCACAGAAGGCTCTTCTTCTGGATCCCAACAGAGTTCTTTGTCCAACGGGATCTGAAGTAGTCCCTCTCTGCTAGCACACGTAAGATGGGCTTGTCCTAATGGAATGAGGTTACTGGCAAAGATCCACAATGTACAGTACCACATTTGTAAGTGCTTTATTAATTGTACAGTGAACATTCTGTTTTTCTAATGTTAAAAAAGAACACATGTTCTACCGCATAACCCTGCTCAATATAGGGCTCCATGCAGTATGCTGCTAGCATAAAGGCATTTCCATTTCTTTTCTAACTATAAACCAGAGAGCTGGAAGTGGAATCAGGGTTCGGGCTGCTCTGCAGAAAAGCCATACAGGAAAGGGATAATGTCAATGGAGCTTAAAAAAGTGGCAGTTCCCACTGTGCTCTCATTGCTGCTAACCATTCCAACCTGGCTACACTATTGAAGACAGTAGTCTTCAATAACTCTGTTCCTGTTTTCCCTGACTCTTTGAACCCAAATGAAACCATTACTCACTACAAATAACAGGAATGACTTAAAGCAATACCGTAAATTATTGAGAACCTAAGAGGGAGGGTTGGGATAATAATCACACTGTAGATCAATTTAAATGACTTTAAATTGTTCATTTGAATCCTATTAATGTTAATAAGACTACTTTAAAAATAAGATTGCCCAATACTTTTTTCTTTTCTTTGTATTAACAATTAGAACATGTAAACATTATCCTAAACATTTTGTTTCTGGAAAGTGAGTCAAATATGGCCTAATTAGTATTAGTCATAATAGTTATAAAGTAGTAACCATCCACTTGTGAATCAGATACAGAAGAAATACATAGCCAGTCCAGGAGATTTAACCCCAGAGTAATAGGGTAAGCCAACTTTTGTTAAGGTCCCTATTTCCTCAGTGATAATCTGTTTTGGGTTGCATTGTAGGCAGGCTGAAACCAGTAATAGATAAGGCCAGAAACGAACAAGAAGTAAGGAATAGGACAGAGAATTCTTTCCAGTCTAAACCAATCTCTTGCATACAGCTCATTTTGAAACTGGTCTAAAGAAGGCATGTTATCCCCAATTATCTTCAGTTAACAAATTGCCCACTCATGTGCTACAGAGAAGTTCAAACATGCTAAATTATCACCCATGCTTACATGTCCCAGCTAACCAAATCAGCTGCTCTTCCACATAAAAACTTCTCTTGGGCACCTGCAATGAATGATTGCTAGAGTCCAAGTAAAAGGGTTCTGCCATTTTTGTTGTCTATTAGCTGCCATAAAGACATCAAAACAAAAGAAAGCTCCTTCAACCCTTTCATATCTTTTTATCCATCCACATACATGGTGTTTTTGTTCTAGGGCTGCCCTAAAATTCAACCTTTTTCTGGGACATTCTTTAAAAATACTATTTCTAGCCTAGATTCCAGGCCCGATAGTTTCTGGAAGATTCCTGGGTACAAACTAGGCCCAATTCTGATTGACTAAGTGATGCATCTGGCCAGTGATGCATATCAGTTTGGAAATAAATCCTAAATTCAGTTCTATTTTCAAATAAAGGAGTACAGACTAAATCATAAATCAATAGTAGCTTTTTCAATGCATAGATAATGAAACTGAATGTCTTAAGTTAGTTTTTAAGACAAAAGTTTATTTTTGAAGTCTAGAGACACATTAAATAATAAATTTAACTTTTTAAGCCAGAAGTGTTCCTTATTTTAAAATATCCTTAAATTTTGTCTAGATTGTTTTTTGCTTACCTGGCAAGTCCTCAGTAATGTCTGAACTAACAAGGTATTTTGTGGAACTCCTAATTTTACCACAGAAAGTAGTGTGTGTGCCAAATCATTGCTATCTATGTACTTTGCATTATCCATCATATACTGACAGAGCTGTCGAAACTGAGGATGTTCAAGCATCATCTTTGTCTCATCATATTTCTGATTCTTAAGTGTATTTTTTTTAAGCATCCACATAGTTGAAAAACAGTTACTGACATACTTTGAAGAGACTTGACTTCTTGCAGCAATGTCTAGTACATCACAAGGAGATACACATTTTTGAAGGTCACTGAAAAATTGCTGGGAAATGTTGAATTCATCCCTTTCTTCAGTGGTATTTCTAACTTCCTCTGAGGAGTTCAACTGAACTGGTTTCAAGTTCTGCTCATGGTCAAGATCATTAGTTATTTTCTGCTCATTTGAATCACTGCTCCCAACATAAACAAAAGTATTTTGAGAACTAATTGAAATAGAAGAATGAAACCAGCAAGAAGGAACATACAATGGACACTGAATACTTTGTGCAGAATTTTTATGTCCACTAATCCCAAATGCAGTTGCTTTGATTTCTTTTCTAGGAAAAGATCTCCCAGCACAGTGACATGCCTGTAGCCTTCTTATTGACCTTATAAAATATTCCAGTTTTCTGTTCATCTTGCAGTTTCTTTACAATATCTTGTCTGGAAAAACTTATTTGACCCTAAAGAAGAAAATCAGAATACAGCTGTTTAACATAACATTAAGTGAATTCATTAACCAGTACAGCACATGAAATCAATTGCAATCAGTTTAAGGTGGTGTTTTGTTTTGCTGCAAGTAATACAGTCATCTGTTTTCCAAATGAAGTGCTAACGTAACTAAATTTAAAATAATAATGAGAGGGCTGAGTACTGCAAGACTGAGCCAACTTGGGCCAAAATTTCCCAAATGAGACAAAACTGTGAACCCTTCAATTAGTATTCAGGCTGGCTTTCAGAATTTGCACTTTCATCTAAGTAAATGCGACTACAAATTCTGAAAGCTATTCATAGCTTGGCCTCTAACTGCTGAGTTTTGTCTCAGTTGGGAAATTTCTTGAATAAATTGCTGTAGACATAAAGAAAATGAAGATGTTTTCTTGCTCGGTTAATTTTTTTTAATCTACTAGATCTCATAAGTTAATTTTAAAATAAAGGTTATTAGTCTTTTTTTAAAAATCACATTTTAATTAACTTCTCTAATTTTGTACATTTACAGGCCCATGCAAGAATTACACTAAGTAAATGTAAATGTGTTCCTTTCTTCAAAAACTGGAAGCTTCGCAAGAGGCATTAAACAATAATGGAGGAAGAAAGACAAAACATTGTCTACAACAGTGGTTGCCAACCAGTGGGCTGGGGACCACTGATGGGTCGGGGACCACTGGTGGGCTGTGAGAAAAGTTTGGTGGTCCGCAGAGAAATGTCACCCCAAAGCATCCCCCAAAGCAATTAATCCAGGCTGCGCTGGAACGCAAGGCTGCGCCACCCACATGGCCCACAGGAACACAAGGCTTGTGTCACTTGCATTGCGAACAACATGAGGTAGTGAGGGGAGGGGGGAAAGGGCGGAAGAGGGAACTTGCCCCACTCGCCCCGCCTGGCCACCGGGCTGCTTCTTTCTTCTTCTGCACGCAAGGAAAGCAGCAAAAGTCTTTCTTTCTCTCCCCAAACTCTGCCAGAAATGAGTCTTTGGGACCCTGCAAGGCATCCTGCACCAAGAGGCTGCACCAGCACAACAAGTCTCTCAAAGACTCATTTCTGGAGGAGTTTGGGGGAGAGAAAGAAAGATTTCTGCTGCTTCTGCTTGCTTTCCTTGCATGAAGCCAAAAGTCTCTCTCCCGAGAATGGAGCTGGAGATGGTATCCTGTGATCCCAAATAAAGAATGATCAATTGGCAGAAAAACGGGTGGGGAATTTTCCTGCAGACTTTTTGGGATTTTCCCAGGGTCTCTGGTCCGCAGGATTTAAACTTATGAGTTTGGTCGTCCCTGAGGTCCAAAAGGTTAGCGACCCCTGGTCTACAAGAGTTCATAGCCAGAAGATAAGGCTATGAAGATCGAGAAATATAAGCAAAGGGACCAATAGAAGCAACGTCACTCTCTACTTACTGAATTCTCAGCTGTCTGTTTCAAATATATAGAAACCACTGTGAAATACAGGCAACTTTTCCAAGGCTGAGAATTTGCACTAAGGACAGAGAAAAGGACAAGGCCACGCCGCCGCCTTCCTTGTTCTCAATCCCCTTGTTCCTCCTCACTCTTTGTTTCCCGCTTGACTCTCGTTGTTTGAGTTTCACCCTGCCAGACTGTCCAGCACTTTGTTCCACTTACTTGCCTCCCCGCGCGAGACCGTCAAAACCAAGAAGCCGGGTGACGTAAATCACACGCGACGCAACTGGAAAATTCCTTCCTTGAGATACGGTTCCCTGAAGTGGACAAAATAAGTCAGTCTCCGAGGCCCCACGGCTTCGTCTCCCGTCGGACTGTGCGCGCCTAGTTGCTAAGCGACCCTCCGCAGCGCCTCTGATTAGCGGGTTTCTGGCCGCAGCTCTTGGTCAATGGCGAAGTTCGTGCTGGCAGGTGAAGGGGAGACCGCCTACATGGCGACTCTTACTCACCCCCTCCCTCGTTGGTTGGGGGTGATTGAATACTTTTGGGCTAAACTGGCGTCGCCTTTTCTATCTTGGATTCCTGTTGAGTTCATGTTTCTTTGTAGATCGCCCAGACAGATGGGGGCGGCTTGCGGATACTATAAATAAGTATCTGCAACACAGACAGTGCAAGGCGAAAACGTAATTCGAGTAATTCTTATGTAGGACAAAGTAATTCCCCCCCCCTCTTCCATTCAGACGTGTTCGACTCTCAGACTGCCGAGAGTCCCCGCAGCTTTCTTGGCAAGATTTCGGAAGTGGTTTGCCATTGCCTCCTTTCTAGGGCTGAGAGAAAGAGCGACTGGCCCAAAGTCATCCAGTTGGTTTCTGCCTAAGGTGGGACTAGAACTCACTGTTTCCTGATTTCTAGATTGATGCCTTAATCACTGTACCAAACTGGCTCTTTTTTTTTTTTCACTGTATTTATAAGCCTCCAAGAGACTTGTCAAATGGCAAGAGTAAAACCCAAATCCATAAATAATGCAAAGCAAAAGTAATTGACTTGGGGTTCTACCTAAGATAAAGTAATTTACCAAGATAATGTAATTTAAGCAAACCAAATTTAGGGGTTCAGGTTAAAATCTACTTTGAGTTTTGGTGGTAGCATTCCAGGTTGTATGAACCAGCTATTGAAATGATTTAACATTCAGTCTGTTGCGGATTATTCAGTAACTTGATTAAACAAATCATGGCTTGACAGTATGGACCCAGCAATATCTCCTGGGTCAGAAACATTGTACAATATTTAGGCCTGCTAAACCTGGGCAGCACAATCCATTCAACTGCTACCGGTAGATAGCAGCAAAAGAGAGACATAAACTTTTAAATATTTGTTTCCAATCTTCTTCATTTTTTGCTGCTTAAATATAGTAGGAGCAATTACATAAACTAACTTTAGCCTGTTTTCTGGCTTGTTTTCAGTGTCTTCTAATCAACCACTGCAAAATCAAAGCAAAACTAATTCTATGAATTGTCTTGAGTGCTATTTTACAAATTATTTCAATAAAATCTACAATAAAGTTGTGTATGAATATTGCGTCTGTGAAATAATGTGTTGTTGGTGTAGTTTGATCATCATTACACTCTGATATTCTTTAATTTTTAATATCAAATTACTTCAACATTACCATGGCTCTACTTTGGTCAAGGTTTCGGATTTGGATGAGGAAGACCCAAGTTCTAATCTACCCTCAGCCAGAAGTTTCTCATGACTTTGGATCAGTCCTTCTCCTTCAGCCTAACCTTTCCCATTGGGTGGTTACTATGGGGAAAAATAGGAAGAAGCAGGAAAAAAAGGAAGAAGCTACATACTGCCTTGGGCTCTTGAATGAAAGCTAGGATATACAGTAAATCCAATAAAAAATCACATGTTTATAAATGTGTACAATTCTTATTAACTACTTAATTTCCAGGTAGGGCAGATTGCCCCTACTATGCTAAGGCAGAACGCCTAGCTGACTATCTGTCGAAAAATTTGCCTAACTTCAGGATACACAAGATTGTTCAACATTCTGACAACTGGGAGGTAACATTATTTCAGTCTGGTTTGCTAGTGAAGAGAGTCTCTACTTTTTAAATCTATTATCCATCAGAAGTATCTTTATAGGTAGCAGAAGAGAGAAATGGGATATGTACAGTACATAAAAATAGTTATATGGAAACAATGATGAAGAAAGCTAATGAACTCTGCTAACCTTTGAGTTTGATTTTTTGTAACATATATCAAATATATGATGGTTTAGGAGCATAAATAAAGTTTGGGAAATCTACAATAGCTTTTTATGGCTTTAATTATTGATGGATAAAAGTGACATTGATGATACACCAAAGCTTCATCTACTTTGCTTCAGTTTAAACTGAGATAAATTAGATTGTTGTTTCTTTAGAAAGAATGGCAGAATTTAGATAACAAGTCAGAGGTTAAAAAAAAACCTCCACAAATTGGTGGCAAAAAGTATATGAAAATATTGTCCACTAATGAATATTGCTAGAACCTATTTATAATGGATGTCAGTTAAAGCAGCTAACTGAGGTATTAATAGATTATCATAGAATATATTCTGTGTTTTTCTGCTAAAATGTTGAAAGTGAACTATTATTGATTAAGATACTTAGGTGCACACATACAGTATTTAACCAGACTCTGTTTTCCTTTATTTTACATGGGTCCAGTTCTATTAATGTGATTATATTAGTGTTGCCCAATGTAACCACATTAATATGTGTACATGTATGTCAAGGTTTAGTCTAAAAGGGAAGCTTAAGGGAAAATAGTTCCTTGAATAAAATGCAATTCTTCCTTAACTCCAGTGTCTTTCACTGAAAGTATTGTAGCAGAGATATATAGTTTTTTTCAAGGAATAATGTGGATTCTTTATTGAGCAGGGAATTGGACCAAATGATGAAAACATCTCTTCCCACTCATAACTATGTAAATCAAAATGTAAATGAATTTCATCTGCAGACTGAGCTGACTCTGGTCATTCAAATATGGGTGCCAAATGTCTATGGAGACTTTCAGTCATCCAGGTCATGGTTGTCCCAAAGGTACTTTTTCAAGAAGCAACTGGACTTTCTGGTTTTTTTTTGAAGACATTTTGCTTCTCATCCAAGAAGCTTCTTCAGTTCTGGATGGTGAGGAGTGAAATATAAATCCTTCCATTCTCCACCATCCTGTCACAGCTGAAGAAGCTTCTTGGATGAGAAGCGAAACATCTTCAAAGAAGAACCAGAAAATCCAGTTGCCTTTTGAAAAACACCTTTGGGACATGGATGCCAAATGTTACAAGGTGGGCAAATTGCTTTGCTAGTATGCGAGCTTTCTTCCATCCTGAGTTTGTTAGTATCCATATTCATAGATTCTGTTCAGAAATATATTCTTAACTCTAGCCTCTTGTTCTGTATGAATAGAGAATATTTGGATAATTGTAGGAAATGTAAAGATGATTATTTCAACAAGGCTGTTAAAGCCATTTATGGATTTGTACATATTAGCATTGCATGTTATGCTTAATTTGAGGGCATTTATCTTTAGAAGTGGCTTCAGGAGATCTGTAATGAGAATGGCTGGAAACACAAACTCTCCCCAATTATTTGGAGAGAACTGTTGGACCGTGGTGGAAAGGGCCTTCTTCTAGGAGGATTCAATGAATTTCTAGAACATGCTCAGGTAAAAATTTGCATATTGATTTATTGCGTATTGATTTTTTTGCTAGCTTCTTTTCCTTTCTCATCAATCTGTTTTTATTTGTTTTCAGACTGACCAAATTTCAGTATGTATGTTTAACCACACAATGCTTCAGTCAGCTTAATTAAAACTGTTAGGGAATTAGTGAATGGGAATTTAAATATATCAGTAAAATATCTAAATCTCATTGAAGAACATTTGAAACATAATATAAAGAAGGGATAGAATTGTTAAAGTAAATGGAAAAGGATAGTAAACAGGAAGTCTTTGAAGATTAATGAATCAATTTTGGTAATCAGCAAAATATTTGTAGCAAGTATATAATTGTAGAACTTTATTCACTAGATAAAATAATTCTAAAGAAACTTACCATTCACAAAGATAATTGGTGGTGGAACCCTATATACTGTTAATCTAGATTCTAGACTAAATGGGTGATATGTAGTAGATTAGCAAGAGTTTTTGTTTCCCATTTACTTAAAAATAGTAAAACAGAATATAAAGATGTTGAAATGAAGAAAATTGAGTACAGTGATGACTGGATTTTGAGGAAGTAAACTGCCAATATGGTTGGTGGTAGCAGCTAACCTTGATCAATCTTGAAAAGCTATGCAGAATTAGGACTTGAAACGAAAACCATCAGAAAATCCAAGAGCTGCAGATTAAACTGGGAAGAAAACAAAGTACGTCTGTATTTCCCTTGGTAAAACCGTATGCATGTTCATGGAGCCACTAGATTTTTGTGGTAATTCTGAAGTGAGTTCAAATCTGGATTTAAAACAAATCCATAGATCAAGAAATGCTTGTTAAACTCCAAGAATATAACTTTGCTCTTGACTCTGTAGTAGAAATAAGGATCTGGCAAAAATAAAATCTGACAAAATACGCTTCTCATGTCATGTTACTTTACTATTAACATATAAACTGTTCTTCTTGGACACCTAATGTCATAATTTAAATTGTTCTTGCTATTCTGTTATAATTACTATTTCTATATTTTTGTAATCAAATGTGTTTTAGTCTTCAGAATTTGAGATATTTATTGATGAACCTTTTTGATCTTCAGCAATACTATAACATCACATCAGATATGATGACTGAAGAGATGTTACTAATAGCTAATGAGAACTTGCAGACTTGCATAGAAATTGAAGCAGAAAAGAAAGAACTAAAAAGTCTTATCAACCCCTTGCACATTTGGCTTAATAGGTGAGAAGATGAAAAAGAAACAACAGAGTCTGAAAAACTTTAATTCATTTTTTAATTAATATAGCAGTTACCAAGTCATATTTGCTGAACTGGAAGCACATATACCAGTGAGAGCATTCTTTTGTTGTGATTTTAAGATTGCCAAATTGTCATTCAAGAATTTGGATAATTCCTCTTTAGTGTCCAACTGCAGATTGTGATTGTCTGTTAGCTATGGGAAAGCAGCAGAATGGTCGTTGCCATCTATCTGACCATGCTGCTTAGTTGGCTCAAAATAGGAATCTGTCAATTTTTGCTAACTCCAGGATGTGTTATTGCTATTGAATTGATTTTCTTTTGTTCCATTATTTTTCTGTAATTAAAGAAAATGGGGAAATTCCCAGATATTTATCATTATGTTTCTTACATGTTTATATATACCCTCCTAAGGCAAATATATGTTCAATTATGCTATGCTAAACCCATATATGCAAATGTTTGGTGGAGAGGTTAATTTTTGTCAATCATATAATTGGATTTGGTTACTATCAAAAAGCTAAGCTTGGTTTGCATTTGGATGGAAAATCACCAGGAAATCTAGATTCTAGGCTATGGGTTAGAATGGCAAATTCAAAAAAATTGCTGGAAGAAGGCAATGCAAGCCATTTCCATATTGTTACCAAGAAAACTACATGAAAGCTTGGTTTTATTTGAAAGATAGGATAAAAATCTCCCCAGTTATCTTTCAAAATTTCTCTTTAAAAAGGGAGGGAAGTCTGTGCCAGTGCCAGTGTAGTTGTTTTCCTCAGAATTAGTTCACCTCCATTCCAGATGCTATGGAGTAAACCAGAAGAGCAGTGGCACATGGGGTATTTGCTATATAATATGCAGTTATCCTTTCAATATATACATATACATGCAGGCATGCATGCATATTGTGAGGGATTTGATTGATTAAGGAGGCTTTGGTCTCCCTTTCTTGTCTCTTGCTTTGCAAAATTTCAGCACTACCATCAACTTGCCCACAATGAACTGAAAAATAAATTATGTGGATACTAGAATTAACGGTTTTCCTTATTGCTTTTTTTCTTAATCAGAGCATGCAGTCCTGCCTGTTATCATCTGATCCCATTATTAACTAATGGAGAAATATTTGGAATGGAAACTGAGATAAGCCTTCATTTGTTTGACAGAAGTATTTTCAAAGAAATTCTTTGGGGTGTTGTTATGGAGACTCAAGATTTAGCATCCTCAGTCCTTCGTAGTGTCACTTTACATACTGAACTGGAGGACCTTTTCCTTGATGCTGATATTATCATTTTGTTTGATGACATCCTACAGGAAACAATCCCAACACTCGAACACTGTATCCACCAAGTGACGAATCAATGTAAAACATATGGCCCTTTGATAGAGCAGAATGCCAAAAGCAATGTCAAAATTATTGTGATGGGAAAAACCTTTATCAACCTTAAGTCATTAATGCTTATGACATATGCACCCTCTATAAATCCTAGAAATATTATCACTCTAGCCATGCTACTGGAAAGTGAAGCCAAAACTATGGTAGCAAGAAAAATGCAAATGCACCCAGCAGGTATGTAACAGATTGATGCTTAATCATTGAATTAGTTCGGACTGTTTTTGTCTCATGTTTAAAAGTGTAACAAAGACAAACTATAAATGAAAATTAAAGCATGTGTAGAAGTCCAGAGAGATGACCTGGGAGAAAGAACCTAGAGGCCATTAGGTAAACACCAGGGGCAAAAGAAACATTAAATCTGGAGACCCAGAAGGGTATTACGAAAAGACCTAAGCTATTTTCACCTGGCCCTCTCCTGTTGACTCTCTGGGTATAAGAGGAAGAAAGGGGAAATTGGGAAGACTTGCAATGTTAATGTCACCCTTCCTGGACAGACAGATCAGGAAAGAGATTCCACAAGAAGATTAGAGTCATACTTCACTGAGATAGTCTATAATAACAAAATCTTGACAGTCGGTCCATATCTCTTCCTCTTACACTCTAGGGGGATGAAAAAAAAGCTAGTCTTGAGTTTTTTTGTAAAACCCCTCTTCATATTCCCAGGAAAATTGGAGTCAGGGCATGGGAATGAAGTGCAGATATGTTGCTCTCCTCCTAGGTCATCCTATATTCTCCCTAAAGGCATATGGAAGGATCCTAATTCCTAAGGTGACAAATGGATTCTAGATACGAGTAGTATGATTTCACAAGGCTATACATTTTGAGGGATTGAATATACACAGAAGACAAGTTGTTCAATATTGTGCATGAATGTAAAGGAATTCTGGTGCATTAGGGAAGAGAATGTGAAGGAGTCGAAGAAAAGCCACACAACTGATAGCTGTTATTTATGCTGGTGACCATGTTGATTACATGGCACCTCCAAATTAGAAGAACTATATGGAGGGGAGCAATTACTAGGACCATTATTGACTGCTTATGGGTTTGAGGCATTTTAGTGCCAAATAGGGTGCTGGAATAGGTTAATCTTTTGTCTTGTTAGTTTGTTCTTTCAATTTTCCATTGTTGTCTTCAACAGGAATAAAAAACCTCATTGTTTGGGGGAACATCAGTGGCAATAGCTTCGTTGATCTGAGTAAAACAGAGCTATATAGATATGACAGTGCCATCTGGGGCCCACCAAGTTTTTTTCGTCCTTTGTTGGATGTGCTATTTGATCGGTATTCTTTCTGATTTTGTTTTAAAATTGGTTTTATGCAGTTCTTGAAACATCATAGAAACAAAATATATAAAATGTTTGTGCCATATAAGTGCTTCAGTCCTTAACCTATTTCACATTCCTTTAGTCTCTTTAAAATTCTTTTTTTTTTTTGGCTCTTTGTTGCAGTCTGAAAAGAAAAGCAGCATTTAATGGAAGGATTTGAAAAATGAGATAATAAAGAATTATCTGCTATGGAACTGCCGGCCTTTGGCTGTACTAAAGTATATCTGCCTATGCACTATTGTCTTTAAGAAATACTGTATATGTCTGAGTCTTTTCAGAATTATCTTTAGATTTCCTACATTTAATTTTCCAACATTTTGTGACTGACATTAAAGTGTTAAGATTGCTGTCTGTCTAAATTTAAAATTGCCTTGTAAAATCAATATTTTTGTTTATGTTCAACACCCAAAATGATTAGCAGTAAAAGTATGTAAACATTTTTTAATATTAGGCATCTTCTTATATCTTTATTTCTACCAACAGAGTTCTAGAACTCTGGGACAAATTAAAATTGCTGTGATATATTTCTTTTCCTATATGTAATGCTGTATTATTAAAGAATGTCATGACTGAAAACTTTTTATTTTCCTTTAAAATAAGTAAGGTTACCGTATTAAAAAGTAAATAAATGGCCTACTCTGGTAATTAACAGTTTCATAGTGCACAGAATAACAAAGTTGGAAGGAGCCTTGGAGGTCTTTTAGTGCAACCCCTTGCTCAGGCAGTAAACTCTATAGCATTTCAGACAAATGGTTGTCCAGCTTTAATCTAATGTTCTTTTAAAGTTCTACTTCATGGGTTTTAAGACACATTTTGCTACCAAAATTGTTTCTGAATACTGTTTCCCTGAATTTTTATCTCTTACAGATATCTATATTGTACAGATACAGATATCTGCATCTAAGCAGCTTAGAAGTATAATAAAATACATGACAATAATGTTTCTAAAGTCATAATATTTATTTAACTCCATAATACCATAATTATTGTGTCTCTGATACCAACATGACTGCCTGAATAATAACGTTTTAACAGCTTTCTAAATATAATATCAAGGCACATTTTTTTAAGGATAGCTGTTTCTACAGGAGGAGTGCTGCAGCACAGAAGCTTGCCTCTAGGACCCCTCCTGCTCATTTAAATTTCCTGATTGACAGTCATCTTGTGAGGAGATTTTTACATTTGTTTTCTATATTATGTTTTCAAAAAGCTGTAATTTCTTGTTAACAGCGAATGGATGCAAATTGAATTTGTGGCTTCACTGAGTTCATTAACTTCTTGGGGAGCTCGTGGTTTAGGAATGGCATCTGCACATACAATTGCTACTATGCTGAGATACTGGTACCAAGGATCCCCTCCTGGAGAAATGATCTCCTTGGGAGTAATCAGTGAAGGTAAATGCCCTGAAAAGCTTTTCTGACCAACTTCTTTTGGTGTCATTAAAGTCTTTTTCATCAAAGCTGAATATTTTCAACAATGGATGCCTGTAGGGGGAATCAAAAAAGTCAAGATGGCAGATATGACTGTTGTTTTTAAAGCCCTGCGCCTGTAAAATGCACAGCCATTTTTGATAATATTACAATGGTGACGATTTTGTGCCTTCGAGTCAGTTATGACTCCTGGAAGCTACCTAGTCTAGGTCCTGCAGTTTTCCTACCAAGGTTTTTCAGAAGTGATTTGCCATTGCCTGTTTCCTTAGGGCTGAGCATCCAACTGGCTTTGTGTCCTAGGAGTCACAACCTCTGTAACACTAACCTGGTTTTATCCTGTGATTTTACAGGTCTACTTTAAGCATGAGACAATTCTCTGAATCTCAATTTAGAAATCTAACTGAAATAGGAATATTAGGTGTAATCTACATGAATGTTTCTGTCTTTATACATTGTTCACCTTATTTTAGATAAAAGTAGACATATGTATCTGGCCTACATGCATATTTCATATTTGTTCGATTATGTATAACTTATTTATAATATTTATTATAACAATCAGTCTGTTCCCAACACTTATAATCAGCTGCTATTTTGGAGGAGTATTGTGCAAGCAATACTCAAGCAAAGTATTTTGCTTTGCATTTTGCTTTCCTCAAGCAAAACGAGAACTTGAAGTAATTTAAGAGGTTTTTTAATGAACAACAACTTGGTACAGTCAGAAATAATAATTGACCATTATTATTGTTGTTATTCTTTTTTACAATAATAATGATGCTCTGTTGGTTTTTTTCAATTCTATAGATGGATTTCTAACAAATCATGCATTAGTAAGATTAGTAAGATTTAATACAAAGTTTTATTACCGAATTAATAACATTTCTTTAGATCTGTAAAATACAATACCTTCTAGAGGCATGTCAAACTGGTGGGCCCATGGGCCGGATGCATCATGCGCAGGCCATGCCTATCCCAGCTCCATAAAGGCAAAAAAGGTTGCAATACATCAAGATACATCACATGATGCCATCGAATTTGATACCCGTGTTCTAGATTATATATCTACTGGTGGCCATGTCTAGAAAACTCAGTTCTCTACTCTCTATCATAGTACTGGGAGTAATTCTTAGACCAGAGAGGAGTATTTATTGCTAAAAGCCAATTCTAGTCATTCTGTTTTATTTTATTAGAATCAGAATGGAGGGATGTGCATCATATTTTTGTGATGGTCAAATGGCATAGAAAAAGTATCTGTATTAATTATGGATTTGTTATTTGTGTATTTTATACTTTTGAAGTCAGTTATTTCTATTTCTTAGGTCAATTTGGTCTTCCTGAGGGGATTGTCTATTCGATGCCAGTAAGGTTTGAAAACGGCAGCTGGGAGATCTATACAGAAATAGAAATTAATGAAAAAACTCAATCATATCTTCTGATCCTGGCCTGTGATCTCATTCGGGTAAAATCATACGGTATATGTGTGTGTGTGTGTGTGTGTATATATATATATATTTGTTTTCGTAGATTTTCACGGGTAAAGGTATGTAGCTCTTGGTGTATTCGGTCTTGTCCGTGTAAGATTGAGAATACCTTGGCATGTTTAGAGATCCGTCATCTTCAGGCTGGTGTCTTCAGCTTCTCCTGGGAGAAGTGTGTGATCGTGGCTGTTTTCCCTTTTAAACTCTAGAGTTGGATGTGTTGTTACTTTTGATTGGTTTGTGGAGTTGATGTATGCAGATTGGATGGCTTTTTCCTGAGACCCTGTGTGGCTGAGGTGCTGGCTGTGTGTCTCTCAGCCTTTTGTGTTGTAACTACCTGGGTAATGGGCTGTGTGATGACCTTCTGAGTTTTATTGTTGTGATGTCCTGGGTGTTGTGCTGTAATCTCCTGGGTTGTTGTCTGTGTTGCAACCTCCTGATGTTTTGTGTTGTGATCTCCTGAGTTCTGTGATGTAGTATCCTGGGTGGAAGGCTGTGATGTGACATTCTGGGCCTTGGTTTGGCTCCGAGTTTGAGGTCTGGCTATGTGTTTATAGCGTGTGTCAGTTTGCTTAGTTTGGGGGTTGGAGGGGGTGTAGCAGCTGGAGTTGCAGCCATGGTCTGGTTTCTGGATGGTGGTTGCCTTTCATCTGTGGGGTGGGCTTGGGTTTGAGTCTGGTGAAGGATTGGTGGTGGCATCATGTGTTATTTTGGGTCGGTGGTTTTTGTGGCTGGGACTTGTTTGTTGATTAGGGCTAGTTTCCAGATGTCTGGTAGGTGGGAAGTATCATCCGTTTATTCATGTTATGGGGTGTTTCTCTATTTCGATGGCTTCCCTAATTATTCTCTTGTTGAAGTGTTCAGTGTTGGAGGTAAGTTTGGATCCCTCAAAATTAATTTCATGTCCTGTGGCTTTAAGGTGCTGGAAAAGGGAGGAAGTTTTTCTTCTTTTCTGACTGCGTTCTTGTGTTCTGCGATGCGAGCATTTATTCTCCTGTTGGTTTGTCCAGTGTATGTGGCTGGGCAAATTTTGCATGGTATTTCATAAATTCCTTGGTTTTCTAGCTGGATCTTGTCTTTGGGGTTTCTTAAGATGTTGGCTATTTTTTGGTCAGTGCCAAAGGCTGTCCTGATATTGCATTTGTGGAGAATTTTGCTGATTTTATCTGTGGTGCCTTTGATGTAAGGTAGGAGGGCGATGCCATTGTTCTGTTCTGTGTCTTGGTTTTTGGGGGGAGTCTCCCTTAGGATTAGGTTGGTGATTGTGCTTCTTTGGAATCCATTGGACATTAATACGTTAGTGAGCGTGTGTAATTCTGTTCTCAGGTGGTCTTTGTCAGCTAGGCGTTTGGTTCTGGAGATGAGGGTCTTGGCTACGGAATTGATCTGTGCAGGGTGGTGATGGGATTGTGCATTTAAGTAGCGGTTGGTGTGTGTCTTCTTCTGGTAGATGGTGTGTCCTAGGGAGCCATTGGGTTTTTTTGTAAATTAGGACATCCAGAAACGGAAGTTGGTTGTTGGTTTCTGTTTCCATGGTAAATTGTATTTTGGGGTGTAGGCTGTTGAGATGTGTGAGGAAGTTGTCCAGTTTTTCTTTCCCGTGTGGCCAAATTACAAAAGTGTCATCTACATATCTAAGCCAGAGTTTGGGTTTGTATTCGGATTTGTCTAGAGCATTGGTTTCAAAATGTTCCATGTATAGGTTAGCTCCTTCTATCTGTTTATATCTTTGTCCATTGTGGATGAAGTATGTGTTGAAAAGGCAATGGTTGGTCAGATCTAGGATATGCTTAGTGGGGCTGTATTTGTTTTGGATAGCTGTCAAGGCTTCTTTAATAGGTACTTGGGTGAAAAGGGATATGACATCGAAGCTCACAAGTAGGTTGCTGGGTTGTAGGTTTTGTTTCTTTATCGTTTCTATGAAGTGGAAAGAGTTTTGTACGTGTGAGGTGATGGATTCTGTGTAGGGCTGGAGTTGTTTGGCGAGAAATTTGGCAAGGTCCTGTAGAGGTGAGCCTATGGAGCTGACTATGGGTCTGAGTGGTGTTCCTTCTTTGTGTATCTTGGGGAGGCCATAGAGCTTAGGGCATCTAGATGATTTATCTCTGGGGATGATTCTTTGTTGGATCTCTTCACTGATGGGCGAGGCTTTTATTTTGGATTTGGTGGTTTTCTCCAGTTAGGTGGTGGGGTCTGTGTTTAGAGGTTTGTAAGCGGGGTCTTGGAGTAGGTTGGATAGTTTGGATTGGTAGTCAGATGTGTTCATCACGACTGTGGCGTTGCCTTTGTCTGCTGGGAGGATGATTATGTTGTTGTCTTTCCTCAAGTTGCTGAGTGCTTTTTGTTCTTTGTGTAAGTTGCTTCTGGGTGGACTGCTGGAGCAGAGGACATTGGTGACTTCAAGTCTGATTTTATTGGCTGTGTCTGGGTTAATTTTGGTTAGGCTAGCTTCAACTCCACCCAGAAGCAACTTACACAAAGAAGAACAAAAATTAAATTATATTAAAATTATTTTCTAGATGGTTTTTTAGTTGATTATTGTGGACAACAGAAACAAGAATATATACATAATGGGACATGATGCATGAAATAATTGACAGAGCTTATAAATTTATTATAATGTGAATTCAGAAAGACAAGCTGAAGGTTTTCAAATCATCTATGGTCACTGGCAACATGGTATATCTGTAAAATATTTCTGTGAACATAAACATTAGCAAAAATGATTAGAAAAATAATGATTACGTTATTCTGTGGGAATTATAATTTCCCTTAAAATCAAATCCACTCTTATGAGATTAATAGATTAATTGTTAGGAGAAACACATTATTGTTATGTGAGACACGAAGTAGCTGTATAATAGAAAAGTTTTTATTAATAAAAAATCTTCTTAATAAAGTAATTATAAGTATTATTATAAATCGCCTCCAGTTAATACAGTTTTTTTCTATTCAGGAAAAACAAGTTGCTTTAGGTGAAGTAGCAGAACTGAATCCACAGAGAAGAGGTAAATATCAGTAGCAAGTTATTAGTATTCAAAAAGTACATGGAATGGAATGGAATAGAATACAGAATGGAACAGAACAGGCTAGTATAGAATATAATTCTTTATTGGCCAAGTGTGATTGGATGTCAAGGAATTTGTCTCTAGTGTCTCTAGATCACAGTGTACATATAAAACAAATTTAAAAATAAATATTCTATTACCAAATTTTTAAGCTGAATAAAAGTGATGAAATAAATATGTTTACATTTTAGCTGTGGTAGAATAAAGCATCTATTACTAGATTACTGGAGAGTCCGATTGTTGTGGGGTATGGAATGTAAACAATCTGCTTATATAGTGAAGTGCTCTGTGGACTTAACCTTTTTTTCATTGTTGCTGTTATTTATTTATTTATTTATTTATTTATTTATTTATTTGAGTAGTCAATTGTTTACAAGATAATAGGTATAAGTATAAACATAGTTATAAATACATGGGTACATGTAAGAAAATAAAAGAAACAATAGGACAGGGACGGTAGGCACTTTGGTGCACTTATGCACGCCCCCTACAGACCTCTTAGGAAAGGGGTGAGGTCAATAGTAGACAGTCTAAGGTTAAAGCTTTTGGGGTTTGGGGAAGAAACCACAAAGTCAGGTAGAGTATTCCAGACATTGACCACTCTGTTGCTGAAGTCGTATTTCCTGCAATCAAGTTTGGTGCGATTAACCTTGAGTTTATATCTATTGTGTACTCTTGTATTGTTATGGTTGAAGCTGAAGTATTCATTGACCGGAAGGACATTGCAATGTATGATTTTATATACTATACTTAGATAGGACCGAAGGTGGCGTAGTTCTAGGTTTTCTAGGTCTAGAATTTCAAGTCTGGTGGCATAAGGTATTCTGCAATGAGTAGAGGAGTGAAGAACTCTCCTTGTGAAATATTTCTGGACTTTCTCAACTGTGTTAATATCAGATACGTGATGTGGGTTCCAGACTGATGAGCTATATTCGAGTATTGGTCTAGCAAATGTTTTGTATGCCCTAGTTAGTAGTGTGATATTACCAGAGAAAAAGCTACGTAGGATTAGGTTAACAACTCTTAATGCCTTTTTGGCTATGTAGTTACAATGGGCTCTAGCACTTAGATCATTAGAGATGAGTATTCCAAGGTCCTTGACGGAGTTTGAATCATCAACAAGATCTTGACCATTCAGCTTGTATTTTATTTTCTGATTTTTTTTTTTTTGCCAATATGTAAGACAGAGCATTTATTTGTTGAGATTTGAAATTGCCATTTGTTTGACCATTCTGATAGTCGAGGTCTTTTTGAAGGGTAGCAGTATTGTCCGTGGTGTTGAATAGCTTTACATCATCAGCGAAGAGAACGCAGTTGCTCTTAACATGATCACAGAGGTCATTTATGTAGAGTATGAAGAGAGTTGGTCCTAGAACGCTGCCTTGGGGACACCACTGTTGACAGGTACAGAATTTGATAGGACGCTCCCAATTTTGACCATTTGTTGTCTGTTTGACAGAAATGCTTCTATCCAGTTATGCAGGTGTCCAGAGATACCATAAGATTTTAGTTTTAGTAGTAGTTTGTCGTGTACCACTGAATCGAAGGCTTTACAGAAGTCTATGTAGATTGCGTCTATTGCTTTGCCCTGATCGAGTTGTGCAGTCCATATGTTTTTGCAGTGTAAGACTTGCAGATTATAGGATAGTTTTGATGGATTCAGATTGGTCAGATGGCAGGGCAAGGAAAGGGGAAACACAATGGTTAAATGAAAAATAATGTCTTCACTTAACTTTAATTTAAATAGAAATATTTTAATAAGTGAAACAGGGAATACCTGTATATGCTCCTCCACATACTCATGTACTTAACAGAATAACAGAGTTGGAAGGGACCTAGAAGGTCTTCTAGTCCACTCCCCTGCTCAAGCATTTAGACAAATGTTATAGGGTCTTTTCTTAAAATCTCTTCTTAAAAACCTCTAGTGATGAAGCACTAACAACTTCTGAAAACTAGCTGTTCTACTGGTTAATTCTTTTAACTGTCAGAAAATTCTACCAACAATAACAAACTTCTCAAAGTCATCATGAAAAAACTTTAACCTTCATAGTCTCTACAGCTATGCACTGACAGTATTTTCCACCTCTTTATTTAAGTAAAACGGATGTCCCTATAAACATTCATTCAATTTTGGGGAAAAGTGGAAGTCATATGAAACTAAGACTGTATTGTATGGGGATGGTGTAAGACTGTGCAATCACTTCTTGGGTTGCTTGTAATGTATGAGACTTAGTATTGTTGTGTTACAACATAACAACCCTTTTGTGCTCCTGAACTGTGCTTAATCATTGTTCCAAAATGCTGAGTGTTGCAATCTAGTGCCATGAAGTGGTGTTAGGTTCAAAAAAATCCATGTCATGCAGAATCATTGGATATGAAATAGTTGTTAAAAGATTTCATAAATTTTTAAAAAATCTGCATCCCCAAATCTATAACAGTAAATTTACTTGCCCAAGTCTGGGCTTTGACTTTTTGTTGTACAGTAAGTAGGTGAAACCTTTTGATGATATTACATGGGCAGACACTTCATTTTTGGCTCATAAAAATGATTCCATGTTTTGTCAACTATCACCAAACTATAAAGAATGTCCTTACCTTCATTTGCATAGCCTGGCAATAGTTGCTTGTACATTTCAACTCTTGAAGATTTCATTTCTGTCGTGACATGCAACGAACCCATGTTGTAGAAACCTTCCATTACTGAAGAATGTCAATAATATGATTCACATGTTCCAGTGAAATTTCAAACTTGATCATTGGATTGTCCTTAATTCATTAGTCCTTGTCACATAGAATTTGCTGATTGCTATTATGGGTTATCATGCAGTTTATTCTTGTTCACACAAATCAGCTTTTCCAGTTCACAGTCTTAACATTTTTTGCCCAATGATGCACAGTACATACATCAATGTAGTTATCATAATTTGCATTCAGTAGTGAATTTCAATTGAAAGGATTCCTTCAGCAGTGAACAATTCAATGTTGCTTAAGGTACACTAACAAGTAGTCACTTCAGGCTTCCATTTCATGAACAATAGCAACATGATGTTTTCTGACAGCCATTTGAAATGAAAGAAAGATGCTAAAGAACATGTCAGAGCTCCCAGCATGTCCATATGCCTTCTGTTGGGGACGTAGAGCATTGGATTGGATTAATTCCATTCAACCATCATTAATTTTAATATTTTTAAATATCAAGAGCAGTGGTGGTATTCTACTGGTTCTGCTGAGCCAGTAGTGCCAATGAGCAGCGGCGACTGAACCAGTTCTCTCCGATGCTCTGCTATTGGGCCCACCTGTCCACAGCTGCTTTGCACGGCAAGCAGTTTGTCACGTGGCAGCTGCTGAAGCGACAGGGAGAGTGCAGGCTTGCAGGAGGTGAGTCAAAAAGCCTCTGCGCCTGTGCAAAGTGTATGCGTGTGCACAAAGTGCGCCCACCAAGCCATGCCCACTGAACCGGTGGTAAAGATATTTGAAACGCAGCACTGATCAAGAATGGTATGCCAGCTGCTTCATCTGACTGCTGTCCTGCTTGAAATAAGAGTTTGTTCCTTGGCTTTGTATTTATTCTTTTTGCAGCTATGTTCCTAAATTGGAGAATTTTGACAATTCGTTTGTGTGGGAAAAAAATAGAAATAAATAAAATAGCTCTGTTACCTTTGGATTTAGCCCTTGACATTTTGAATTTATACATCCATAATTTACAATATAAATCTATAGATGTCAATACAAATCAAATTTCATGGAGCTAACTTCCAGACACATGGAATATATAACAATGCAGTTTTAACTTCAAACAGTAATAACAATAACATTTTAACTAGCTTATTATTTTCTTTGGATCCTTCCAGACTTCAAAATATAGACATGACAACTCAGTTTGTTATGGCCAATCAACAATGTATTTTATTTTTCTTCATATTTATAGAATATGTATAGTTAAATGGACAACACAAATATTGTTTCTTACAGACATCCACGCAATATATCGTGATATAGCAGAAGAAGAGGAAGAATTTGAAGTAAACAACAGTAAGGCAAAGAAATGTTTTAATATAATTAAAAATGGCAATTAAAATAATTATTATCGTTCCCGAAAAATTCCTTTATTTTTACAGATTTTTTTTAAATAGCAAAAATACGAATAGCACAATAATATATTAAATACCTCAGACTAAACCAAGATCATTTTTTAAAAGAGGGAGAATGTTAAATGTTTATTTGGAACATGTACATGGAGTTTGTAATGTGTATTTCCTGGCCTGTAGCAAAAGACCAAGTCCTGAACTGGAGAATTGACTCCCCCATCGCCTTATTCAGTATTTTTGTCCACACTAAATTTTGGATAGGCAAATGTACAGAACATATTAAGAGACAATGTAAATATAAATTCTTCAAATCACACTCCTGATGATTTCATGGACCAGACATATAATTTTATTCTCAGCATTAGGAAATGATTTGCCATTCTTCCCGAAGTTTTTTTTTCCCTTGTTCCCCAGTCTAACCTATAAAACTGGGATTTCCTCATGA
Organism: Naja naja; assembly: GCA_009733165.1. Lineage (NCBI taxonomy): Eukaryota > Metazoa > Chordata > Lepidosauria > Squamata > Elapidae > Naja > Naja naja. The sequence goes on from CM019148.1 coordinate 186,014,274, forward strand.
TCTTGTCTACTAATAACCAGGTTTGAACTTGCTTAGTGTTTTTTTAATCAGCCACGTTCAGTTAGGCAGTTGATAAATGATTGTCAAATTTGATTAAATTGTAAGAGATTTTTCAAGACTTTATTGTATTAATTTGGGAGCATGCATATGGTGCATAACAGCAGCATCACTAATATTATTAGATTTATTTGATACGTTTTTCATAAAAACTGTCAAAAATAAGAACTGGAGAATAAATGACATCACACATATTATGACTTTCTATAAATTTATCATATCTTCAGGAAATTTCCAGTTCTGTGGATCAGAATATTTCAAAATGTATTTTCCAGATATATAGGAGTGCTTATACTGGTTCCACTTAAATGTTTTAAAATGATTGATAAGTTAGTGATGAAACTTTTAACAAAATACCAAGGAACTCCTTGTTAAAGATATGTCTTATGTTGACAATAGCTTCAATTGTTCTGATTTTTAAACATCATTAGGCTTGTTAATTGTCTATTAAAATGGAAACATTGAATACCTACCACTGTGTTCCTATTTAGTACTCTTGCAATCCTGGCAGGTTATTGGTTCTAACTGGAGAAGGGATTTAGTTCCTGTTTTAGTAGAAAAGAAGTTGGGTATATTTTGGCCTTAAAAATTAAGTGGTTTTTCCTCTAATTAGAAATTGACACTGTCAGGTTCCGATGTAATGTGAGGGGAAAAAAAACCCCAAACACAGTTCTGAATTGTAATTTTTTATCTCCCTCACAAACACTGGCACGAACTGACATCCATCAATTGGAAATTCAGAGTCAGCACTAACCGGCCAGTAACTGTCCCACCCTTTTAAATTGTTCCCTAACCCCACCCATCCACCCATGCGCGTGCCCCACCCTCCATTCTTCCCCAAGCGGAGTCAGTAGACATTAAGCAGGGAGGTCAGCAGAGTTCCATCGCCAGCCAAACTCAGTGCACATGTGCGCAAGCGTCCGCTTTTGTTTCAGCTGCGTGGTCACCCAGCAGCTGTTCGGTGTTGATGTCGGCAGTGGTAACAGGTCTGGTGTAGGCAATCAGCAATGTCCAATGACTGAATGGCAGTGCATGTTGTACTGATGAAATGCTTGTTTGGTACATTGTTTGGCTCCATTTCCCTCATTTCCTCTGAAATCCAGGGGCCTTGGGTGTGCCGGAGAAGACCTTTGCAAGTAGTCCTTATTTAACTATGGTGATTGGGAGTGGAATCTCCATGGCTAAGCAATCTGTTCATAAAGGCCCAGATCACGTGACCATGCTGCTTAGCAACAGCAGTTACAGCAATCCCTGGTTACCATCACTGAGGACCATCAGCATTGGATTTTTTTTCTTTTTTTTTCTTGTCTCACTATTTTTTTTATAGAATAGGTTTTGTTTCTTTTTTGTAAGTGTATAGTGTAAAAACTAGTGATATAATAATTTAGTTATATAGTTATGTTGCTTTTTAGCTTATATATAAAATTACCAAACCAACAACTAAGATTTTTTTATTAAACATAAAAAATTCAATATCTACATAAACAGTGTGTTGTCTGGGTATAATTAATCTTGAAGAATAGCAATAATAATATCAATAATATTCATAATATTAATAATGATCACATAATAATCATAGTATTTACTTATCTATCCTAGTAAACCTTCCTTATATAGGTAGTCATTCTTTTTTGCTTTTAAGTTTCTAACCTCTGTTTCTGTTAGTTAGCCATTGATAGAACAAATTCTGTGTTAAAAAATATTCAGTTTCTTTCCTCTCCTTAATTTTAAGTGTTAGTCTATCCATTTTTGCACATTCTAATATTTTTTTATTACATTTAGGGATCTCTTTGTTTTTCCAATGTTGTGCAAACACAATTCTAGCTGCCGTTAACATGTGTAAGATTAAATATGTATTCCCCTTATTACATTTTTCTAGTAGAGTACTGAACAAACATATTTCTGGTTTCAAATCTAAATGTTGCTTTACCATTTTTTCTAACCATGTGTGTATTTTTGTCCAATATACTTTTGCCTTTGGGCATGTCTTTGGGTAATATAAGCCCAATGTCTGATTACATTTCCAATATTTAGCAGGCATGTTCTTAAACATCTTTGCCAGTCTTGCTGGTGGCAAATACCATCTATAAAACATTTTATATAAGTTTTCCTTACATACAGTTGACATTGTTAATTTATAGTTCCTATTCCACAATTTCTGCCATTTATCGGTATCTAACTCTATGGTAAAACCAAAATTTTAGCCCATACTATCATTGTCTCCTTTACTTGCTCTTCTTCCAATTTAATGCTCAATAGATAGCTATAGATTTTTAAAATTAGTTTTTCATCTGTTCCTGTTAATATCTGATCTAGTTCTGTTAATTCTTTATAAAAGCTATATATTTTAGCATCTTTGTCATATCTTGATTGTATTTGCACATGTGGCCACCATGCTAAATCAATCCCTTGATTTTTCAATTCTTGCTTAGTTCTCATTTTTCATTCAAGATTTCCTTATATCTTGTAATTTTTTTTCATATTAACAACACTCGGATGTAATCAGTGCCTCCATCATGGACAGCCAGGCTGGTATTTTCATATAGTGTTTTTCTTTACACTTGATCTTAGCCAAAAGGCCGAGAAGTTTTTCTTTAATGTTTGCCCACACTAACAATAATGCGTTTCTAACATAATGTCTTTGAAAATATCTACATATTTTGTTTTTCCTATACCATAAAAAGGTATGCCACCCCAGTTGGAGATCATGTCCCTCCAATATTAATAATTGTCTATTCCTCAAATTACGTAAGTACAGGGGCCTGGTAGTGCAACTCCCAATCTGGCAATCCAAAAACCCCTTTGTTTTTAGAATCTTGTAACATTTTCAAACTTATTCTTGCTTTTTTCCGTTGCCAAATATATTTTAACATTTTATTTAGTTCCTCAAAGTATTTTTTCCAGCTTTATCAGAATTGTTTGAAACAAATACAGTAATCTCGGCAAAATATTCATTTTTATAGTAGCTATGCTTCCTATCAGCCATAGTTGCATGTTTTTCCATGTCTACAAATCTAATTTAATTTGCATTAGCTTAATATAATTATCTTTTTTAATAGTTGCACATCTTGCTTGTTAGTTGGATTCCTAATATTTTACTTTCTTAACTATCTGCATATTTGCCTTCTTCATTAATTCTTGTTTATGTTTATCTGTAATATTTTAACTAGTATTTTAGTTTTCTCTTTATTTATTTTCAGCCCCGCAACTTCACTATATTCTTCTATTTTTTAAATTAATTTAGGTCCAGTTTCTTGTGGTTCTTCTAAGATAAATACCAGGTCATTTGCGAATGCCTATAGTTTGTATTTTTATTTTTTTATTTTTATACCTTTTATTTCTATGTCTTGTCTAATGTTTCTATTTAAGACTTCCAATATCAATATTAATAGTAGTGGAGATAGTGGACACCCTTGTCTTGTGCCTTTCTTTATATTAAAGTTCTCTGTCATGTCCCCATGTCACCTTTGCAGCCTATTTGGAGTATATTGCATTAATCATATTAGTAAATCTTTCGCCAAAGTCCATATATTTTAATTGTAATAACATTAATTGCCAGTTTACATTTTCAAATGCTTTCTGAGCATCTAAAAAGATCAACACCATTTGTTTTTCAGAATATGCTTCATAGTACTCTATCACAGCTGTGGTCCGTAGAAAAATGGCACCCCCAGAGCACCCCCCAAAGCAATTAATCCAAGCTGCACAGGAACACAAGGCTGCGCCACCCACATGACCCGCGGGAACCCTCCCTGCCCACTCATTCCTTACCTGGCAAACTTGCCTGCTAAGTTGCTATTTTTCCTTTTTTTCCCAACCATCAGCTGTTCTGCTGTGTCAGAAGATTTAGGTTAGCTAGAAAGCAAAAAATCATTGGATTTCTTGCTTTCTAGCTAATCTTTAGCTCTTTGCCTCTGCTTTGAAGCCTTCCTTAGGGCTTCTTTCGGCTCTGATTTTTCAGTCCTTCCTTAGGACTGAAGCAGTGCAGGCTTAGCTAGCTGATGGCAGAAACACACATCTCTAAGTGAATCTGATTCTGTGAGCAACTCAATCTTCCTGCCTGCTTTGCCTGATTTTGGGTAAAAGTTGCTCTTTTTTTAATAAAAAAATTTAATATTTACATATATGGTGTGAGTTAATTTTATGAGCTTGCTTGCTAGCAAATGTTAAGAGTTTGCTTGCAAGCAAATTTTATGTGACAGACTCAGATAGCCGATGGCAGAAACCCAGATCTTTAAGTGAATCTGTGTTTCTGTGAGCAACTTAATCTGCCTGCCTGCTTTGCCTGATTTTGGGTAAAAATTGCTCTTTTTTTAATAAAAATATTCAATATTTATATAAATATTTATAATAGTTACATATAAGCCATGCCCAGCCAGTCACATGACCACCAAGCCACACCCACAAATTAGGCCACACCCACAGAAACAGTTAGTGGGATTTAAAATTATGCGTTTGGTGATCCCTGAGGTCCAAAAGGTTGGCGACCCCTGTTCTAGCATATTCAGGATGATTCTTGTGTTATTTTTGATTTGTCTCTTAGATGAAAATCCATTCTGATCTGAGTGTATAAATTCAATAATAGTTTTAGTCTCTCTGCTATTTTTGAGGCATATATATTTATGGTCTACATTTAGCAGTGATATGAGCCTATAGATTTTAATCTGTGTTAAATTTGAGTCTTCTTTTGATATCAGAGTGATATTTGCTTCCATCCAAGTATTTGATAGCTTCTAATAATACTTCATTATAGATTTCCAAAATTGATGGTTTTAAAATGTGTCTAAGATCTTTTTAAGTAAAGTTAATAGTAATGCCTTAAATTTTTATTTAAAAATCATTACAAATTGGTATACATAGATGAAGGGAAAACCTGTATAGTGCTTGATAGATTTTTTTTATATCCATCTTTCACTCTTGTAATTGCAATGCTGCAAAACGCTTGTGAGATTTGTTGATCTTTGATTTTGGTTCTTTTAGAACCCAGAGCTTCCTTAATTGACCAAGACAGAGCATTGGAAGGTGAAGATCAAACTGTTGCTGAAGGTAAATCTGTTTCTACATGCTTCTCCCCCCAAAAAATTAGTTTGTGCTAGTCAAGGCACATAAAAAGCAATTAATTTCTCTATGGCTGAATTCCAGGCAAATAATTACACTATCACACCACTTTTCGTCCCTTTTGGTTGGGAGAGTTAGTAGATGGCTGACTATTACAACTGAAAAAAAGCAGTGAGTTTAAGTCAGGCTTGCTAACTGTGGCTAATCTAGAAAATTGACCCTATAGAAAAGCATTTCCTTCTAGGAAATTTCCTTCTAGTTGAGGAGATGTACTGTATGTATAATGTAATAAATGTTCTATTACTTAGTTTGCAAGGATGAAATTGTAAAGGTACTACTCTAATGTTGAACATTAGGAAGCTGGCAGGAGAGCCTTGTCTTTCTTTTTTAATATTATTTTATTTTATTTTTAGTATACATCCATATTATGTGTGAACAGTGTTGATTCTGAGCATCATTCATATTAATCCAATTTACCACAATATTAGTATTCTTTATCACAATCAAATTTATATTATTTAAACCTTACATAAAAAAGATGCCTAACATCTATAGACCCTTAATCTTTCTATCTATTATTTATTAATCCAATTTAGCACAATATTAATATTATTTATCACAATTAGATGTAAATGATCCTTTTTATATTATTTAAACCTACATTAAGAAAAAGATGTTTAACATCTATAAAGCTTTAATCTTTGTATTTTTTTGTTCCATAAAGGAAAAGAAAACCAAATAAACCTACATTAAGAAAAAAATGCCTAACATTTATAAAGCTTTAATTTTTCTATTTTTTGTTCCATAAAGGAAAAGAAAATCAAATAAACCTACATTAAGAAAAAGATGCCTAACCTCTATAAACCTTTAATCTTTCTATTTTTTTGTTCCATAAAAAAAAGAATTTCCCCTATCTAGTTTATTTCTGCTTCTCCAACTTACAATCAAGCTTCCTTAATATTTAGAAAGCAATTATTTCTATCCATCATCTCTTGCTCTTATTATTGCTTCAATTCTTATCCATTTTTACTCATTTCCCACACTTGTCATCTTTATCTTCATCTACATTTTTCTTATATAATCTAAAGATTTATCCCATTACATTCTTAAAGCCAATTCAAAATCCAATATTCAATGCTTTTTAAAAAACCTCTTATTTTTTCCTTATTCCAGTTTTTTCCAGGGCTGAATCAATAGTTCAAAGTGCCCAATAGTCGCGAAAGTTACTCTTTTGACCGTCCTTTTTTCCCCAAGATCATTACTTTGGGGATAACTTTTAGATAGAAATCAAGTTTAATCTCACCCAGTCACACACTGTTCTTCTACTCGCTCCTGCTCTGTCTTCATTGCTTTGGCTACCCCAGCTGGGTGGCTGCCATGATGGCTGCCACTGCTCCACGCCTTCGGGTTAGAGGGTTTTTTCCACGTCAAGCAGGAGAGTTGCTCCTCTCCGCAACCTCTAGAGCATCCCTCTTTCCTTCGCCTCCCCTCCAGGATGGTTTCGGCCCTCCAACGGGAATACTCCGAAGGGAGTATTCAGTGCAGGATCGCGGAGCTGCAATTCCTGCCACTGATACTGCTGTGACGTCAACCGGAAGTTCTCTAGGAGAGCCTCATCTTTTGTGTGGGCTTTATTAAACTATACTATCTCCAGTTCATTCAATGTTTGTTTATTACAGTTAGTCACACAAAGGAGTTCCAAGTACGCTCATGTGAGGCCCCTTGATCATTAGCATTAGTAAAGTAGCATTAGAAACAGTATTAAAAACACACACACACATACAAACTCACACATTCTTTTCTTGAAGTAAAAAAAAGATGAACACCTTATAAATGAGCATGTTTAACTAACAGTTCTGTCAATTACAGAAATGGAAGATCCTGATGAATTAAATGAGTCCAGAAATATTGAAGAAGAAAACATTGAAGTTGAAGATGATTAAGAAGCTAAATGCAAAATGATTCTTTAATGTGTAATGAAAGTTATGTTGCTTCATTAGTGAATGTAGAAAAACTGTATGTTGTACTTCAAGAAATATAATGTAAAGAAGAAATACTGTTTTACTTTATCAAATTTCATTTGCAATTTAAAGTTATTTTTATATTTACTGATGCATCTCCTCAAAGCTTTTGAATTTTGACTTCCACTGAGCTAAGCATTCAATTAGAATGTTAGTCCTAATTTTTACTGAATTGTATTTCCAATTTTTATATCACACAAAACTATAAAGCTGGCAAAATGTGAATATGCAAAAATAAAAGAAAATGTGCCTAACCTAAACATCTTAAATTATATGACTTGAATGAACTGTGTAAAATATATATATTTTTTTCCCTTCTCCAGAGACTCAGGGCTTACAGTTTTGGGATACAACCCAATGCTCAGCAATAGCCTTCCTTCCATTGTATATGCCTGCTTATTACTAAGCGGCATTTTTACAAAGTCAGCTTATTGCCCCCAACAATCTTGGGTCCTCAATTTACCTACCCCGAGGGGATGGAAGGCTGAGTCAACCTTGAGCCTGGTGGGATTTGAGCCTGCAATAATTACAGGCAGCTGGAGCGAAGTGCTAGGCTATTAACAGCCTGCACCACCAAGGCCCTATATTTGATATGAATTGAGATTTGAGGAGGACACAACTGAATTTGATTTTAAGGCAAACCATGACCAGTCATAACAATCAAACCACCAGTGGCCTAGCTTAATTTGCAAACAAGATTTAGGCTTTATCTATCTGGGTTTTTTTTCTCCTAAAATAAGAAAGATAAGAACAAATTATGATTTTGTTCTCTGGTTTCTTCTTAAGGGAATGGAGCCTAAGTCCTGGCAGTGCATATCACACTAACATTGGCTGCCTAAACTAGGGATGGTCTAATTGTTTCCTGCGTAGAGTAGAATTTGGGTTAGCTATTCTGTAAGGTCCCTTCCAACTCAAGTATTCTGTGATTTTATCACTTTGGATAAATCCAATATCTGCACCTCTATTTCTCACTAAGCTAACCTTATGGATTTGTTTGATGTGTGAATGCAATTTGTGTTAGTTCTGTTAAATAAAGTGAAGATGGCAGCACTCATGTCTGCATTTATGAGCTTATGCTGAAATACTTCTCCTTGGAATGTTTCTCAATTTATTCCTGCAGACATTAGAACAACACTATGGAATCTGTGGCCATCCAGATGTTGATGGACAGTAGATATAGTAAATGAGACTCCTGGGATTTATGGTACTACAATATCTATAAAGTCATAACTAACATTCCTGTGTGCATGTAATTTTGGTGTGTTACCACACAAATTGAAAAGCATCCTTTTGTCCATGGTTATTTAAGTGAGCAGGATAGTGATGCAAGATAAATTGTGAGAAAATGTGGCTGAAGATATACACTTCAGATGTGTATTTGGTTTTCTTTTCTTTGATATGGACTATAATTTTTCTTTTTTTTAGAAGGCATTTTTGTACGTAGACAAAATGTACACTTGTGCATGTTTACACAGGGATCCATAAAATAAGATAACTCTTCAGTTGGAAGAGTACTAAATCAAGTATGTTACTGAAAAATCAAGAACAGCAAAACACATTAGCTTATTTATCTTTATTCTACAGCTTGTGATACTTCATCAGTAATGGTTTATTTTAGGTAGAGATTCAATTTGTGCAGCGTGAATAAAATTAATAATTTATCCTATCAGTTGCAATTGAAAGCATTCCTGGATGAATTGATTCCTACAACTTAACAATAATAGATTTAGTGCCAGAAACACTGCTTTTTCATTCTGTATGTAATGGAGTATGTAGCTATATAAAAACATAAGCCTTTTTTCTTTCATTATGTGTTAAATATATTAGCTTTAGCCAGATTCATGTAGTAAAGGAGTCAGAATATTTGGATTAACAAGCTTAGGCCTATTTTATTGCAATAACATTAAGTGAAAAGTAATTTTCTAAGCTGGAAAAGGCTTATAAATTCAAGGTGTGTTAGAAATGTTAATTTCAAAACTACCCTGCTATGGGCAGACTTCTATTCCATCTGCAATGCTATCTAAAATCAATTTCACCTCCAATCCAGCCTGTACCTCTTCAGCATTCCAAGTGAAGACTGCAGACTTTTCCAATCTGACTGCCAGCCTCTGTTCTATAATGTTCTATTTAAACCTAATAAAATACTAAGATTTGGGATTTTTTTTCCATAACAGTAATTAGCTATTTCTTATATTTGAAATGTCTTAATGTGCTGTAATTCAGTGAACATGGAAACATTATGTGGTTGGAGATAATTATAACAGTACAAGCAATGTATCAATAAAGGCTTTCCTAGCCAGCATCAATCCAGTGGGGATGAGCTTCCAGGCTAATAGGGCACATTCTAATTATTTGATATCATGTTGTTTTGTCAGTAACCATGGCTGGGACCTACAGATGTGAAAGTGATCTGCCCTGTAGTGTACTACTTAGCAGCTCACAGGCAACTGAGCCAGAGTGGACTGGCCTGTTGTGTTTGTAACTGAATTAATTTCTAATTAGCCCACATCATTGGAATTCTGGAAAGCTAATTTCTGACTGGTTCTTCATCCAGGTGAATTTGGAAGAAATTCCAAAGGCTAATTTTTTAGTTTCTGTCTTTGAATCTTGCTGATGTCTATTATTTTTCAGTGACTGCTGAATGACAATGATTCAAGTGAGATTGCTATATGGTGTTTGTTAATTAAGGGCTGTTTATTTTAGCATGACATGAAGTTGAAAACAAAACATTTGTTAATGTTCAGACTGTATTCCTTCTTGTTAGTTTATAAATGTCAGTAGCTTTTGTTTGGAGTTGTGCATGCTGATTTGATATGATTGCTTGTACTTGTCTGTCTTCAAAACTGATTTTGTGCCCATTATGTAGTAGTGCATTTTCAGCTACTTTGGGCTTTTCGGGTTGTTCTAAGCATATTACAAAGCTTTTACCTCTGAAGATGCCAGCCACAGTTGCTGGGCAAAATGTGAGGATACCATATGATTAGAACGTGCCTGCTACTCTAGAAGTTGGAGGATCAAAGTAACAGACAGAAAAACACTGAAGTCTACAGAATTAATTTAGTTGCAAAAATCTGTAAAACTGAAAATTCTTTACCATTTTCAGCTGTTATATTCTTTCTCATCTCTGCCATTCAGTTTCTCCTTCTCAATGTAGTTGCAATGTAGTTTATGGGATGGTTGTCCCAAAGGTGTTTTTCCAAGAGAGAACTGAATTTTCTTGATCCTTGCCCCCAAAATGTTTTGCTTCTCATCCAAGAAATTTCTTCAGTTCAGCTGAAAAACTGAACTGAAGAAGCTTCTTGGATGAGAAGCAAAATATCTTAATGGAAAAAAAACCCAAGAAAGTCCAGTTGCCTTTTTGAAAAGCACCTTTTGGAAAACCAATACCTGGATGATTGAAAATCTTCATAGACATTTACGGGATGGTGCTTATCAGTTATTTACTGGTGCCATTGCTTTATATGTATTTAATGTTCTATAAATATCAGTCTTTTATATTTTGACTTCAACTGCTTTAACTTAATCCAGTTTGGAATGAATTAAAATACTGTAAAATATTTCTTTAAAAAAAAAGAAAATCTGTTTGTTTATGGATGAAAGAATACACACTAGCTTCATGGATTGTTTCCCACTAGCCAAGCCAAGCATCCTCATACCAGACCTTTTCCACTGAGCTATCTTCTGAATATATTTATAGAGGTTTGGAGAGAGGAGAGTAAGGAAAACAGGTATTACACACCTGTGTTTGAAACCATTTCTGTAATGTTGTGTGTGTATGTGTGTAAACATTTAATGGCTACATATAACTCAGTAGGAAGGCTGCATTTTAAGCCATATCTGCTAGAAATAAAAATCAGAGTTGGGAGGGACTTTGGAGGTCTTCTAGTCCAACCTCTGGCCAAGGCACAAGTTGATATATGAAATATTCAGTTTTGCAATAATATTAGAAAATCCTTGCTGAGCGCTTGTAACATAATCTTGAGAGCTTTAAAAATAAAATTCAGATCCAGCTTTTTTTTTTAAAGAAAGAGATTGTAGTGAAGCAAACCATGTAATTTTCCTTTTAAGACATAAATGACACAGGCTTTCTCTTGCTTTCTGTCACCATAGTAGCGCTGTGTTTCTCAGCAACCAGTAAATGCTTATTCTCACATTCTAGAAAAGCAGAAGGTGAATTTGCTGGAAATAATCTTTAGAGAGCCAGATCAAAGGCACTCCTCAATTATTCAGAATAGTTATTATAAATTAATGTACTTGAGTTTGTTATGGCAGTGAGGAGGGCCTAATGGCTAGAATTAAATAGGGTATTATTATGATGTACTATTTTGAAACGGAGAGCTTTTCTTGAGATGCCCTAATATAATAAGGGCAGACTTATTTGATTCCCTTCCCAGTTCTGGAGATCTTCAATAGCTTGTTAGCATAGAGATAAGGCTTTCATTTAAGGAAAATGTATGTATTAAGGCTTGTGCCAGTAAAAGAAAAGTATATGCTTGAAATGGCATGATGCAGTTTTTCATTTTTGATATGTGATTTGTCTTAGGCACAATAGCAATGCTCTCTTCCCTACTCCCTGACCTAATCAGCTTAAAGGAACTGAAATATACTGAATGAGCGATTTTTGGAAAAGAGTGTGCCTTGCACTAGAAATAAGTGTATAGAGGTTTATAGTTAAGAACCTCATATAATTGATCACTAAGCTTTCCTGATAGTATTTATCAATACTGGGAGTAAATTATGCATATAATTATTATGCAATCTGTATCAAACTGTTCTAATTTACATTTTGTTGCTATTGCTTAGAGTTATTAGTTTATAGATTACAATAAGTCTGCTTGCCCTAATTTTAAAACATTACAATGAAATTATTAACTGAAATTATTAAAAGTATTATCTAACAGGATCTTATTAAATGGGCCTTGAAATATCATCCTATTAGGAGAGCTGCAATCAGTTTAGAGAGAGCAACAAACACATCAGAAAATGCATGCTTATGCATACTTCCTGTTCCCTGCTGCAGCATAACCATATAAGTGCAGCATACAATTGTTGTGAATTGCTGTACATTCATACAGCCATGCAAACACCAGCAAATTTCATTAAAAATCTTATATCTTACTGAGTTGATATATAAAAGGTTCCATGTGCATGAATGTCCATACATTGACAAAACACAGGCCCAGAAGCCCACCATAATAGAAATGCTCACATATTTATTTTATTCATCAATCTACCTATGTGTTTTTTAAATAGTTGTATGATACATCGTGCAATTTCAGAGCAGCTAACAGCATAAAACAATAAAAGCCTCACAAGCAAAGATAGCAGCTCAAGCTTTCAAATAAATACATGTGAGCATTTCTATTATGGTGGGCTTCTGCACCTGTGTTTTGTCAATTCATGCACATGGAACCTTTTATATATCAACTTCATGACTCAGATATAAGATTTTGTTATGAAATTTGCTGGTGTTTGCATGGCTTTCAAATAACCAATAACATCTGTCTGAACATAGATTGCTGCAACTGTGGAAGTCATTGCAACACAAAGGGATAATGTGAAGATCAAAATCTATTGGAATGAAGAGACTCAGAGGTGGTGGATTCCCCTGCCCTACATGTATTTAAGCAGAAGCTAGTTAGCAGCCTATCAGGAATGTTTTAAGGTAGGAATAAAATTAAAATCTTAAAATGTTTTAATAATTCATTAATGTGTATCAATACTTGATCAAATAATTGGATCAATAATCACTCCTAGTTCCTAAGTGTTTTCTGATATTTTGGCTATTACTAGCATGTACCATGCTTGACAATGTTCTGTGCAGAAATGAACTGAAACCCTTAATAAATTGACTACTTCAAATCTTCAAAATTGGCCAATTTTCATACAAGTTAGAAACCAAGAATGAAGATCCAGTAGCAATCAGCAACCATATTATTTCTTTATCTGAATCTTTGTTTGAATATGTATATTTACATGAATATACATGAAGTTTTAAGCAACATTCTAATTTTAATTTAACATTGTATTCATGTATCATGTGCTTAGAATATCACTACAACTCCCAAAAAACCTTGAAGAAAAGAAATATTCTGAATGGAACTGGCTACCCATCATCAGAGCTCAACCATGTGGGATGTTCAAATTTGCACTCACTTTGTGCTGAAAGAAAATAGCTGATGGAGCCACAGGCTTATTTCTTCAACAGGAATACTGGATCATCAGAGATCATGTCAAAGTCAGATTTCTTCCAAAACATCTATCCTGAAATTATACATAATGAAACCCCTAGGGAGGGAATTGTACCTTTAACAAGCAACTCTGGAAATATAAAACCTGAAACTAACAGGGATCACTTCAGCAAGGGAATTAAGATCAGAAACAGCCATTCTTCTACAGCATCAGAGCTACATCTTAAGTGGGTAGAGGAGAACGAGGAGCTGCAACAGTTGATAATAGAACTGAAGAAAAAACTAAGTCTGCAAGTGCAGCCAGGTAAAAAAAAAACATGGGGTTACTAATTTTCAGTGCTAGTGCTAATGAGTTCCATGATTCAGGAAGTAATAATGAAGGAAAGAGTAGTCCCTTTCTTGTATGCTCACATCCAAGTCCCCAAATTGTTGGATTAAGGAGCTACTTTGCAACATAATTGTATCTTCTAAACCAGGTGTGTCAAACTCAAGGCCCACAGATCAGATCTAGCTCACGGGGTGCTTAGATATGGCCCACGGGGTCAACTTGGAAACCATGAAGTATCAGCCTGTGGTGCTTCTACTAGCGAAAACGGAGCTCAGGAGGGCCACACTGGCAGAGGGTTGCAGGAAGCTGTCGCAGCTGAAAACCAAGCTCGGAAGCCCATTTTCACTGGCAGAACACTTAGGTCACTACAGGCACCCCCAGCATGAGTGATGTTGAGTTGGCCACATCCACCCTAGCCACACCCTCATCTCCCCGAGGTCAAACACAACCCTGATGCGGCCCTCAATGAAATCGAGTTTGACAACTCTGTTCTAAGCCATATTGTCAATAATATTATCCTATATATACAAAATGGGGACATGATGGCTCAACAAAATACTGAGCTTGTCAGCTAGAAAGCTGGCAGTCCAGCTTTGCATGATAGGGGTGACCTCCTGTTACTTGCCCCAGCTCTTGTTCACCTAGCAGTTTGAAAGCATACAAATGCAAGTAGAGAAATAGGTAGCACTTCAGTGGGAAGGTATCAATATTCCATGCACCTCAGCATATAGTTATGCTGCCCACATGACCAGCATTCTTCAGACAATGCTGGCTACCTTGGCTAAGAAATAGAATGAGCACCATCCCCTAGAGTCAGAAATGATGGGACAAGGAAACCTCTACCTTTATATATACAAAAAAAGAATAGAATACAGAATAACAAAGTTGGAAGGGCCCTTAGAGGTCTTCTAGTCCAGTTCCCTGCTCAAGCAGGAGACTCTATAACATTCCAGACAAAGAGCTGTCCATTGTCTTCTTGAAACCTCCACTGATGGAGCACCCACAATTTCTGAAGGAAAGCCATTCTACTGATTAATTGTTGTCACTTTAAGGATATTGAATCTCTCCTTGATAAGCTTCCATCCATTACTTCTTATCCTGCCCTCAGGTGCTTTGAAGAATATGTTGACTCGCTCCTCTCTGAGAGCCCCTCAGATATTGGAAGACTGGTTTCATGTCATCCCTAGTCCCTCTCTTCGTTAGACTCAGTTCCCACAACCATTCATAATACAGTTTAGTCTAATCATCTCCATTGCTCTTTGCTGAACTCTTATCTAGAATCTCAATATCTTTTTTGTATTATGGTGACCAAAACTAGATGCAGTATACCAAGTGTGGTGTTACCAGTGCAGTATAAAGTGGTTCTAACACTTCATGTGATCTTGATCTCTTTGTTATTGCAGCCTAGGACTGCATTGAATTTTTTGGCAGCTGCAGCACAAGTGTGGGCCATCCCTTTGTAAAAATATTTTAACCCACCAATAGTAGGTATGGAAGTAATGCAATGAGATTCCTTGAAATGGTCAAAGTTGGAATTACCAGAGGCTTCATATATGTTTTTTGTCTTTTCCCAGTGAAACTTGATGGCATGAATTTATGAAGGGGCTGCATAAAAAGGAATGGAAAGGATGCATATCTCTTGCTATAGAGTCTAGACCCATGGCATTTGGATTTTCATGGATGCAAAATAGTCCAAGTGGTGATGTAAGAAGGTTTATGAACACCCTGAATTTGCAGGTTCAACTTAGAAAAAATAAATAGGATTCTGCCCTTCCCATGACAACTACTTAGCAGATATGCATTGTTGAAGAGTTAGAAAGATCGTGAAAGCAGAAGTAAGTAGAGTAGCTGGAATTGAACCTGCTAAATGCTTAAAATCACTGAAATTATAAGAACTAATTGCAGCATGATGGTTCAGCTGGACTTGTTGCTATTATCAATTTCTTATGATGGATTCTCTCTTCAAAATCCAGGCAATTGTAATGGGGCCAAAGTGTAGAGAATGTCTAGGCCTATTTTGTACAATGATAGCTGACATGTCCTTTCTTTCTTTCTTTCTTTCTTTCTTTCTTTCTTTCTTTCTTTCTTTATTTATTTATTTATTTATTTATTTATTTATTGTTTGGACTTATATGCCACCCTATCTCCCGAAGGACTCAGGGCGGCTCACATCATAAAAATACACAATACAAAATTTAAAAGTTATTTAAAAAGTTATTAAACCAAAGCCAAACAATATCTAAAACCCGCAAAAACACTAAACCTAAAACATATAAAAACCCACCCACCCCTACAGTCCAGGCTGGCTTGTTGGAAAAGCCACGTCTTCAGGTCACGGCGGAAGGAACGGAGGTCAGGGGCCAACCGCAGCTCCAAGGGCAACTGATTCCACAGGGTGGGCGCTTCCACAGAGAAGGCTCTACCCTTGGGGGCCGCCAGCCAAAACTGTCTAGCAGACAGCACCCCAAGGAGGCCCCGTCTGTGGGAGCGCACAGGGTGATGGGCAGTCGATGCTGGCAAGAGACGTTCCCACAAGTACCCCAGCTCCAAGCCATGTAGGGCTTTATAGGTGATTACCAGCATCTTGAATCTCACCCGGAGGGCAACCGGGAACCAATGCAGTTCGCGCAGGAGAGATGTACTATGGGAGTATCAGGATACTCCCATCACAACCTGTGCAGCCACATTCTGCACCAGTTGAAGCTTCCGCATGGTCCGCAAGAGCAGCCCCATATAGAGAGCATTGCAGTAGTCGACTCAGGAGGTAACGAGCGCATGAGTA
Organism: Naja naja; assembly: GCA_009733165.1. Lineage (NCBI taxonomy): Eukaryota > Metazoa > Chordata > Lepidosauria > Squamata > Elapidae > Naja > Naja naja. The sequence goes on from CM019148.1 coordinate 186,030,711, forward strand.
ACCGTACGCAAGGCATCTCAGTCCAGATAGGGGTGCAACTGGCGCACCAGGCGAACCTGGGCAAATGCCCCCCCTGGTCACGGCTCCCACCTGCTCCTCCAAACTGAGCCGTGCATCCAGGAGGACACCCAAGTTGCGCACCCTATCCACGGGGGGCAACACCTCTCCCCACATGCCTAACGATGGAACATCCTGGATCATCCGAGATGCCGGTACGCACAGCCACTCGGTCCTATGACCCTAGTAAATAAAATCTTCTAAAAAGATTTTAGAAAGGCCCTAATGAATGACATTTTGAAGAAGTAGGTAAACTGCTTTATCTACTTTCTCAATGAACACGCACACACATGCACATGCATACATGCACAGACACAACACACAGACACAAGGAGGCAATAGTGTTTACAAGTCTCTGCTTTCTTGCATTTAGTAATCTTTTATGTTTGAGCAGCTTTCAGATTTGTATCAAAGAACTTTGACCACAAACTTGTATGCAACTTTTTACTGGACTGAAAATATTTTGCTTTCTGTGAGCCAAAGCTTGCAGGACATTTACCATATCTGTTCAAACCTATATTGATTCTGCATAACAATTTTTGTTTTTGTTCTTCCAGATTATCCCTCTGAAGAATTGCTGCTCAGTGCTGAGCATCTTTGCAAGTCTTTCTCTAATCTCATTATTCAAGTGGCCTCACCAGCCAGGAAAACTGAAGTTGGTGGTAATAGCCTTTCTGGACTGTCTGATCTTCCAAGTTAAAACAAGATAACCATGAATATTATAGCTGTTTTTTAAAAAATATCCATAAATTGAAACTGGCACAAACTTTTACATTCCACTATTCTGCTTTTTCTCTGGGTATTCATACTCTGGTTTCTCTTAAAATAAAAAAAGTTCTATTGCCCGTATATCTTTTAAAAAGCATTTATATTAAGTGCATGAAATTTGGTACATATAATACTGTTGCCCAATGGTTCTCCCCAAGTGCCTACATGTCATCACAGGGGCTCCACAAAGGCTTGAAGAAACATTATGATTCAAATCCTGAGGGGGCCATAGCCCTGGTCCATGGCCACAAAAGGTATTTAAAGGGGGTCCATGGTGAAGAAAAGGTTGAGAACCACTGCAGTAGCTGATCTATAGAAATGAAATATGGGAACTCATCATAACATTAGAATGTGTATAGTGGTTTTGTTGGAATCCATGCAGTCAGTGTAAAAGAAAATGTGAAGCAAGGAACAAAGCAGATTTCTTTATACTTTAAGACATTTACACATTTCTAGAGAAACTCACGATTTATATCACAGAAGCTTTAACCAAGTTTTAAGATGGTTTTATTGAATACTCACCTCAAAAAAAATCACTTCAAAGGGAAAAGACACATCTTTTGTGTCTTTTGTGTTCAGTCATAAAAATAAATCTTTTGGGAGTTTAACATACATGTTAATATTCATTGAGGAGAAGAGTCCAATGGCTTGATTATTGTAGTTTTACTGAAGATGATGACATAATAGAACCAGAAGATGTTCCCTTCTTCATCTGTCTTTCATAGGCAGAATCAGAACAGTGAACTTATATATATTATGCATTTATAACTCCTGGCCCCAGAAGCAGAATTTTTTAAAACAAACACAATTAAGTCATCTTTGCCGACTGACGTCCAGTCAAAAATAAGTCAGAGTCCAGCAAAAGTGAGTGGCAAATCAGCTTTTCTGAAAGTAATGAAATGAGAGGTAGCTGGAAAAAAATTCCATACCCTAATTAACAGTGAAGGCTTACTAGTGGACAAGCATCTATACATAAGAAATTACATTCATGCAATTAAAACAATAAACTGAAATAAGACATGGAAAAAAATGGACTCTTACCTCTAGATTTACTATCTTCTTGTTATTGTCACTGTCTTTTCTGGGATGTATAGGACTCCTTTCTTATTTGTTCATTTATTCTAACAACTAGATTAGGAAGACCATCTATTATCAATTAATTACAGAGTATAAACTATTCAGAAATCAGTTGCTCCCAGAGGTGTCTTGCAGAGAACTTGGAAATGATAAAATGAATTGTAGGTGGAAGCTTCTTAGCTGTGCTGCTCAAAGGAAGAACCAACAGAGATGAATTAGCACAACTGTTAATAAATTGTGATTTTAGGTTCTGCCTGCATTCCATGTTGCCTAACAATTATTGTGATTATATAAACAGAAGAGAAACAATGTATCTTATATTAGCTCTTCGGAGCAACAATTGAATAATATCACTAATAAGACAACATTAAAAAGTGTCACCTAAAACTCAGCAAAGAATTTCTGGGGGGAAGGGGGAGGATTCATCTATATAAATCACTGAAATATCTGTAGTCTCCCCTTTGCCTTCTTACTTCACAACTTATTCTCTCTATTCTCTCCTCATCTTGACCAGATGGTTGAGACAGCAAAACATGAATTGAAAGCACTAATTAATGTAACAGGTAACTTTTCCCAGAGCTCTAGGGGAAACAAAAAAAATGCTGTTTTAGAAAAGGCTTTTTCAAATATTTTAAATTTTGTTTGGAGACAGAAATGTGAGCCATATTTCAACAGGACTTTACTTCATCTGTTGCCTTGGACATTTGGAAACAACCAGTAAACTTGGCAATTACTAAAAGAACAGCCAACTGCAAGCAGTATAAAGACCACCCAGCTTAGCAGGTAGATGTCTGTGTCTATGTATCTGTGTGTGTGTGTGTGTGTGTGTGTGTGTGTGTGTGAGCAAGTGCAGAACTGTCCGTGGTGCTGCTGCTGGCAGGAGCACCTGGGTTACTTGCTGTATCCCACTTCACTCTCCAAACTCTATAGGGAAAAAAACTTACCTCTCTCAACTGAGTGAAGTCCTTTTGGAAAGCAGAAATGAATTGCTCCAGCAATGAATGGTACTTTTATGCAATTTTCTTTCTTCTAAGAATCAGAAGACTGTACTGGACCCTCCATTTCTTTCCCCTTAATAAAGATATGGGAGTGAGTGGCCTTTCTTTGTCTTGTGTCAAAACTCTAGGAGGAAACCCCCCACCATCTTTAGTTTTAAAGTCTGCAGGGCTGCTTGACATCAGGGATGTCATGTGGTTACGCATCATGACCTGAGCCCCAGTTATTTTCCGATACACGACCTTGAAAGAGGACTTGTATCGTCCCTTTTCGAGACTATTCTATAAACTAGAAGAATTATGTTGTAGTGTTCTTTTCCTAAAGGAAACCCTTTTTATGGGATAACAGAGTTTCAAATTAGTAGTGTTTATTAACTATATGCCCTTGGTTGACAAACATCAAGTAGAAAAGAAATACCATAATCAAGGAACTACCAGAGGTAAAACTTCATTCCCGCCCACATTGGCAAGCTTCTATATGCAAACAGGGAGCAAACCCCACTCCCTTCTAGCAAGGAAGAAGTCAGGTAAGGAACCATTTGGAACCAAATACCAAGTTCAGGGAGCACCAAGGACTCTACAGCTCAACTTTGAGCTGCATACATTGTCATCTGTTGGCATTATGTCCAGGCATGACCAGTTGTTAAGTAGCAGGTTTGCTTTGCTTTTCCTTGTTTGTTCATGCTTTGTAATAGTGTGGCAGGTACATGAGCTCACAAAGCAGAAATAGATAAAACTGGTTGGTTGGCTGAAGGAAAGCTGAGTTCTTTGCTCTGTGAGCATGCTTACTGTACCTCTCCTTAAATTTGGTTTTGTTTTTATTGCAGTAGCTTAGGTTTACAGTATTGGTTTGTTTATTTATCTTATTTAATATCATTCTTATTTACTCCTCTTATTTTAGTTTATACATACTGTTCGCTTATCATATTTAATGTATTTATTTATTTAGGATTAGTTTAGTTTGGTTAAGTATAGTATGTTGAACTGATAATGGAAACATTCTTGTATTATGCAGGGAAACTGCTGTTTGAGGTAAGAGAACCTCTATTTTATTTATTTATTAATTTATTTGTCAACTTGCTTGTGTGAGTCTAGGATTAGTTTAGGATTCAAAGAAGTAACATGATAGGTAATGTGACATAAATAATAATGACATAAAACAGGAATCAACAGAATCTAGGTAAAAGTAAAGGTTCCCCTCACACATACATGCTAGTCATTTCTGGTTCTAGGGGGCGGTGCTCATCTCTGTTACAAAGCTGAAGAGCCAGCACTGTCTGAAGATGTCTCCATGGTCATGTGTCTGGCATGACTAAACACCAAAGGCACACGGAACACTGTTACCTTCCCACCAAAGTGGTCCCTGTTTTTATACTTGCATTTTTACATGCTTTCAAACTGCTAGGTTGGGACAAGTAATGGGAGCTCACTCCATTACGCGGCGCTAGGGATTTAAATTGCCAAACTGCTGACCTTTCTGATTGACAAGCTCAGCATCTTAGCCACTGAGCCACTACATCCTACCACGGAATCTAGGAAGAAGCAAAAATTGCTTTAGAATAAGTTTTAGAATAAGTTTTGAACTTGAATATTTAAAAAAATATCTGTACATCTTCTTTCAGGCCCTTTCTTGGTGAATTGTGTTAATATCTTCAATTTAAACATTTCCTCAGGATCCACATCCAGAAAGGCTGGGAAACATGGCTCTGTGGCCTTGCTTGGGGTGAACAAAGAAGCATATAGCTGTGGGGTTGGTTGGAGCCCTCAAATCCCTCTTCCTAACTAATTTGTAACATTGCTTACCTCTTCTAAATTTTATATATGGAGCTCATTTTTTTAATATTTGGGGGCTGTTAGGCTCTAAATGAACAAGATAAGATTGAATTCAAGGTGTATGTATGTATGTATGTATGTATGTATACAGGAGGCGGGGCCACAACATATATATATTGCATTTATATGCTGCCCTTCTCCGGAGACTCAGGGCGGCTCACAATCTTTGGAGCACCACCTAATGTGCTCAGCAATAGCCTTCATTCCATTGTATATGCCTGCTTATTACTAGGGCTTTTGGGCCCCCCCAAGCGGCATTTTTTTACAAAGTCAGCTTATTGCCCCCAACAATCTTGGGTCCTCAATTTACCTACCCCGGGAGGATGGAAGGCTGAGTCAACCTTGAGCCTGGTGGGATTTGAGCCTGCACTAATTGCAGGCAGATGGAGCTAAGTGCTAGGTGTTTAACAGTCTGCACCACCAAGGCTCTTAAAACATCACTTTAACAGCAGAGCAAGTAAAGGCAGCTTTAGCTCATCCTGTAGTGATGTCATGAGGATTGTTGCTTAACAATGGTTAGTGAGGGTCTTCATGCTATGGTTAAAGCAACATGAGGATCAACTAGTTGATTTTTACTGTTTAATGTTGCTGCTAAAAATCTAACTTTTTAGGTCTGTCTCCGTAAATACAACGAAAGTCAAAAACAACACAAAGAGTACATCAGTGAACTTCTGGCAAGACACCAGGAGGAGCTGCAGGAAAAAAATGCAAGAGTTACAGTTGTAAGTAATTCATTTCCCTTACAATCTCTTTTTGTTAAGCTTCTCTTTCTGTCTGCTTATTTTGATTCTGTGACTGATGGGTGCTTCTTATAATGTCTGTATCTTAGTTGGAAGAAGAAAATAAAAAGCTAGTCAACAATATGGCAAACGCTGTTCAGGAAAACTGCAAACTAAAGGAGAAACTTCAGAAGAAACTTCAGGAAACTGAAGGAAGTGAGTATTATTTTAACATAATACATTTTAATTACTTTTGTTTTAAAAATGAAACAGTGAGTGATAATTATTTTGTTATTTTTTGCCAGGGCTTGCCCAGCTGAATACAGATGTCACAGAATCTATAGAAGCTAGGAGGATGCAACGCCAGCTAGAAGAATTGGAAGGGGAAGTCGAAGAGATGTGTTCCAAGGTATACCTCTCTGGAATGTTTAACCAACATAGAGAGAGATGAGATGCCACCTTTATTGGATGAACGTGGAATAATCCCACTGACCGGCTGCTGTTTTATATGATATTTACATAGGAACCATGCAAATAATAATAATAAAGAAATTTTCTTTCTCTGATTTTTTCCAGCTTTTCTTTTGTTGAGATTACAAATTCTGAAAAACGTCTATACCAGAGATGCTTCGATGCAAGATCTGAAGAAAAGCCTTGGAATGTAATTTTCCAGAAATCCCTTCTTTCCTTCCTCAAAACAAATCTGAAAGCTCCTTCTATGATCGGGGCCTTGATGAGGCAAAGTGGCTCATGTGGGTAAATGGAATGGTGGGCTATGTTGTTGGACATATAGCTGTCCAGAAGGATCATCCAAGGCAAATAGGCCATGATGGATATCCCAGATTAACACCCATCACATCTGCCAACCCGTACTGGACCAGCGTGGCAGATTATGGTCTATTCCTTCCACATGCCAATACAACCTCAAAAGTGGCCCTCATTCCCCAGATGCCCTAGGGCAGTGATAGTTAACCTTTTCATCTTCACATGCCGAAAGTGCACGTGTGTGCCCACATGCATGTTCACGTGTGCCTGCACCCATAATGCACTGCGTGTGCAACCTCCATCCCCTGCGCATGCACATGTGACCCCCGCACACATGCCATGCACCTCTGCACATGAGTGCACAACCCCACACACTATGCACCTCTGCGCATACATGTGCATCTCACATGGGAGCCCTGCCCCCTGTGCATGCGTGGCAGATACCCGACAACCAGCTGGCTGTTGGGAGGCGTGCACACATGCGCAGTGCACTTGATCTGGGGTGGCGGCTAGTGTGCTGGCAGAAATAGTGCCATAGGTTCACCATCACGGCCCTAGGGCAACTACCCATGGCAGTAGGAAGACCTGCCTGAAGGCAGAGGGTGCTAAGAATCACCGGGCTAAATCAGGCTGCCTTTGGACTTTGGACATAGGAACAGTCACCATTCGACAATGAAAACGGACACTCGACTAGAACAACTGCTGATTGAACTCAACAATATGCATTGAGATTATGACGAAAAGGTGAAAATTTAGATGATAGGACTGGGCATTTACTCTGCACTAGAGGTACGGAGGATGGACAATGTGGCAGACTTGGTTTTCTCATCAACCAAAAGCTGAAAGACTCTGTAGTAAAATTTCAAAGTATGTCAGACAGAGTAGCCAAATGCATCATTCAACTGAACATCCAATACAAGCTTCAAATCATTCAAGCTTACACACCAATAATAAGCTGTAGTGATGATGTGGTTGAAGAGTTTTACAACAATGTGGCCTGCCTTCAAGACAAAGAAAAATGCCAATACAAAATATTAATGGGTGACTTTTATGCAAGAATAGGAAAAACCACACCTGGAAAAAAAGTGGCTGGCCCATATAGAAGTGGTGAACAACCGTAATAGAGGCGACAAACTAGCAGAGTTTGCTGAAGAACAAGAACTTATATCACAAACTAACTTTACAAGAAAAAAACTTGCAGAAAATGGACATGGAAGAGTCCATCTGGGTACACAGACGAAATTGACAGTATCATGTCAAGTGATAAATCCACACACTGCAATTCTACTGTAATCAGTTGTTTTAATATTGGAAGTGACCATAGAATGGTACAAGATAAAGTGAAGATAGCCTTCGTCGATAAGAGCCTATGAAAATGATAAGGATGGTAAGGATGTCAGGAAAAATAAAAATAAAGAGGGATAAGCTGTTAGAGAAGAACAGCGATTTTGAAATTAATCTATCAAATCACTTTGCTCTACTGCAAGATTTGAAAGACCTAAATGAACAAATAGTCTAAAACATCCTTGAATCTGCTGTATCTATGGCACCACTGGAAAAACACTTTGTACAGTCAAAAATCTCAGATGAAACCATTGATTTAATGAAGAAAAAAAAAGACAGACATTGAGGAATACCGATCATTTCATTAATAAATTGGAGTACATTAAACTTTGTAAGACCATAAGAAAATGTATCCAAGAAGAAATGCATCAGTTTAACATGAACCTTGTAAAAAAGGCAATTGAAAAAAAGAAAGGGATTAATAGAGCAAAATGCAAGCTTATAAATACAAGAAAGAAGTTTTTGCATTAAAACATGAAGATGGCTCTGTGCGCAGAACAAGACTGGAAATGTTAGAAATTATCAGAAAATTCTATTCAGAGCTAGAAGCAAGAAAAAGGGATGGCTGGTCACCAAGAGAGTCATAGAATAGATTCCGCTAGATAAAAAGCATCCTTCAAAGATACCCAGAATAAGATAGATCAATGACATCAGCAACTATTGTGGGCCCAATTAGCAAAAGAAAGCTCAAGATAGGAAACATGCAGAAGAGGCCTTCATCCTGCAGTAGATAGATGATGGCTAAAGTAACAATGACAAATCTGGAAGAAGACATTGGACAACCACTGACATGTGTTGTGCAATCTTATTGGCAGAGAAGAGGTTGCCTTCATGCAACTATGTTATTGACTGTCTTAGACCTGGAAGCAGGCTGCACTCTGCACTCATACCAATTGGCCCTCAATAGACATGCAGACATAAACAGCATCTACCTACTGTGCAAAAGAGACAATCAAAAAGCCAAAAAGGGAACAAAAAGATCAAAACACCTCCCCATCAGCAATCAACACTGAGATGAGCATAGATTAACACCAAGGTGTTAACAATCAAGACCAACAATCAAGAAATAAACAACACCCCAACAAAGGAACTGGCCAAAGAAGCTAACAGTAAACAGTCCAACCAAAGAAAATCACACAAACTGACTACAAACAATGGCATGACAAAGGAGCATTGCAAGATCTGCAAGAAATATCATTTGCCTGCAAGCAATAACATAAAATAAAGACATAGCTTTATTAGATTTAGATTTATATCCTGTCTCTCTTCCCCGTCAGGGGAACTCGAGGTGGCGTCAGATAAAGAAGCTAAAGTGTTCCGGGACTTTAGAATTCAAACAGACAGGCACCTACCAACAAGAAGCCAGCTGTTGACAAGAAAGACAAAAAAGATGAGATAGTGGATGGGGCATTACCTGGAGACAGTAGAAGAGAAGAGAAAGACTGAAGAAGATAACAAAATACAAACACCTGCAACTAGAAATAGAACAACTGAGGCAAAAGGAGGCAAAGTAAGAGACACTTTGGGTGCAATCCCAAAACATCTGGAGCACCACTTGGGCACCATTGGCATTGCCAAAATCACTACTGGTCAATTGCAAAAGGCAGCTTTACTCACAATAGTGAGTAAAGAAATAACTATCTGTTCTTACACATCAAGCCCAACAAGAAGAGAATATTTGAAGCAAATATTCTTTTCCTTCCCTCGGGTGCGTAGAAGAATAGGTTGTCCTTCTCTTATCTGTGTGAGCTCCTCAAGTAGTGGGAGAGACAGCATCACCACTAGCCGGATTCATTACTTTTTAACACTGTCATAAATTATTTAGAAGTGGGAATAAAAGGGAATTCATCAAATCTGCAGACAACCCCAAGCTGGGGAGAATAGCTAACATTTTAGAAGATAGACTCAAGATACAGAAGGATCTTCACACACTTGGGACACTCTGCCTTATCCAAGAAAATGCAATTCAGTGGTGAGAAGAAAAAGTCTTACATTTAGGAACAAAAACCAAACAAACAAGTAAAAGAATAGGTGGTAGTTGGCTCAACAGCAGTAACTGTGAAAGGAATCTAGGTGTCCTAATGAAGAAGCACATTAGTATGGTGTGGCCTGCAGCTGCCAAAAAAGCCAGTACAGTCTTCGGCTGCATCCAGAGAGGAATACGATTAAGATAATATACTGGAAAGACCCCACCGTTTGGATCTCCATGATCAAAAAAGATGTTGAGGGAGTTCAGAGAAGAGCAACAAAGATGATTAGGAGTCTGAAAGGCTAAGTGATATGACAACCGTCTAAGGGTATTTAGGTATGTCTAGCCTATCAAAGGAAAGGATTAGGGGTGACAATGGGAGGTCTCTGCCATGAGAAGGTTGACCGACTCTCCAAAGCACCTGAGGGCAGGACAAGAAGTAACTGATAGAAGAGTTTCAAGGAGAGATCCAACCTAAAATTAAGCAAACATTTCCAGTGAGAACAATTAATCACTGGAATGGCTTGCCTCTGGAAGTTGTGGGTACTCTATCACTGGAGGTTTTGAAGAAGGGACTGGACAGCCATTTGTCTGGAATGGTATAGGGTCTCCTGCTCAAGCAGGGGGCTGGACTAGAAGACCTCCAAGGTCCCTTCCAACTCTGTTATTCTGAATTCTGTAAGTCTTTTTGTTTCCATCCATACTTACTAAAAGTCATAATGCTTGGTTACATTTTTGTTGCTCTACAATATTTCCCCTGAGCTAATGTGACATTTATTGTGTATTTTTCTCCTTTCTCTTCCTCTCCCCATCCTCACCTTTCCCTTCTGCTGCCTTCTCTTCTAAGCAAAAGATGTAATTCTTTGTGTTGCTATGAAAAGTGTAAAAGTCCTGGCTGATTCCTTTCTCCAACACGTCCCTATCACTGTTTTGGACCAGTATGTTAAATCTAGCTTCTTCTGGTGAACAACACTCCTAATCTGCAGCCAAAAGATCAATTTAGCAGGTATGTCTGACTCACAGGCTTCTTCAAACAGAAACCTATTTAAATAATTTATTTAACATGGGGAGAAAAAAAAGACTACCTTGAAGGTCTTTTCACAAAGACTCAACAGGGATCAAACTGACAGGGATTCATCAAGAATCCAACCTTTTGCAGAGAAACACCACCAGCAATTTTGCCAAAGGGGGAGTGGGAGCATCATACACTTATAAATTGATCTAAAATGCATATTGTAGTTTACTTATTTAAATATAACCTTATTATGGAAAAAAAATTAGTTTCAGAGCATAGTAAAAGAACATTGTTTATTGTGCTTGCTTTGAACAGAATGCACAACGGAGTATGTTAAGAAATGCGTATTTTGCATACAATACCATTTCAATCCCTAATGGCACACCTATTTAACATTATAAATTGTGATTTGTGGGATGATCTGAATTAGAATATGATCTGTGCATGACCATGCTTGATGGATCAATCTGGAACTGAGTACTTGGTGACACCTTGATCCAACCACTGGGACTCTTTTTAAATCTGACCGGCTCCGGGTGGAATAGCAGCTATAAAGAGGTGTGTGGTACACCAGTGGTTTCAATCCTAGGGAAAATCCTAAAGATTGTATTCAGAACTTCAGAAATACTGTTTACAATGTATGGCTGAAAGAAATTCCAATAAACCCCAAGTGGATCTATACACAGAATTTGTTGGTTTTGAATGTGATTGGATCCTTTTTAAAACAAAATCTCATGTGAAAAGCTTATGGCTTCTGCTGTAAATAAATGCCTCTTCCTGCTTGCTTGCTTGCTTGCTTGCTTGCTTGCTTGCTTGCTTGCTTGCTTGCTTGCTTATTTATTTATTTATTTATTTATTTATTTATTTATTTATTTATTTATTTATTTATTTGACTTATATGCCGCCCCCTCTCCCAAAGGACTCGGGGCGGTTCACAACTAAAATACAGTACAACAATAAATTACTTAAAAATTATATTAAACAAATTATAAGCCGAATAAGCAATTAAAACCCACAAGTTAAAAGGAAAACCCCAAGAGTCAACATAGCCCAGATTGTAAAATATATAAGCTACGGTAAAATATATAAGCTACGGTAGGTGCAAACCCACTTGCAAGGAAGCTCTGTATTGCTCTCCATGGCTTTTCCACTTGCATATCAACTCCTTAATCTGTTCAGATGCAGGAGGACAGCTCTGTCTCCCAAATTTGAAGATCTACGCTTCAGATCTTTCTCCGCCTCCCTCCCTACCCGCAGCAATGCGCCATCCATCCACCTGTCCTTCCTCCGGGAAGCTGCGTCTGCTGCAGCGGTAGCTTTGGACAGTCCTTGTGCTGTGCCATTTCCCGGAATCTGGGCAGTGGTCCCGGTTCTCAAGGCGAAAATGTGAAGGGGGAAAATGTGACTCAGGTTTTTGGAGCCGGAGAGGCTGGAATGAGCCGCTCTGTGTCAGGGGTGAAATTCAAAAATTTTCCCTACTGGCTCTGTGGATGTGGCTGTGGGCGTGGCTTGGTATAATAGTAATAGCAACCAGGGGCGATTGGGGTGATTTTTTTTTACCGCTTCAAATCGTCCCTACCACCCCTCCCGAGGTGGACCGAGGTGGTTGAATTTCACCCCTGCTCTCTTTGCTCTGCTCAGGTCCGCTGGCTGTCTCCGCCCACCTCGCTCAGCCTGTAGGACTTTCCGAGTCGGATTTTCTGCCTCAAGGTTTCTACATCCAGAGTGGCTGCTAGTCGGCAATTCAGGCTCAGCAGGGAAAAGAGGAAATCTTCCCTCCATCCAAGGTGGGGAGACGAGAATTGAAGGATGTGCAGGAACTGAAAAACCGAGGATCTCTTATTACATCAGAGATTGACCGAAGGTCGGGCAGGAAGGGTTGCCTTATATACAGTGTATCGCAATATAGGGGGTGTTTAGAAAAAAGAGAGAGTCCCAACACAGGGGAACTTGTTCCACTAGTAATAATAACAATTAAAATGATCTAAACAGAGATGAGTTAATAATGTCTAAAGTAGGATTAAAGTATGCAAGTAGCGGGGAGTGGGAAAGATTGCTTCTACAATGCTCTTTCTATGCTTCATTTATGTTCTTAATAACATTCTCCCTCTATCATCCTGAACATTATAATGTGTTAACCATATCTGGGCCAAAGGCCAGGAGTGCATGAAACTCTAATGGCCTTGATAATGCACCTCTGCTTTCAGTGTGTAATGAAGCCTCCTATTGGATCAAAATAACATAACTTCTAGATCAGGGGTGTCAAACTGGATTTTGTTGAAGGCCAGATAAGCATTGTAGTTTTGGGGAGGCAGGGAAATGGGACGGACAGCTGCTGCAGCACCCTGCCGGCCAAAATGGGGTGTGGGGGGACGCCCCTTCTGTCCCTCATTTTGGCCTCCAAGGCCTCCTACAGCTCTCTGCAGGCCAAAAAACAGGCTACCTGGTCCATTTTTGGCCAGCAGAGTGCTGCAGGAGGCTGGGGAGGCCAAAAATGGGCCATGGGAGGAGGAACACGCACTCCCGTGCGGTCCGGTTTGGCAGGCAGAGGCACCCCGGGCAGTCCTTTGATATTTCCAGGCCAGCCCCATGGGCCAGATTTAAGCATCTGCTCTAGCTTGTCCTGAGATTGTCTCATCCCTGAAATCTTATTACTTTGCCTTTTAAGTCTAGGAGATGCAGTGGTTAGAATGCAGTACTGCAGGCTACTTCTGATTACTGGCTGCCAGCAGTGTGGCATGGCAATTCAATTCTCACTGGCTCAAGGCTGACTCAGCCTTCCATCCTTCCAAGGTCAATAAAATGAGGACCCAGATTGTTGGGAGCAATATGCTGACTCTGTAAACCGCTTAAAGAGGGCTGTAAAGCACTATGAAGAGGTATATAAATCTCAGTGCTATTGCTAAATGCTATTCCTATTTTGAGATTTACACAAGAGGAAAAATATTTGTTACGTGACATCTATTGAAGGAAACTGCAGGCATGCCTTATGTATTTGCTTTTGCTTGAAGGGATGATTCAGCAGCCCTTCTAAGAAAACAACACCCTGGGTAGGGTTTTTTGTTTTGTTTTGTTCTGCCAACAGATCAGAAAGGAATAAAATGAATAAAATTTTAAGGAAAAAAAAAGTGAGATCTTCCCAGCTCTGGCTGAATTTATTCAGAGAGAAACTACAGCAGCAGAGTAAACAGCTCTGAACTTTCCTTCTATTGGCAAACTTTTGGTCTTTTCCAGAGAAGCTCTTAATGGATCATTAGACTCAAGTCCAGGTCTTGTACTCGCAAAGCCAGCAGAGGGGGTAAATTTATTTGCTGCCCATCTCATCTCGAAGCAACTCTGTGCTGCTTATAGAGTTACAAAAACATTAAAACTATCAGCTATAAAAAGGCAACACAAACAAAAGAAATAACTGACACAAGATGGAGAAGGAGGGAGCTGCATGCATGGGAAAGGGAGTGGGCTCTTAATCAACCATTTCCAGTGTGAGGTTCCCCCCCTTACATCCCAGGCTATCTGGCAGAACCAGGTCTTAAGGCTACTACGGAAAGTCAATCTCACGTCATGTGGTAAGATATTCCAAAAGGCAGGAGCCACAGTGGAGAAGGCTTTTCTCCTGGACTCTGCTAGTCGAAATTCCTTGACTGATGGGATCTTGCTAGGGTTCAGCTGAAAGCCTGTTGTCCTCCATCCAGGCCCCCATTGCCTCCAAGCACAAGAGGGCAGTCAGAGCACCGCTTGGAGCACTAGAGGTGAAGATGTTGAGTATCATCAGCATATAAATGATACCTCAACCCATTATGATGAATGATCTCACCCAGTAGTTTCATGTAGATGTTAAAAAGTTATGCCACAAAGGGGTGATCGTGGACTGGACCTCTCACTCCTATTAATACTGATTTGGACCGGCCTTGGAGAAAGAAGCCAAACCAATGCACAACTGCACTGCACTCCCAGCCTCAAGCCCATAGATGGCCCAAAAGGATATCATAGTTGATGGCATTGAAGGCTGCTGAGAAGTCAAGAAGAGCATAGTGTGGCAATATGTATACCCAACCTTACACACAAAATTTTGGACGCTGTCAGGCAGTCAAATATATGATCCCATTTTTACCAGAATAGATGGGCCATTCTGGTTTCTAAAAACATACTTCAATCTATATATTTCAAGTTTAAAGAACTATTGCTTTCAATGGGGCTACTTCCAGGTAATCCCATTATAGGATTACAGTTTGGGAAAGGGCTGAATCATTATGAGTCCTCAGATTCTCCCAAAAGGTGTTATTAATCCATAAGACATTCATTTGATGCATAATGGTCCATGTACTGAACTACATATTCATAAATATTTACTTTTTTCAATTACAAGGACATCCAACATTACACATTTGCTTAACAGGAGAGATTAGTGAATTCCAAGTGAACTTGGAAACTGTTTTCCCAATGATTTATTTAAAAAATATCAAACAGCCTTCCTTTTCTTGAAATTTAGGTCTGATGTGAAATTTAATAACAGCACAGGAAAGAAAAATACAGAAGACAATTTCCATGTTTATGAAGTCTTTAATACTAATTTACTAAGATGCAAAACAATAACTGAATTCCCATTCATCTGCAGCCAACAAGGTATGAATATTAGCTTCAGAAAAAATAAATTTGTTAAATTGTGCACCTTAAAAATAATCACGATTTTATATGAATATTAATGAAAGCAACAATGAATAGAAAATGACTGATAGCTTTTTAGATCAAAAATAATTCAAGTATTTTGTAAAGTTCCTCAGACAGTTGTCTTTGAATTTTAAGTTTGTGCAATATCTATCATTGCATAGTAAAGAAAATCTTGTACAACTCCAGTTCTATGTAATTTATTTTAACATGCACCTAGAATATATTCTTGTTAATTTGCGTAGTGGAGTTTTCCTCTCTGAGAATTGGTTGAATTCAGTGGGATCATGCAGCATATCAATATAAGCAATATAAAATTTCCATACATTTCCTGTCGAGTTGAATCCTATCAATGAAACAAAAATATAACAACTGAAATGATTTTTTTTTATTATGTTGAACACCATTACAATATCGTGTGGGGAAAAACTAAGTTGCATGTGTTCTTTACAAAACGTTGTAAATGAATGCTTATAAAATAAGTATAGATCTTAGCAGGGTTGATGATGTAAGGCTAGGACCACTGAAAACATGACAATTCATTTCTGTGAGCTTTGTGGTTGTGTGGTCATTTATAGTCTATACATAATCTGTGTATTTGAATGTATCTATACAGAACTGAACAGCAGAGGAGAAATTTAGAAAAGAAATTGTATTTCTTATGAAATTGTTAGTGTAACAAAAAGTTACCCCAACTTTTTATCATATGTACATAATTGGGGACCAGTGTGGTCTGATTTTTAAAAAAATCACATCGCACATTACAATGTTTTGTGAATTACATAAAGATTTTACTTAATATAACAGACTGACCTTTGCAGCCATATTGAATGGAATTGTCTACTGTGGTTACCATTTCTCCCAAAACAAAACCCAAACTTAACACCTATTTATTTTAATCTCCAATATACTTAAACACAAAGTGGCATTACATAAAATATTTTATAGGGTCATTTTATATTGGAAAAGAGAGGATTTGAGCACATCACGTATAGAATCTATTCCAATTTGTTTCTTCAGGTCAGGGAGAAAAAGTAAAATTCATTGCTGACTTTGGAGAGTATTAACCTTACATATCAGTAATTGCATTCCAGACTTTCCACTGCTTTTTTCATTCACTGTAGAACAGTAACGTCAATACATTGCAAGGATTATGTAATGACAGCAACCTGCTAAATGGAAGTGCCTAACATTTTTGTGGCTAATGCTGTACTATAAGCACAATAAATCACCTTAGTAATGGGAGCTGGAGTTTCAGGAAGAGTATTTTTCTTATTTAGGTATGGTAAACGGTTTGTGCCCCTTATTTCTTATATTTCCCATTTTAAAAAATGAGGAACCGTTTTTCTTATTTCCACTGAATTTCAACAGCACAATCTCTAATAGTTCTGACTCTAAATAAACAAGCAAATAAAGCAAATAAATAAAAGTTCAAGTGCTACAGTTGGCCCAAGGACCACAAGTTGCTCACTCATGAGTTAACTCAAATGGAATTACAAATGATTGTCATGCCAAACCACTATGATCCACACAATTGTCAATAAAGCTTGAAGAAAGGCATCCCAAAACATTGGTATAGTATTAACTGACCCAGGGAAATCTAAAAATAAATTCAAACATAACTTGAAAAGTATCAGATTTTGCTTTGCTTTGCTTTTTAATGCTAATACACAATGGGTAATATATCTTAAAAAAATTAAAACATTTATATACAGATTGAAATGATTTCTATATGATTAACCAAATTATAAATAGCTCATGCCCAAATACCTGTGACTGGGAAAAAAGCTTTTAAGTAAGTTGCTTTTTCATTATGCACTTACAAGCTTATTCCAAAGCAGTCTTCTATAGCAATGAATAATCAAGCATTTGGAGTTTTGGATATGATTGCAGGTTGAGTTTACACTGCTCTGATGTCATAGCAACTGTAATAAAAGATAATGTGTTTGTTATCTTATGGCTGCTTTAATGACCATCGTTGCTTAATCAGCACTGGCACTGCATCCCAGCATACAAGCATAGAAAACCCCTAAGCACAACTGCAGCTGCAAGCACCAGCACTAACAAAACCAGAGTGGGATGCTGCCTTGTATATTGGCATAAATAACTTGTGGTTGGCCAGCAGAAGTGCATCCATACAAGCAAGCTTTGTTTCTACTACACTTTGGTTAGTTGCTGGAATTTGCCATTACGGCTTTTCACATTTGCTAATTAGAGAAGTGATGAAAAAGCTTGATTATGGCAGAGCTTGGATGCTTGGAAGAAGAGACTAAATTATTGTTTCATGAATGCCACTTCTCTGTTTAAGCAGGATTTAACGTTATCTGGTTATGCACATGGCAATCTTCTCATCATTTTTTCTAATCCAATCCTCCATGACAGTAACCACATGTAGCTCGGTAGGAAGTAACATTCAAAGCTATGCTTTGAAAAATAATTACTACAGAAATAAATTCAAAAAGACATGGATATCTGGATGCTGTATATGCACTTTTAAAAACTGAAAGGAGTCCTGAGGGTGAGGAGAGACTGACCTTTATAAAACAATGCACAGAACACCTTAACCTGTTAAAAGCTCTCAGTATTTTACAAGTACTTAAGGCTTATTTAGGCTTCTTTCCTGTCACACAATATGAGGCTGAGAAAGGAAAAACAACATGGCAAAATGAAAGACATAAGCTTGGCACTTCTGTGATTAATTTGAGAGGGTGTCAGCTTCTTACAATATATACAAAATATCTGCATGGATGCAAATAATGCATTTGAAGAGGAAAAAAAATCATTGTATACATACACATTTACACATCGGTTTTGGATGGACCTTTTTTTTTTTGGTTTCAAGCATACCTCTTATATGTGGAATTTCCCTGCACTATGCCCCAACCTCTAAAATATAAAGTGCTACCCCAAAATTAAATAGGAGCAACATTTTAAGAATGTGTACAGCTTAAGATTACTATGGAACGAAACATTTAAAAATGTGTAATAATGGAGTTTGATAAGACTTCCCCCCCCAAGCCTTTTAAAAAAATATATTTCAGTGTAGTATGATTTGTTATTCCCCAAAGAGGTTTTCCCCAAAGTAATAAATAAACAAAATAAAGAATACCTATATTAGGTAGAATTAAGGAATTCTCCTGTGTTTCATAGGTAAAACCTAGAATCAGCTCTTCTGTGTTTTGTTCTATCATGTTCTTGGTAAATAGATTTTATTTGGGACCCTCTTGCTAGCTCGTTTGCTGTGTTTATGCCATGCAGTTCACCATTTCAAAAATTATCATGCCACTGGAGTCTGCCATTAATATTAAAACATCATGCGAACTCAAATTATTAAGAAATTCTTTACCTATTTAAATAGTTGGAAAGTGTTTACTTATTGCGCTTGGTTTGTTTGCTCCACTTTTGTTTAGAACAAAAAATAGGCGAAATAGTTCCTCCCCAAAGTTTGTTTTGTCCCTAACATCCCCAAAAAAAGAGAGAAATGAGTGGAGGAAGTCCTTGAATTTAAATCTCCAGTAAAGGACAGTTTTCCTTTAGCCCTTTCACAAATGCCTCTGCTTGCCACTGGTAGACAATGGCTGGTATGCTTCTGCTGCAGGAAGAGCCAGCTGCTTCAAAGAGCCTCCATAGCCAGAGTCCACATTCAAGCACAGCCACATTCTTCCAGGGAATTTCTTAGATGCCTTGTTGACTTGGATCGTATCTTCTCTTTTTTACATTTCTTCCAATTAAAGGAGAGATAGGAAATAAGAAATAAACTAGTGAGGCATATGGGAACCACAAGTCATAATCATCACATTAGAGTATGGGCTCACATTCAGACTTCCCACATGTAACCTTGAAAAAGTTTCATATTTAAAAGATTTCAAAGCAGAGTTCTGAGAGCAATATTTAAATGAAAATGAAAATTTAATCCTACATACCATTTTGTACAGTATTAAGGACACATAATAGAGAAGAACTCTGCTGACATATCCAATGGAGTGCAATGTATGATGTCTTTTGTGTCAGCCCATAACTGCAATGTGTAATATATACTTTCTTTCTCCAGACAAAAACGGCTCTTAAAGCAGAATGGACACCTAGAGGTGTTAATTGTATTATTGAAATTGTGTTGATGTCATTAGCACAGAAAAAGCTTTTAGTATAAAAGTCCATTCTCTTGCCTTATATAAATAAACAGCAAGGCATTACAAGGCAACACAAAAATTGGATGCAACTTCCCCATAATCTGGCTTTATGTGGGGCATCAAGCAAGGGAGTCATGCATTTAGTCTGAACACTCTGCGTGTGCACTGCTCCACCACCACCTTATCATGCAGTAACACGTAGAACAGAATTTCACAAATTCCCTAACTTTAAGAAACATAAAAGCCTTTAGTTCTTCCACTGCATGCTCAAAGAGATTTCGCTGTTTTTATTGCTAGTACTTGCTTTGCTAGTAAAGTATAGATGATTGCCAAAAGAACAAACTTTAACATTCACTTTTGTACTATATACTTCTGTACTATATATTTGAAACATGCAGTTAATAGCTACAGCTGTTGTAACAATATTTGCATTGGCTTTTGTATATGCCATACATCTTCAAATATGTACTGCATCACAATGAATGAATATTCCAGTGTAATACGGTAATACTCATGCCATTGGCAGATTTGATATAACTATCCTAAGACATTAATTATTACAATTGCTGCTTTCAGAAGTAAGTGACTGTTTCAACTCTATAAGTTTGCTACTTTTCATAGTGTACAATATTCGTCCTATTGTCAGTTATTTTTCTTCTATTCTCATGTTACAACTCAGGATATTTCTTGAATCTTGTTTACAAAATGTTAAGCCACAATGAATTTTTTTGTGCTCAAAGACATCACAGAACACTGCTTTTACTAAAACAGACTAAAATGGTTCTCTCTGTGGACTTTATGAAAATGAAGATTTGAACACTATGCCTTTGCTATGTTTTGATACCCCAAAATGTTTTAATGATATATGAAAAATGTATTAAAAATAATGCCCAAACCTACAGTTAAAGATGTATTAAAAATAATGCCCAAACCTACAATTTTCTATAGATTTACAATTATATAGTAATCTTACATTTTAATGTCAGAATGACAGTGTATCTTAAAAACAACAAAACAATTTAAAAAGTTATGCATTTGGCAGTGTATATAATATGCAACAATACATGGAAAAATTGGCCATATTGTGGGCTCTTTTCCAACCATAGCATCATCTTTCATCTACTATTTTCATGTGAAAACTAGCCTTATGGAAATTACCATATTTAATTTGCCAATTAAGTGTTGAATTTGTGAATTCTACACTTTGTGCCATAAATATAGTCAACAAGGCTATTCCTACTCACAATTCTTCCATATTTAATCAGAATTAAATCTTGTTTATTTCCAACAGTTGTTTTCCTCAGCTAAGTATACATAGGGCTGTACTATACTTCAACTACTGATCTGATACAATCCCTCTCTAGGAAATAATAACACTATGAAGTATACCATTAACATGAATTTCTATATGTTCATGCAGGTGTCTTTACTTTTTAAGACATTATTATTGCCACCTCTACTGAAAACCCCAGTATTGTCTACCTTATCTAGCAGTCTTTTAAATAGTTTGTAACTGATCTCACATGAAATAAATCTCTTTTCCCAAATAGGAAAAAATGCCAGACAAAGCCGTGCATGTTGGAAGAAGAGAAATGTACTGCATGAGTTCAGACCTCATAAAATATAGTCAAAGGTTACAATACTCATGTTTATAATTTTACAGTTTATGTTTTATCAATACAATAACAATATGACTGTATCAACCCATAAATGAAATTTGCATATGGTCAGCAATTCTTTAAACATTCTTGGATAGTTTATTAATGCGAATTCAGTCCTCATAAAAACTGTTTTTATTTTCATTTTATTACAACTAATTTAGATATGCTTGTACGAAGTAATCTACTTACAATGCCTTGCTAGATAATTTTGCTATATACCAACTTTATTAGAATAATCTTATAATGTGTGGTTTCAAAGGCAGAATTTGATAAACATTCCATGAACACCAAAAGACAGAAGTGGAAACTCAAAGCAAAATACGAAACATACTTGGACCAGATCAAAATATGAAAATATACATCTTTTGAGATTGTAATGAAAAAACAACCCTTCGATAAAGAAGGCAAAGAAAATGCCTATGCTGGAATGAAGCAAATGCTCTTCAGAATTAGAAAGTAATTTATGTCATAGTTCTAAAGGTGCTTCCATGCAGTATCATTATCCTGCTGTGTGAGAATCACATGGTTGCTATCTGGAGCTTAGTGAGTTAGGAAAAGAGGGAAAGAACAGCCATCAGCTGCACAATGGAGGAAAAAGAAAACGAGCACTCCAGGCAATGCCTCATCCCAGCCGTGATTGTTTCTTATTGACATTTTATTTCAAAACAGTCTATCACAAAACAGCCATCTCTTCAACATGCTGAAGGACTGTAAAAACTGAACACTGGAAAAAGATCAGGAGTTCCCAAAAGAAAACTGACATTTTCATGGTGAAATAGTTTGAAAACTGGTTGCTACGTGATTTGAATGCAGATGGAGAGAAAATCTTTGACTGTAAGCCTTATTTCTTCCAAAAATGTATAGCTTAAGCCTACAATAATTGGGTAGTGAAGCAATTAGGACAAGGGTGGCATTTGGAGGAGGGGAGGTTTCTGGATTTTTGTTTTCTTTCAGTTTTACTTCTGGTGTGTTAAGACTAAAGGAAGGTATAAACTTCTTATAATATTTTTCATCTGTTTCTCTTTGGTTATCTGCTGAAATTCGGGAGTAAGATACCTCATGGCTTTGGACTATGTGCAGCCTCCAGTTGATATGCTGCTCTCCCCTTGCTTATGAATGAATTGGGCTATTCATACAAGAAGCTCTTTTGGACTTTGTCCAGAATAGCTTAATTTTTGTTTAATTGAAACTGGCCATTCCCACTAAAGGGAAGTTCCTCAATATAGTATTTTACTCTTGGATGAAATGAGATGACCCAAGCCATGAATGATGATAGAGGATCACTCCCTGAAGCCCATGTTTCAAAGTGATAATTTACTATTTTTATTAAGTGACTGTTTCCTATTAAAGTCTTTGCCCCGACAGAAATTCAAAAAAAGAAAGCTGCTTTCCTCTGCTGTATGAAATTGTATCCACAAGTCTTTAAAATCAGAAAGGATGTAATAGCAGATGAGAGAAAAAAGTCTACTGAATACATTTAAGCTTACTGCCTTATGGCCTGTCAAAGGAGAACGATATTTATTTTGTGTGCTGATAGGTTATGATTTGCCTTTAGATGTTTGTACAAACTTCTTTCCTGCTGGACTTGGGATAACTTATTTAGCTATTCCTGAGACAGCTGTCAACAATGGAATAGCTATAAACACCAAAACCTCCGACAGATAGTGAAGTCTGAAAGCTGGGAATTACAGTTTCTTAATTTGTAATAACAAGGATTTTGCAATTCTCAGGATCTGTTCAGTACATGGACTAATGTGATTAAGGTTTCTGATTTTTCTTTAAAGAACATAACATTGAATCCATTTACAGTTCTCCAAATTGGGCAAGGAACAATTATCTCAAATTGGAGCACAATGGCAGGCAAAAGGATCTGAGGGAACAATGTGACTCACACTTCAGGAGGTACACTGAATGGTGAAGTGGAACCAGTCTCCCCTTTTAGATATTAAGGAATATTTTAGAGTGGGGAACTAAAAAAATGCACAAGTTTTATGTATACTGTATAAATTGACAAAAAGGGCATTATTATAATGGCAAATAGGAGAAATTGGTTTTGTTTAAGGAAAATTAAACCAAAAAAACCTGAATCTTCTGTTTTAAATCATTGCTGGGAGAAATCCCAGTTTTCTTTTCAACTAAATACATTATTCAAAACAAATTAAGCAGAAAATAAATATAGTTATACACATAAAATCTGTATTTCAGTATAGCAAATTGAAAAGATGTATTCATATCTTGCCTATTTAGAAAGAAGCTGTTTATCAACTTTATTTAATTTACTTAATTAACTCAGTTTATTTAATTAACTTTTATTTAATTATAGGGGAAATTCAGAATAAGGATTAAAAGAATAAAATTGTGATTGGAAAAAAAGAATGACAATATATCATTCTAATTCCTTGGCAATAGGCTGGGAGTAATAAGATGGAATTGGCTGTCTCTGGTATGGAGAAACAATATGCACAATGCAAAAACAGATTTTGCAATCCTACCTAACAGTAGGCAACTCTTTTTTTATGCTAAGCAAGAAAATAATTTAATTCTAGCCATACAACAAACTTTAACAAAACCAGAGGAGGTATTCAGCAGGTTCTGACCAGTTCTGGAGAACCGGTAGTGGAAATTTTTAGAAATTCGGAGAACCGGCAAATAGCACCTCTGACTGGCCCTTCCCTCATCTATTCTCTGCCTCCCTAATCTCAGCTGATTGGCTGGGTCTTCTTTTGTTGCCCTGCATAGGAGAACGGAGCTGGAAAGCAGGTTAGTGGGGTGGGGAGGGAATGGGATTTTGCAGTATCCTTCCTCTGGAGTGGGGTGGGAATGGAGATTTTACAATATCTTTCCCCTGCCACACCACCAAGCCATGCCCACCAAGCCACGCCATGCCCACAGAACTAGTAATAAATTTGTCTGAATCCCATCACTGAACAAAACATAAAAAACTTGCTTTGTATCCATCTATCCATTCACCTCTGTGCCTTATAAGAAATAAGTGGCTTAAAAATGTACCAATTTATCATGCACATCAATACAATTATTTATTTATTCAATGTGTATAACCACCTATCTCAGTCAAATGACCATAATAATGTATACTATGAATAATATATTTTAATTAAAATGCTTTTGGATCATGGATACATATTTCAGAATGCTTATAGGAACCCAGAACAAGTTGGGATACAAAAAAGGAGGGAAAGATCAATTTTAATTCAGAGCTCAGCAGCCCTATTGTCAGGTCCCATAGATCCCTATCAGGACGCTGCCATTTTGGTGGGGAGGGGGCCTGGGTGTATTCTTTAATTTATAACCTTCTTCCTGGTGCCTATCTATCCTGTACTTTGATTTATCTTCCTGGGAATGTAAGGGGGGAGGGCCATCTGTTTTGTCTCAGCTCCGGAGCCTCCAGCAAGAGACACCTGAGAACAGCTTCAGCCAGCGATTCTCAAAACAACTTTGCATCTGTTGATTGGCTTGTTCAACACCGGACTGAGGTGAGGGGTCTCTAACTGCCTTAACCTAACTCCATTGCTATCCTCATATCCTGTTTCCTTTTGTCTTGCTATCTCTTTTCTTCAATAAAAGGCTCTTTTTGAAATGCTAATTGTTTCAAGAATTCTCCTTTCTTGAATCGAGAGGAGAGGCAGACCCTTACACCTATAAAACAACACTAATATTGTTTTATTCCCCATTATAATGCTGATTCTAACTAAAAATTTTAGACCAAATCATACAGAAATTTAGTATCTTCATGGAAGAACCTTTACAAAATGTTTACCCCAAAAATATTTGAATTCAACTTTTCATGCATCTGAAGAAAGTTAACATCTATCACATAAATACTAAGAAGAATTTTCATTAGACAATACAGTATCATAATAGGAACATAATGAGTTGAATGAAAAGTCACACCACTCATTGGGACTGTCCTTCCCCCTCTTCTTCCCCCTCAAGCTACTCTCATGAATCTCATCCATTTTCTCCTCTCACTGCAGACCGTGATGTTTTTTCACAAACTGGAAGGGTCTCCTGGCCCTCAGAGGATGCAGTGAGGATAAGGGTCCAGGCTGAGTGAAGGGTTTTAGTCTTGATCCAAATTAAGAATACTCAGAATAGAACATTCTCAGATAGGTATTAAGATGCCACACTAAAATTACTTGTTTCTATAGAATTATTCCTTAAGTGTGAAGTATTCCTATTTGACATTTGAAAATCCTTACATTTTGCCTTTTTAAATTTAAAATATAAACTCAAATTATAGAATTGGATGTTGTTGCATACAGTAATATTATTAGCAGATAACATAAATACTCTGAGTTCTCTTAAGCCTCTCATACATACTAAATGAAGCAGCAAAATATGAGAAGACCTATCTAGATTCTAATGAGAAAATCTACCTTTTCCCCTCCAACTTTACCCCAAAGAAACATGCACTTCAAGCTGAGAGCTAGGCGAGGCCATCATATTTGAGGTTCTGCTACAGAGTAAAATAGTTTTCTATAAAAAAGCAAGAGAACTATTAAGATGTTTACACTGCATGACTATCCATACAGATACAACAGATACAGATATTCATAATATATAATGTATATGTAAATGTCACACAAGATGCAAAGTACTATTTGAGTAGAGTCCTTTGAATGTAAGATAAGTCACATATAAATATCTGCAGGAAGAGCCATTTTTCTTAGACATTAATTTTTTGCTGTTTTTTTTCTGAGCCTTTTTTCTCCTCTTTCTTGTCAGATGCTTTATTTGTAAAACAAAGACAAAAACAAAAAATACTCCTAAAAGGTGCCCAATGTCTTACTGAATTTTGATGACATAATCTTGTGATCATAAAAGGCAGTGTACTTTGTTTATAACTTAGGGTTTTGCATGACTCCAGCAGGTTATTCAAGAAACTATGGATTAAACAAGTTATGAATCAAATCAATAACTACAACTTCTAGTAATTCCAATCAGTGTGGCTAGTAGTGAAGAATGCTAAGAACAGTAGGTCAAGAACATTTGAAAAACTGGTTTACCATCTCTGCATAGAATTGGGTTTTGTTTTCATTAGTTTGTTAAGAGGATTTTGTAAATACATTGATATGAGTACTATTCGCTTCAGTAGGAATGTCCATACTTGATATTACAGTTTTAATAATTAGTACTTAATTTTGGTTAATGACAGTTTCTAGTGCATGACTTATAAAGGAAATTAATTAGGCTATGCTTGTGCTACAGACTCACACAGCCCTTTTCATCACATATCAACCCTTGTATAAAATTCTATGTGTGATAGTGGGGATGAATGCACGTCCACTTCCTTCTTTGCCTTCCAAGTCTAGAAGGCAAAGTTCTGTATTAGAGCCCCTGCTCATGACTGATTTTGTTCCAAGTCCTCATGGGAGAACCTTCCTAACTAGTCTCTAACTACAAACATTTGTTTTTTATGTGTAGAGAATAATGTGAAGCGGACTAATGTCCTTACCTCAATTCCCTCTAAAAGGGAGTAGTATCTTGTTGTCAAGACATTAAGAAGTAAATTATTATTTCAATGATCTGAACAGAATTAAAAACAGGACATATTAGTAAGCATATTTCATATGTCCAAATAATACATAAACTACACTACTTGCAAAATTAGTAAGATCTGTGTTTATTTAGTTTTATATAAAAATACACCTTATTTTTGTTTTATACTTTATATCAATTGATATAAGAGAAATACTTCCTTTTAACTTCCCCATGATACATTCTTTCATCCCCTCATAACAAACAAACAAAAAACTGTCAAGGAACTGGATGCAGTGTGTCCATGGGGTAAGGGGAGATTTAAAACCCTCAAGATAACAGTTGTAACTGAATAATAGAATTTTTGAGGTATGTTGCCATCTTGACTTTTTCTATCACACCCCCACCCCGTGCCCCAACTGTGCAGATAAATTGTGAAAGCTGCTTGCATACAACTAGAGTTTCCTAGGCCCGTTTACTAATTCATACATAGGGCAATTGCACTAAAGCAACTGATTTACTATTAAGTTTTTGCTGAACCATTATCATTAAGCATTCTACCTAGAAAGACATCTTAAGCTTTATCCTATTAACAGAAAAATGTATGTGCTCTCTCTGTATCTATCTATGTGTGTAGTATTTTATATGAAGATACAAAAGTCCTAGATTTCTCTCACCTTAGTTAGCTTAAGGAGAAAAAAATGAGACAACCATGAACTTGCAAACATTTCCTTCTTAGTTTCAAATTCAAATTCTTGGAAAAGTCACTTGGACTTGTACAGATCAGGTTGTCTTTTTAAAAATTGCATTTTATGTTGGGCCATATCTATCATATTGCCATTTTGCTACATATTTTTCAAAATTCTATTTTTTTCCACTGTCAATTCCAAGAGTCAAAATCATTATATATTTACTTTTAGGAATACATAGATAAAGCTATAAAAGTGTTGTACAGAGGCATCAGCTGTACAACTCAACTTATTTTTAAAATATGTAAGTGCTGAAATAACTCATTGAAAAATAATTCCAGTCAAGGTACAAAGGGATAGATGAGGTTATGAAATGCGTTTGTGTATCTAAAAGATTTTACACATTTTACAGATTGGGGTTTCTGCCAAGAGGAGGGCTGTATCAATAATACTGCTTGATTTAAATTATGCTCTCCCAAGATGAAAAAAATAGTTTTGAGATTTGGTTCAAATGTCAGCCTCATACTTGGGTGAGTTACATATTTTTATTGACCTTATCAGTTTTCCTTCTGCAAAATGAATTTTTCATTGTGCTCTTGGGATGTAATACAGTATTTATTTTGACATTTGGGAATTGAACTGTTTTGCATTCAGGCTTTCTGGGCCCTACTGAAGCCCTCAGGGTAGCATTTTGTAAATAACTATTTTTTTAGGGCAACATTTTTGCACTGGTCATGTCCATGGCAGTTTCACAAGCTTCCTTAGGTTGCAGATCTTTAATACTATCCAAGGAGTCAGATGTAGTAATTTGTTGCATTACAAAAATGCCTTTTTAGCCTATGTTGTGTGACTCTATTAGATACTCTATATTACAACTTTGCACTCTGGTGACATTTCTGAGATTTCTTAAAAAGATACTTGGTCTTTTGCAAAATATGGATTTTTTAAAAAGTAAACCATTACTTGAGATCTTGTAGCAGGAACTCAAAATCTAGTGATGTAAGCAGGAAGAAGTGCTATAGCCACTGAAAAAAAGACATGCGGCATTGCTTACTTAAAGCCCCATCCTGTCCCCCCAAGGACAATAGCTGCTACCAGGATGGCACCAGCGATGGAACCTATTATAAGATTGGTGGCGCTAGGACCTGTGACAAAGGGTGATGGGAAGAAAGAGATCAGAACCAACCACTTAATTCATTCACATCCAGGGAAAGGTAGTAAAACAATTTAAAATAAGTGAGCTATTAAATTATTTGAAATAAACATTTTAAAATGGGCCAAAGTTATTTAAAAACTATATGAAGAATTTTTTTTTGAGATAGATGGATTATCTATTATGCTTCCATATACATACTAACACTTCCCTAGAATACTTCTTACTAATGAAACTTTGGACTCCAGTTTAAACTTATTTAAACATTTATAATGCCACAAATATCTTACAATTTTGCAGGATTCAAACATTTTTAAATCAAAAAGTCAGATAGTATGTTTCTTTACTTGATAGACAACTAACTTTTTAAATTATTGGATGAAGTTTGGAAGAATTTTGAAGAGCAAAAAAAAAGCAGCATCAGGAGAAACAGGGAAAAATTACAAAGACAACTAAAAATAACAAAAAACAATAATAGCTAAATTGGTACATGAAAATAAGTGCAAAACCTGTAAGTCCAATCACTTGTGGGTGATAGAAGTCAAGTGACAAGTCCTGGGTCTATTCTTTCAAATTTTATTTATATTCCATGTACACCAAAAAAGACTTTTGTTTAATGACTGAAATAAATGTCTCCTGTGGCATTGTAAATCATTGTGTACTTGAGGATTTCTATCAAAGCTGATCCTTAATTTAATTATTAAAAGTCCAATTATTAAATTAAATCCTTAAAACAACAAATACCATCACTATTTTACTTCTCAAATGCAAATCACAACAAAATGATACATATCTGATTTAATATTTTGGTTTAGATTCACAGTATAGTCTTTTAAAAAGCAAGACACAGATTAGAGATGATTTTGAACATGTGCTACCGCTGTTAAAAAAATCCATAGTTAAAACTAATATGGACATTTAAAAACAATTTGTTTTTAAATTTTAAAAAACAGGATTTTTTGCAAGTGCTATTGGAAATTGGGATTATTTATAGAGGAAAATTATTTATTTTATCCCAGTCTTACAGCCTAGAAGCATGCTCATCTTTTTTTATTCGCTCACCTGCTCATCTGAGAGATGGCTAATTTTGTTAAATGTAAGTAATAGGAAAGATGGAGTGCCTGCAAGTAGCCCTCCTATTAAAATGAAGAGCACTTTATATTTACAATATGGAAATTCTCCATATTCCTTCCTGGCAAGACATTTCTTATGCCTGGTGTGCTTCTTGGCTTGAAGGTCATATTTCAACCATCTACCCACAGAAGAACTTCACTTGAAGTCAACCTTGAAGCACTAGGATGAATATCTAATAATGAATTCAATATATACATTTGCAAACATCTTTTCTTATGAAAATGGTGGCATGTAAATATAGAAAGATTGCTTTTGGCAATTTAGAGAATAAGCAATTTGATCATCCAAACTGGATTTCCATTGTGCAGCAAGTTAATTCCCTTTGTCGATCAAGGAATTAATCTGCTGGATGACTGTTAGGTTAAACATTCTCTTCTATGAGATTCTGACTAACACAATATATAAAAACAATTCCTCTAATGAGGGCCATCATACTCCTTCAAATTCTTTATTATAAAGGATCTCCACAAGCATCTTAATATCTAGCCTGATGAAGACTGATAGTTTCCTCATTTAATGATGCTTCAGCTGCTGCTAGACAGAAATTTAATGCTACTGTTATTTAATCAAATTTTACTGAAAAAATTGTAATAGTTTCGATTAATAATGATTTTTCTGTAACATGCACAAATTTATCAACTCTTAAAACAAAATTATAGGCAGATCACATACTAATGCAAAAAAAGTAAGCAGTCATTAGTTATGATAGTATCACTACTACTACTAACAAAACACTTTTGATTTTAAGAAAATCTAATTTTAGATGAATCATAATAAGAAAATTAGGATTCTGTCCTCTTCTCTACAGCCACCAATGCTGTCTCTGCATTCTTTGGTAGCTTGATCTTCCTAACATCAGAAATGCCACCATCAGGTTGAAGAACAGGATGGATGGACGGATGCAGTGTTATGAAAAATGTGCAGTTATCTGAAAAATCTGCTATTCTAGAAATAACAGCAAAATAATTTCTTGATTGTATAAATACAGTAGTCAGAATACATAGGAGCATGCATTTTTTGAAAGGAAATCAAATAAAAAGGACAACTAATTCTAATAATATTGCTATAAAGACTATCTAATGATGTTCGTATAAAGTTCCTAAATGTTGCTCTTATTTTTAACCAAATATATGGTTGATACATCAATATGTATGTCAACAATACCCATGTTAACTATTTCAAAATGATTCATCTCATTTAATATAAATATTCATAACAGCTTTGATCCAATTTTAGTAACATAAACCACAGATAAGCTCAGATGAGGAGCTCTATGATCATCAAAATAGCCTCTTGCGAGGCCAAGAAAACGTACATGGTCCTCCCAGCACTGGTGGGAATGCACATCCAATGCATATTTGGATGCTCACTGGCTCTGCATGAAGAAAGCTGTTTCCATGTACAGAGCTCCCTTACTCAGCTAAGATGCTACAGCACCAAACAATATTGGTCTAGGTCAGAGTTTCCTAACCTTAGTCACTTTAAGGTGTCTGGACTTCAGACATGCTGGCTGAGGTATTCTGGGAACTGAAGACCAGACATCTTAAAGTGGATGAGATTGAAAAACAGTGATTTGGACAATTCTACTTTTTAATTGTTTAATTATTTAAATCATGTACTTTTACTTACTATTCCTCTGAATGCTTCCAGCAATAAACCAAACTCTATCAAGTGCACTAAGTTATCTATTACATAATTTTTTTAAGCTATAAATTTTTTTTTGAAATGTTATTTATAATTTAGAGCATTGAAAACATATAAACATTGAATTATATTAATTATGGTGCTACAAAATTGACAAACTATTGTTTTATGCCCCACATTATCCCAGACAGGAGAGAGTTAAACATTACGTGAGCATATCACATGACATACATATTCAAATCACATGACAAATACAGTCACCACAGAACACAAAGCTAGTTGGAGTACACAGAGGGATCAGATGCGTACAGTTACCTCACACAGTAGGCACCAAACATAAAACTCTGAAACTAATAAATATGCTTACTCTATTCCCCACCCTGTGCCTCCAAATATCACCCCCAGTGCCAGAATGGTCCCTGCCACTGCACCTATAAGCCTGTTAGTGGCCATGCTCACTGTATAGAGGGAAGAGGGAAGATCTTTTAAAAAGACAGTCATCACATAATCTGAAAAGAAAAATCATATGGCACCTCAAAATGATATACCATTTTCTGTCATTTACTTTGTAGAAAATTCATTTTAGCAGTTCTAGAAATAATTCTGCATATTTAAGTGCAATTTATTTTAAAAATTGATCAATGTTCTGTAATGCATTCATGGGTGGAACTGTAACAAGGAAGATGAAAGGCCTGGATTGACTGCAGTTTTGCAGCTCCTTTGCAGTTTGCATGCACTGCAAAAGATGTACATTGAAATGGTGCTTCTCTTCTCTATATGCAATCAACTAGAATTCTCCTTTTTCAGAGCCTTACCCATGGCTAGCTTTACATAGAAAATATGCATCAGCTGTCTGCTGAAAATAATGAGTGATGCTCACATTATAAGGACCATCCAAGAACAGAGAGGAAAGAGAACTCTCAACTCTCAAATAACACTAGCCCATAAACATATCAGTGCTCACAGAGGGATACATTGGTTTGATCGGCCTTCATGATAAATGCTAGAACCCTGTCTCTCAACCCTGGCAGCCTTCAGATATGTGGACTCCAAGGTGGAGAAACACTGCTCTAGAGAATACAGTACTGATGACTGTTTAAAACCACATATTCTATGACCAAATAACAGCATTCTCCTGAACTTTGGGACTTTGTTGCATTATAATTAGTGAGCCAAACAGCCAAGAAAACTTTGATTATGGTCTTTACAAATTTTTTAAAGCATTGTCTAAATATGGCAAATATTGAAGATTTTTAAAAATATGAAAAAATGTTATTCAAATCATTCTAGGATTTATAGAAAGTATAGAACATTATAGGGGGAAAAAACATGAATATGAATCTGTTTAAAGTCTGAGCTATCGGCCACTATTACAAATGGTTCTCCAGAAGGATTCCTCCAGCTTTCCATTGGCAGATGAAGTAGTTCCTAATCGACATCATTCAAACTGTTCATCTATAGTTTGGCTGGGCAAGCAGAGGATCCCGGATGGCTGCCTGTCCACCAAACCTAACATTTCATGCATTAAATAGATCCCTGCTAATGGTTGTGTACCAATACACTTATTAATGATTAGACATAAATCTTTTATTAATGTGTCATATTCAACACAAAATTCATTTATCCTGGTGTAACCTGAATCTGTCCTTATTCTTCAAACTAAGACTGGCAGGTTCCATAAAACTGGATTTTCTTTCCCAATTAGAAACACGTAAACACAAAAGACTTTTAACTGTTTCTAATGTCTAACATTTTAACTCCACATAAAAATGGATTTCCTTTCCAATCTAGCTTTACATTATGTACGATCTCTAATAAACAACTGGTATATTCTAACTAGCAACTACATAGGATTAACAAAAGGAAAGAGAAATTTTATAATCTATTAACCAGAATAATAAAGATGGTTGGTTATCGATCCCATGCTTCGCTATGAAACTATGTGGTCGATCCCATGCTTCGCTATGAAACTATGTTTTTGGGGAGGAAGGGGGAGAAATTCTGCCTCTGCCTACCAGCATCAGTATTCATCTGGCTAGCGTCCTGTCAGTGTGTGAGAGAATTGAGGGCTGTTTGGAAACTGAAACTATTTGCTGTGTGAAGAAGAAGGAGATAGCAAGGATCCTGGGCTTGGCTTAGCTCAATTGTTCTGTACTAAAGCTGCTTGGTGCTGTGAAACTAAAATGAAAACTCCTCTCCTCTGCTTGTGTTTTGCATTTGGAAGAGATTTCTTTTCAGGTGGGGAGGGGGAGTAGAACTCCTTAGCATCAGAGCGTGTTAATAATAATATAGTAAATACTAATGCTCTGATGGTCATTTCGAAAAATCCTTTCTTGGTGAACATCTAGAAGCCAAGAAGAATATATGTGCCAAATTTCAAATTTGTAGGCTTTAGGGCTCTGGAGATTTTGTGATGAAGCGTGAGTGATATTTCGCTTTTATATATATAGATAAATACATATCAATATTCAACTGAGGTTCATCCTAACTTTTTGGGATTATAATTTCCTTTAGGAATTAGGTTCAAAAGTATCTTCCTGAAATCTCTGGGTTTTGATGTATGGAATATCCTTGTTTGAGAAAAGAAAAGTAATGTGAGAAATGTGCTTCATTCTCTGTGGGATAAACAGCAATATAGGGTGACTTGCCCGAATGTCAGATGATGTCTTCCTCCAGATCTCACAGAATCTCAGCAATGCTAAAATACCTCCACTGAAGCCTCTCTGGGTCAGTTATGGTATTTTATCAAATAAATACCAAACTGTATTTTAAATTCCCAATATCTCTCTAGCTTCAAACTCACAATGACATTTATTATCCTATCCACCTGGAAATTATTTTATTGGGAAAAGTTATTTAAATATTGATTGGATGAAAATATCTTAAAGTTTTAACTCTTAATATTACATTTCAAAGTTTATCTCTGAGTCTAACTTTAGAACCTGAAATATGTAAAAGGACTGAAAGAAATGAAGTACACAAATGCAGTGAAAACAAGATGGTTTTGTTATAAGTACTTTTGCAAAGTATGAAGATTATCTTCAGCTTTCAAGTTTTACAAAAATCTCAGAGCTACAGGTATCCTCAACTTATGACCACAATTGAACTCAAAATTTCTGCTGCTAAGCAAGACAGTTCTTAAGAGAGGTTTTGCTCCATTTTATGACCTTTCTTGCCACAGTTGTTAAGTGAATTACTGCACGTTAAGTTAGTAACAAGATTGTTAACTGAATCTGGTTTCCCCAGTGACTTTGCTTGTCAGAAGGTTGCAAAAGGTGAACACATGACCTCAAGACACTGCAACCGTCTTAAATATGAGTCAATTGCCAAGCATCCAAATTTTGATCATGTGACTGTGGGGATGTGCTGAAACAATTGTAAGTATGAAAAAGAGTCATGTCACTTTTTCAGTGCTTTGTAACTTCAAACAGTTACTAAATGAAGGGTTGTTAAGTTGAGATCTACCTGTATTGGTTTACCTAAGCAAACAGTCTTTTGAAAACCAACTGAAATAGTTTTACACTTTGAGAATGTTAAAAGCATCGGGAAAACCATTTTTTAGGAAAAAGTATAACACTGAAAATATTTTTAGTTGTGGAGTTTTTAAAATAGTTACTAGTTGGTTGGCTAGAAAAAGAACATTCTTAAATATTGCAGACTTTTAATGACTAAAATTAGATTATGGCTAGGATTATAGACTCCCCTATAAATATGTTGGCAGAATTTTTGTTTCCAAATTGAAATTATAATCTGCATTATGTAAACGAAATGCAAAATTAGGAAATATTAAAACTAGGAACGGGAAAAATTGGGAGGCAATTTTTCAATGCCAGTTTGTTCCCATTTGCTCTTCATGTCTCCTTTTCCCTTACATTTCCCTTATTTTTATCAAGTTTGGGTTTATGCAAAGGACTTTCAAAAGATTTTCCAAATTTTTCTTCAGACCCATTAGAATTCTATTTTCCACAAAGCATTTTTCTTTAGAAGTAAGAAAGGATCATGAAAATATTGTAACAGAAGGACCAACTTAGTAATGCTTATTTTCAGTGAATTTTATATCTTGAGGAATGAAATCCTTCTCTCACTAGAAATGGGAATCTTTGAGATCATCAAATCCTAAATTGCATAATATGGAGTATGTATATTTTATTACTGAAGCTTTCATTTAGGAGAAGGATAAGGCTGGAGAGAGAAGAGAAAACTACAACTAAGGCTTGCTTTTTATTATAAAATATACAGGACTGGAAAAGCCTTAAAACACCCTTGTACCTATTTCTAGAGCTAGTCCCAGGGGTTCTGTAGTTCTGTCCTTTTGCCATTTATGAATGTTTTACATAATTTCATGAATTTCTAGCATTTATATTAGCTTTGCTCCTCTTGAAATTTTCAAATGTTTACATTTAACATTCCATTCTTTTATTAGGGTAGTCTAAAATTTATGTATATTAAATGCACTAAAACTCCATATAAGCAATATGTCTATCAGAATTAATTTCTGTATAATGATGAATACAGAGTATAATACCATTCAGAAACCCTGTCCCCCACTATTAGTAGGTTGTATTCTTATAGTCAATATTCCTTTCCACCTAATTTATGGATTTATGGTGGAATTAAATGGATTCTAACATCTTAGATAGTAAGAATGGGCATGAAAATACAGCAATAACATTTAAAATCATTCAAGTATTCAAATGATGCCCGGTTTAAAAATGCAAACTGCTACTCAGTCGTATTTGAGCATTTGTTCTAAATGTATTAAATTACATAAGATTTGAAATTGTGTATTTGGGATCCTATAGTGGGTTCAAAGAGGCTTTTTTTGCATTCAGAATATTTAAATCAATAGTCATGCTGCAGTTAAAAAAAATCTATTAAGTTGCAAATATAAAAAATAAGTAACTTGGATTTTACAAATATATATTAATATCCTGTAACTTTTTTATTAGGTTCATGTTAAGCAATCCAAGGCTTTATTTCCTATATAGACTTCCACTCCAACTAAATTCAACAGGAGTTCTATATGCAGAGAACTGTGCTACAAATGACCTCTGAAAATATCCAAGAACATTAGATTACTTCTATATATACATTATTTTAATAAAGGTTTTTAGGTGTTAAAATATAAAAATATAATCTTTATTATTAAAGTCTATTTAAAATGTTAGACATTTTGTCAGACCAATAGGTAGAATTATTAGGATCAATTATAATAATATATTTTTCTATATTTTAGAAAAATAACAAAATGCAAAATATTTTCATATCATTGCTTTTTGTGAAATACCTGTTGAACCATAGATTTAAAACTTGTATACAAAGAAATAAAATATATGTAATAGTTTAATAGTTTTCAAATGCTTTGTTACAAAGGTTCCTGTTAATAATATAATTATATGGTGGTAAAAGGAACTGAAATCACACAAACCCTTTGGTCCACTTGGTTTCTCTGAGTCATCTTTCCTTCTAGGATCAAACATGCTACAATCTGTACCTGCCCAAGTAGTGTTACAAATGCAAGTGGCTTCATTACTGCACACCTAAAAAAAAGGCATATATTAGTGTATCATTAAAATGGTGTCTTGGAGGAGACGGAAGAGATGGGCTTCTGTTTGGAAAATGCTGCACTAATGACTTTGGACAGCCATAAACTACCAGAAGAACAAAGTCATCTCATCAACATAGGATAATCTGACCTGTCTCAGTGTTCCTTCAGAAGCACACATTGCCCAGTTAGCATAGAAATACACAGCAATGAGCAATTAATAGCTTATAAGTTAAAATGCTTTCATTCTAGAATAAAAAATAATATTCGTATTTTTCTGAAATCACAGCTGAAACTAGGTAAACAAAACTGTTCCACAGCTTTGTGTATTTTTGACTGTACATAGCATGAAGAATCACTGTATATTTTCATAAGCAAAAAGACAAATTATTTCAGGAAAAACATTCTGTCATATCAGAAAATGTAACACTTCAATGTGGTTTTAAGTGAAATATTAACCCATTAACTATTCAGATAATCACATAAGAAACAAAAATAGCTTATTGTAATAACAACAACAAAAATTAAATGTATATGTTCGCCCAAGTCTCAAAGGCTCACAATAATATTTCATAAATATTGATAGATATTTGATAGATATTTATAGTTGAAATGAGGGGTCTTTGGTGCTTTCTGAGTTTGGTCATTTTCTTGCAGATCTTTCATTACTCAAACCAGGTAATGTCGTCAGTGCTCAATGAAGTTAATTAATGTTAACTAGTTCAAGCAATGAAACATTTGCAAGAAAACAACCAAGCTCATTTCACAAGTATTTGGACCCAGGCTCAAGAAATAGGATACTGACTATGGCTATTGATATACTATACTGGCTATTGATATACTTCCCACTGGCTCAATACTTTTAGATACCCCAGTGTGAGTATCAAAAAATGCCGCTTAGTAATAAGCAGGCATATACAATGGAATGAAGGCTATTGCTGAGCACACTGGGTTGTATCCCAAAAATTGTAAGCCGCCCTGAGTCTTCGGAGAAGGGCAGCATATAAATGTAATTTTAAAAAAAAGTGACCAGAATGGCTGCCATTCTGCAGCTGGGAATATTCTAACTAGGAAAGGAAGAGAGATGGTAGTTCAACAAGATCTTCAACAAAAAAGCACCATTTACATGCTACTAAGGAAACATCAAGAGCCAGCTTGGCATAGTAGTAAAGCATCAGGCCTGAAATTAAAAGACCATGAATTCTAGTCCTGCCTTGGGCACAAAGTAAGCAGGGTGACCTAGGGCCAGCCATTTTCTCTCAGCCCTAGAAGAAGGAAATGGCAAACTACTTCTGAAAAACTTTGTCAAGAGAAATGTAGGGACGTGTTTCAGGCAGTCTCAAGAAACAGATATGATTGAATGGAAGGGGGAGAGGTTATCAGTTTCACCCAAGGGGTACAATCTATGCCCCACAGAAGGGAAGGAGGCAGTGGTGGGATTCAGCTGGTTCACACCAGTTCACTAGAACCAGTTGATAACTGTTTGCTCAGTTCGCCAAACCAGCTGGAGCCTCAACCCATTGTTACAGGCCAAAATGGAGCTTCCATGGGCCCAAACCAGCCCTCTGAGGCTCTGTTTGGGCCTCAGGAGGTCTCCCCTGGCTTGTTACAGGTTGAAATGGAGCCTCCATGGGCCCAATCCATTTATTCCTCCCCACCCCATTTCCCATGGCTTTACTGTACTTACTTTTTGAAGAGCTGCAGAAGAGGCTGACCCACATGGCAAGGAAGCCAAAGTCTTTTATTCAGAAGCCGGTGAAACTGTAAGAAGTGAGATATAAGGAAAACAGCTTTCCCCATCTGAATAGAAGACTGGCTTCTCTGCCATGAGGGTCTGCAGGCTTAGATTGGGCCCAGTTGGCTGGCATGGAG
Source organism: Naja naja (assembly GCA_009733165.1). NCBI lineage: Eukaryota > Metazoa > Chordata > Lepidosauria > Squamata > Elapidae > Naja > Naja naja. The sequence goes on from CM019148.1 coordinate 186,069,245, forward strand.
CAGCCACATGCTTGCTATTGAGTGGCTAGTTCGAATGAGCAGCTTCAGGGATTGGGGTGTGGCAGCCAATCAACAAGGGGCTTGCAGTCCAGCCCAATAAGACAAAGGAAGCAAGTTCCTCGTTGATTGGCTGCTGTTGCTACCTCAATACCTGAAGCTGTCCTAAAGCAGGAGGCCTGCTGGCTACATGGCCCTAAGCAAAAGTCTTTTACACAGAAGATGGTGAAAATGTTTTCCTTAGATTTCACATTTTTACAGCTTTGCCATCAGCTGAATAAAACACTTTGGCTTCTCTGCCAGTGGGTCTGCCTCTTCTGGACCTCTGGAGATCTTCAAAAAGTAAGTAATCCATGGGAAATGGAGTGGGGAGGAGTAAGTAGAATCTGGATGCTAGCAAAGCAGGCCCAGTCTGTGGAGATCCAGCAGGGCAGGATGGGGGGAAGCAATTTGGGGAGCATGAGGTATCTCAGTGGATTGGGGGAGGCCTTGGATGGCATGTTCCAGCAGTAGGCTCCACATGCTGTTCCCCAGCCTTAGATACCTCATGTGCATTTAATGACCTGTGCATTCGATTAACAAATGCGTTGGGGGAAAGCACGGAGTGATCACGTTTATTTAATGTGATTCAATCAAACAAATCCCCAAGTTACAAATGTAATTGGCAGGCTCTATTACATTTGTAACTAGAGGATTACCTGCATAATGAGAGTGAGTGTGGGTCTCAGGGAAGTCCTGCCTCAGCACCACACGAGTCCCATGTCACACCCATTCTGGCCATGCCCACCCAGTCACATACCCACCCAGCCACACCTACCCAGCCGGTCATTAGGGCAGAGAACTGGTTGTTAAATTATTTGAATCCCACCACTGGAAGAGGGTGAATTATAGCTACCAGAGAAAAAGCTGTATTTCAACGGAGGACAATCCTTTGCGTAAGCATGCCAAACTGGGTTCTGCATGTAACTGTGTTAATTATGGTTCTGTACAATATTTCTATTTTACGTCTTTATAGAATAATGTTGTTCCATTCCAGGCATAAACAGTAGTAATAAAAACCCCAGGAGTAAATAGTAGTAGTAGTAGAACAGGGATGTCAAACTTGCATCATCATGGTGGCATAAGATGGTGTATCAGGACTTTACCCCCCGCCCCTTTGCTAAACCAGGCATGGATGTTGCCAGTGTGTGATGCATCTGGCCTGTGGACCGTGAGTTTGACAGTCCCGTTGTAGCAGAAAATAAGAATGGCTAAATTAATAAAAGTTAATGAGATGAAAGGGTAAGTTATTGTACATCCTATCAGGAATTTATGCTTTCTGTCTTCATGTGTAAAGATATCAGTATAGATTAGAAGTAAGACAAATGTTTTTCTATGAAATGGTGTGTCACGTATTCTGCTGACCTGGGACTTACCCCATGTCCCGAACAAACTTTTCCATTAGCATCCATAGGACAGCTGCTTATGTTCAAGGACTGAATAGAGAGGCATCTTCGGTCCATACACATCATATTAGGACCACAGGGAGTCCCATCTTCTACATATCCTAAATCTGTTTCATCATCTAAAAGTACATGTGCACAACTACAAGAAGAAGTTTTAAAATGTTACTAGCATTATTAAACTTCATCAGAATAAATAGATGTAAAATATTTATAGCATGCATAAATAAAATCCAATTCCTGAAAATCCAGGAAGCAAGATAATATGATTATTTTTTTCACTCTATTTATTGATGTTTGCTGTTTTGGACAATTTTGTGTGTCTAAATAAGAAACATACTAAAAAAAAGAAAAATGAAAATTAATTTGGCAACACTGAAACAATGGAATTTCAAATTATCTCAATGTAACAACAGAATAATTTTACATCTGTATTAAATAACCTATTCAAAACCAGTACAATGAAAAAAATCATAAGAAATTAAACTCAACTAATTAAATTTGGTTTTAACTTAATTTTTGAGAATCTGTTTGAATGTTCAAATTTTGAGGTAAACTGAAAAAGCCAGTCTTGCACACTGAATCAGATTTTACATACCTGCAGTTCACTACAACACCTTGGTGGAAAAAAGAAGTTGGAATAATTTCTCCCTGAAGATGACCAATTCGTGGAACCCCATCAAGATTTGCACAAAGCAATAATCCACAGAACACGTCACTGTAAGACAAAGACAAGATACATAACAAGCTATTTTTTGGAATGGGAAGAGAAAGACTATTTTAATTTTGACAAATTAAGAAACTTGCCTCTAGGGAAAAATACAAGTGGACTGCACTGTTAGCAGAATGCCAAATGATTTTAATTCTTCTTTCATTCAAGAATTTAATTCTAAACTTTGTGAGAAATAGACACGCTACGCATTCACTTCTAGAATGCAAGTTGTCCAAATGCTAAAAATTATCAAGCATTGCTATGCTTTATGAAAGATTACATTTAAACACTATATACATAAATACCAAAAATAAATAAGCAAGGGCTATGAGCCATTAGGATCCTGAAAAATATGGATAACATATCAAATGAGAAAATGTGCTACTATTCAAGCTGTTATTGAGCTGAAAATGATGAAGTGAATTTGAAAAGCGCCTTGAATGAGTGTAAAAATGCTTCTCTGTTCCCCCAGTTGCCATCATACAGTATCCCATGTTATCTTTGAGGCTATGTGAGGATCCCAAAACTTCAGTAGTACCTTCTGCGGGAAGCAAGGTTCCCTGTAATAAAGTGAAAAATTCCGCTCCTGTATCTTTTAGGCCAGTGGTTCTTAACCTTTTTGAAAGAATTGCCCCCTTGAGCTATTGAGGAAGTTGTCATTGCCCCCCACCCCCAACGTAACTGCTCCCCTGCCACCTCTTAGCGTCCCCAAGGGGGCCAGCAGAGGGGTGCTAAGAGGCGGCAGGGGAGCGGCACGTTGAACACGGCTGCGGCAGCACGTAACATGCCACTGCTTCTGCATTGGAGGCGCCGGCTCTGGAGCAGTGCTAGTCAATGGGTGAACCTGCAGGGCCGGCCGGCACCTTGAACGCCCCCGTCGCCTCTTAGCACCCCTCTGCCGACCCTCTTGGGGACGCTAAGAGGCGGCAGGGGGGCATTCGAGGCGCCGGCCCTGCAGGCTCACCCCACTGACTGTTGTACCGCACCTGAACTGGCGCCTGTCCATCCATCCATCCAAAAGGTCTGTCTGTTTGCCTGCCTGCCTTCCTGTCTATCTACATACCTGTCTGTCTTTTTGTCTTTTGTCTACCTACCTACCAATATCTATCTCTCTCCCAATATATCTCGCTCCATCGCCCCTATATTGCCCCCCTTCCGTTCCTTCGCCCCCACATCACCCCTTTTCGTTCCATTGCCCCCCTGAAAAACAAAATCGCCCCTTGGGGGGCAATATTGCCCAGGTTAAGAACCACTGTTTTAGGCCAACAATCAAGTCAGTTTAAGAACAACTGAATCTAGCATTCTTACTGCTTGTGGCAAGGAATCCATTTGTCTCCATCTTTTCCACAGTTTCCTTTCTGTGTACCTTCTGTATTAAGCTTCTCGTAACAGTGTTTGTGAGACCCTGAAGCCTCTGTAGAAGAAAATATGGTAATTTCCAATAATGCTAAAAATGGTTTTATTCCCAATGTTTAATCATGCCATAAATAATTTTACTACAGCTATAATATACTATGAACATAATAGGGATGTTTAAAACGTTCTCTCCCACTTGCTAAGATGACAACATGTTTTCTATATTCTTCCAAATGATTTTGTTTTTGCTTTTCTGTAATTGGTTTTTTTCCTATTTTTTCTTTTTCTTTTCAGTGTTTTATTGCTCACTGTATATTTAAATAAATTAAAAGCAAAGAACCAAATACCAGTAGTAATGTATCATATGATTTCCTTTTTAAAAAAAGTGAATGTCCCCAAAAGTTATCATATGCATAAAAAATTTACTGCTTCCGTCTGGGATGTAAGATTATAAAAAACTGTATGTTGTCTATTAAGAACAAGAAGGCAGAAAACAACAAGAACAAAAGATAGAGTTATTTTCCTAATACAATCAGAAGGTCTGGAAGATACTTCTTTTTGTCAAGGACAAAAAAACCCTTACTAAATCTTGAATGTTTGCAATTAATTTTTTTTAATTTGTAGGTAAGAGGGACTTATTTGGGAATATTTTATGGAGAAGAGATTTTATCCTCCGGTTCTGCTAAAACTCTGTGGAAGCTTTCTGCAAGGCAACACAGTTCTTCATTCAGATTCACCCACCCCTCTTTTCAAACATGACACACCAAATTACATTGATCCTGATTCTGAGAATAAGGCCTGTTCCTCAAAATGCTGGAACACCCAGAGACAATAGAGGGTAATATAAATCACATATATTGATAGAAAGAGAGAGGGAGAGAGACAAGGGGAGAGAGAGGAGAGAGAAGCTTTTTAAATATCAACACAGGGTAGGGAGAATTAGTACCAAGTCTGCACATATAAATTCCAAAATGCCCTTACGAATTATTTTTATACAACATTACCTTTTAATTCATTCATAACACAGTAAAAAGCTGATAGAATATGCTAGGAAATATTTTTGTATAAATTTACTTACTATTGCCCCAGATGTATTTGCATTGATTATCTCTTGTCTTACACTCCCCACTATAGCAACGTCCCTAAATAGGAATAAATTGTAGTCAGCATCATACCATTCTTCTTTGTCCATAAAAAGCCAGATATTGCCATCAGCTTTGTCCTTTTACTAGCAGGGAGCCAAAAAAATTTCTAATAATACTGCTTGGCTTGGCTTTCAAGATAGCTAGGAGGCTCAAAATCTTTTTCCCACCAGGCTAATAAAATGTTAGTATAACTTTATATTTTGCTTCCAGGCAAGTTAGGAGATTTGCAAGTTTCCTCTTTAATAAAGAGACGTTAAACTATGTGAACAAAAAGCAGTTACATTGCTTTTTTATCTCGAGCCTGAAACTATACATCCCAAGTTGCAAAGTAGTATTTAAAGAAGGTAAAAGTTGCAGAATAGAATTCCCAGCATAATGAAGTAAACTCAGAGGATATCAAATAGAGCTTAGAGCATTATCCTAGTAACTGCTGAGAAGACATAACACATGCAGTACCCAGAGAATATATTGGATAGAATAATTACACAAGGAAATGGCAAAAGTAAACTAGAGTAATGAAATTTGCATTACTATTTACTTAAATAGTTCCCATATTTAAAGAAAGCATTTTAAAGCTTAAAGTAGCTAATAACCAAATAACATTTAAAACAGCATAAGCCATCAAAACAAAAAAGGAAAACAACAACATCCAAAGAATATTATTACCCATCAAGCAAGAAGGGGAAAACCCCTGTAAAAAGTATTAATAATTTAAGCAGGATCTATGCTGAAGCCTTTCTGACAGTGGTGTGCAACAATGGCAGCATGCAACAGGGATCAATAATATACAAAAAGTGACCAGAAGGCATATATCTCATAACTGTGGAGAGGAAGGAGGAGGAGGAAATATAACATTTTAGGTGCCTGATGGCACTAGGTTTTATGGCTCCATATGCTACATATTTCCCCCTTTATTTTTAAACCAAAATTTCTGAACAATTGTTTATTCATTCTTACGTATCTGACAGTTTGAAAAAAATCCCTTCCTGAATAGCCTGCTTTTCTAACCTTTGTGAGCATCTCTGAGCGACACCCTGTGAAGTGAAATTGAGAGTATTGCAACTTCCAAAAACACTGTCCTGATAGGCTAAGCTCATGCAGGCTCTGTTTTAACTTACCTGATTTGAATCACAAGCAAATCCATCTTGCTTATGAAGATTGGGTGGGCACTGAAAGGCAAGGTACTTTACTTTAAAAACAGTGGAATTATCCCTTAGAATTTACTTGCATTTTCTGTTCATGTAGGGTTTTGCTGGGTGGTGACTTATTTTTACCAATGGTTAGATAATAAAAAACAGAAGTTAGAAATATGGAGATATAAAAAGGACTAATGTTATAAAGGAGATTTGTTAAAGTAGATAAGTAAAATATTAACGTTATTATAGAATTAATATTATTGTGATGAATACTATTGTAAACATTTTGATTATAATTTCTTAAAAATAATTGTACCCAGACAACACACTGTTTGATTGAAATTGAATTTTTACATGTTATATAAAAATTAAAAATTTAAAAAAAGAATTCATAATCCCAAGAATTAAAGAAAATATATGGATCCTAAATCATTTGGGAATATGTATATCAGCACAGCTTAGGTTTTAGACATAGAAAGAACATTTTTCCCCACCTTTCTCAAAATCAAATTTTGGTCCTAGGTGAAAGTTTAGTATTGTTACACAAGTGAAAGGGAAGGAGATCACCTTACTGATAAATCAATATTAATATATTCAAAATACATTGTGTCATTACCTGGCCAGAGTCACCAGTACAGATTTCGGTAATATCACATTCATTCACTGCATAGCGACATTCAAAGCCTCGTGGAAAAAACTGAAAGTCAAAATATTTTCAGTTAAAAAACAGTCAAGTAAAAACCAAGCATTTAAGACTTAAAAAAAAAATCTTAGCCTTTTAATTGGGTGAAAAAAATCATATACAAGTACAGTATCATTTTCATTCGTTGGTAGAAAAGCAACTGGGGTGTGTGTGTGTGAGAGATATGATTTTCAGGGAAACAGTTAAGTTGTGGTATCTCTCTGCCCAGGAGCCTTTGTTCCTAATAGTAGCTCAGTTTTTTTTTATTTTTATCTTATGGAATTAGATTTTCTAATTCAGTGCTACTTAGTAAAGATGCAATTAAAATAACTTACAAGGCAGGTGTCGTTACAACATGGACCATCACTGCAATGAGCTCCATTAGAAAGGGAACATTTTTTGCAGCATTCTGCATGGCAGTCCTAAAAAAGTATACAGTATATTAATGATGATTATTTATTTGGCATACGGCATATCATACATGGACTACAACATACATTAGCATTTCACCTAGATTAGTAAAACACAGTAAAATATATGTTTTATATTCAAATGCTAATGTCTAAGCTTTCTAATCATTTAAACGCAGCATGGTTTTAAATTTAAAAAAAGATACTGAACCAGTATATGTCCTCAGCTTACAGCCAGTCATGATGTGATTTACAGTTTGATGTGGGGTGTGAAGCTAGTTTGCTTCCTTGTGGTGCACCCTGCATAATGCCAGTGTGAATTAAACAAATTAGCAATTGCTGGCAGCCAGACCACTTGGTAGACCATCCTGGTTTCAAAATATATGGCAACGAGAATGAAAACAAAAAATGGACCTTTTCAGGCCCAAATGACGAGAGATTGGGAATCGAATTTGCCAAATCAATGTTGATCAGCAGATCCAAGAGCCAATATATTTCCAAACTTTTATTGGACAGTAACATATTAATTATAAATAATAATGATAAAAGTTGAATGAAAGTATTCAGTGATTCGAATTCTGCTGATCGAACTTTATTGCAAAATGGAGAAGGGCTGAGTCCTTTCCCTAGGATCTTACAGTGCACTTTTGGAATATATTGTTAAGAGATAGAAGATCCTCCAGAAAAAGTGTGACATTGCACCAGTGGTTACAGTGGAAAAAGAGCCTAGAAAGTACTGGTCCATAGATATATGTTTACATTTGCATATATGATTCCTTGCTTATAAATACACATTTGCAAAATCAGTAACAGGTTTCCTTATTAAGGTTTATTGATTTATTAGAATTGTACCTTGCCACAATCTAACATACCTCTCAGGGACTGAAATTGATAGTACTGAATCCCTGTACTGAATACAGATAATCTTTGTTAAATAATATTAATTGAGTTTGGATCTTTAAACCTATATCTATTTCACAGAGTCATTCAATAAATTGCAATGCCAAGTTGTGTCAGATCAAAACAGATTTATTTATAACAGAATAATCAATAAATATATTATTCTTAAATATATACAGTCTTTTCTTCTTTCGTTCCTCTTAAACAGTCCTTCAAGGAACTAGAAGTTTCTATGAGAGATTCACAGTTCTTCCTCTCATAACCTCTTCTTAGATATAGCTAACCTCTTTAGAAAGTCCCTTTCTCTTTAGATTATAGATCTTCTCTCAGATCTCTTTGCTATATCTTCTCATACACAGACCTCAGTCTGTCAGATCCTAATATCTCCTCAGAGTCTTGGATCTTCTCAGTATCTCCAATCTCCCTAGAATCTCCTCATTTTCTTTCTCATTTTCTCTCTCATTGAAAATGACAGTTGACAGCCCTTTCATACTTAGGGGCGTGTCCTACAGTATCACAGTGAGGTGCTCAATGCCACCCTGTCATTGGTAGGTTTGATCACCCCATCAAACTCTACTAATTTGTAAACTGCATAGTAACTCCAGAAAGTTCTACTTTCTGACAATCTTTGACTTCCAACAGTTCGTTTAGTGACTGTTTGAAGTTACAATGGCACCAAAAAAATATTTATGACCATTTTTCACACTTATCATCATTGCAGCATCCCCATAGTCACATGATCAAAATTCAGTTGCTTGAAAATTGACTCAAATTTATGATGGTTGCACTGTCCTGGGGTCAGGAGATCACCTGTTGTGACTTTCTGACAAGCAAAGTCAATAAGGAAGCCAGATTCTGTTAACAATCATGTTACTATTTTAACAACTGCAATGATTCACTTAACAATTGTGACAAGAAGGGTCATAAAATGGGGCAAAACTCAGTTAACAAATGTTTCACTTAGCAACAGACATTTTGGGCTCAGTTGTGGTTGTAAGTTGAGGACTACCTGTAATATCATATCAACAACCACTTAGAATAAGTTATGTTATGTGCCAAATATATTATAGAATATCAAACCAAAATAATTAATATAATAAATAACATTTAAAACACTGATGATTTTTCTGAAGGCTCAGAATCCCCTCAGCCCAGACTGCAAGATTATTATTTCAATATTGGGACATGCCCCTGGGCTAAAATATTTATGTATATAAGTTAAGATCAGAAACATAGCTCTGATTAATTAGGAATAAAATACAAAGTAAGAAAGAATGAAAATTAGAATTAACATTCTGCCCAGCTTTATACCAAGCAAAAGAGAACTCACCACATGAGAGTTCTGGTGATTTCCACTCCTGCTCAGATGATCTCAAAGGGAGTGGGGGCAGGAATAGAAGTCAAAAACCTCTTCCATCTTTATTATTTTATGCCTCATGAAAATGAACAGCACCTTATCAGTAATTATCTACTTTAAAGCTTTCATTTTAAGGTGAAAATAATACCGTTTGAATACCACAGTCGCAGTCTTCGCCTGGTTCCACATACCCATTTCCACATTCAGTGGCATCAAACAACTGGAAAAAAATACACACATTTAAGAAAAAATGTTATGATCTAACTACCATTAAAAGATTCAGGTATATATTTAAGGTATATATGCTTATGCAATACTGTTCTGAAGCCGGTTATTAAAAATGAACAGCAGATTTCTGCTGGAGATTTTTCTCAGGAATAATTTAATAGAGAGCAAAACTTCAGAGGAACTGCACTGCTGACTTGGAACTTGTTAATCTCACTATATTTATTTGGCTCTGCCATTTTCTGTTCTTTAGATGTTGAGTATAGATAGTAATATCTATCTTAAAAGGAGTTAGGAACGTGGTTTAGTTGCCTCTGTGATTCTTTTCCTTACTGTATCTAATTTATTGAATAAATAGCACTGACTTCCAATCTGAATAGCCATTTTTTTCTCTTTCCTGCAGCTCACCAAAGCCAGGAGTACTTTCAAGAATGCCAAAATAGGCTTTAAGCCTTAAAAGCTTAAAGCACCTGCTGAAAGAGGAAGTTATTGATTTAAGTGGTTTCTCAAAGATGAGGGTATTGCATGTTAAGTATGTTAAGTGAATGCTCTTGAATCCAAAGCAAAGATACCTTGTGCTTTGGGAATAAAGCATAACTCCTGGAAACCCTCTTACTTCCTATTTATAATTGTAGAGTTGGGTCAGTTTTTCATAGGTTACGAAGTTAAATTTTTCTGATAAGTGAGTATATGTAACACATAAGACCACCAGGGCAATATTCTTACTCTATACCCTGTATTATTCTCACTTATGAAAGACTGTGAATTTGACTGAATTGACAGACAGCTCATCATTAAATGATACTAATCTTAATGCATAGATTAGAACAAAGGTGAATAACAGCTTTGTAAGGCTGAGATTTTAATCATCCCTCTCACGATTGTTCTTTTTAGCTAGGAATGTTAAAAGACTGGATTCTATCATACTAACATTAATTCAAAGTCTATATCAGTAGGCCAATTTGCAATTCTGAGAGCTTTATAGTTCCCATGGGGAAATATTTGCCCACTGACAGGAGGAGCATTATGACATAGTCAAACACAAAAGAAAATATGGGCATGGAATTTGGACAGTACAAGAGATAGCAACTTATTCCTCATCCTTTAGGTAAGGTGGCACGCGCCGGAAAGCAGAAGAGCAGCTCCTTGATGTGTGTGCACGGGAGCGCCAGAAACTGGAAGCTTAGCTTCCCAGTGTGCACATGTGCGCCGGCCACCTGGTCTTCCAGTTCTAATGCGCATGTACACGAAGACTGGCTGGTGCGTGCATGTGCTCTGGGGAGTTGCTCTTCTGGTTTCCGGCACTCCCGTGTCCGCAAAGACCAGCTGGCCGGTGCGTGCATGCACTCTGGGGAGCTGCTCTTCCAGTTTCTGGTGCTCCCACACATGCGAAGCACACCGAAATCCCAGAAGAGCAACAGGCAATGGCTGGCATGCCCAGATAGTTGGCTCTGCGTGCCACTTCCGGCATGCGTGGCATACATTCCCCATCACGGTATTAGGTTATAGGGTTAAAGGATGATGTTTACATGTGACTCTTACATCCTTACAATGCATAAGGAAGGAGGGAGCATAACACTTAGCTTTTTTTTTAAAAAAGTAGACAATGTGAGGCTCCAGAGCCACATGCATCTTTTTGGGGCCCTCTCCTGTGGCTCCCTGTCAAATGATCTCACCAGTGGCTGGCACCACCCCTCGCCCTCCCCTCCCATTCACTCCTCGCCTGCCCTGAGAAGGGAAGGGTGACGGTGGCGGATGGAAACTTGCTCCGCAGTCCAGAACAGGAGCAAAGTGCTCTTATGCTTGCCTCTTCTTCCAGCTCTTATTGGTGCTGCGTGCACCTCGGCCACTCAGGGAGACACATGACTTTCTCTCGAGACACTGGCTGGGCTGACTGCAGCCCATGCTCCACATCGTAATGGGCTCCAGGAGGAGGAGGGGATGCTGTCTACCCCATTGTGAAGTGCACTAAATTTAACTGTGCTGTGCATGGCGCTGCAAGAGCAGCGAGCAGGCCATAGAGGCGGCAATGGGTTCAGCTGACAGGGAGCTACAGCAGGGGCACAAAAGAGCTTCATTTATCTGGGAACCTGAAATGACTCTTGATTTAAATCATACAGTAAAAAGCACCCAAAGGAAAAGAAAGAACAACATCAGCAAAAAAGACAACACCCAACCCTCGCCTGTTTTTGGAAATGGTTCAAGAGGGAACATACGCACACACACGAGAGAGAGAGAGGGAGAAAGAGATGAGAGAGGGAGTGTGAGAAAGAGAGACAGAGAGAGAGAAAGAGAAAAGGGAAAAGAGAGAGATGAGAGAGATGAGAGAAAAGAGAGAGATGAGGGAGAAAGAGACAGAAAGAGAAAGAGAGAGGGAAAGAGAGAGAAAGAAAGAGAGAGATGAGAGAAAGAGAGAGAGAGGAGAGAAAGTGAGAGAAAGAGAGAGAGAGAGACACACACACACACGGAGATACCTGTTTCCCAAGAAAAGTAAATATCGGGAGGCACAAAACCTGGGTAGGCATGGCTGGGGGTGTCATGTGACTGGGTGGGAGTGAGTGACATCGAATTGGCCACGCCCACCCAGGTTTTGTGGCTCCCGGTGTTTCCTTTTCTGTGGGAAATGGGTCTAAATGGCTCTTTGAGTGTTTAAGGTTGCAGACCCCTGGTCTATATTATACATTGAGCAAACCAAAATCACAAGCCACATAATGGTCTTGACCAATGTTAACACATTTGTTAATCATACATAAGCATATTGTATAATGGTCTTGACCAATGTTAACACATTTGTAATCATAGATACATATTAGCTTTTATTGTATTCTATCATCACAGATGAAATTGATCACACAAATTCTCACTCAATTGTGGGTCTCACTATAACTTAAACCACAGCGCTGTTGTGTGGTTAAAATCCTGAGGTGAGGAAGAAGGTCCTGAAGTACGTTGAAATTCAAATGAAATTTTTATTTATTATTTTTTTCTGTTATTATGCTAAACCTTGATGTAAGTTAGAGTAGGAATGATACAGGTAGTCTTTGACTTATGACATTTATTTAATGCCTGTTTGGAGTTACGATGGCACTGAAAAAAGTGACTTATGATCATTTCCCTGCACTTACAACCATTGCAGTATTCTTGCAGTCATGACTGTTGCAGTGTCCCAGGGCAAAATAATTGCCATTTGCGACTTTCTGAGGGAGCTTTTGCCATGCAAAGTCAATAGGGGCAACTGAATTCACTTAATGATTATGTGATTTGCTTAACAACAGTCCCGTTTGCTTAACAACTGTAGCAAAAATCAGGCGTGACTCACTTAATGTGACCAGAAGTTAGTAACAGAAGTTCTGGTCCCAATTGTGGCCATATGTTGAGAACTACCTGTAGTATGCAAGAAGAGATGACATTTTCCCCCTTCTTTCCTCCATTTCCATCCCAATCCACTCAAAATGTACCATCATCCAGTTTGCTACCTTCCTTAGAAAGGATTATAAGGAATGCACCTTTGTAGGCCTGTTGAAAAGACAAAAACCTCCTCCACGGAGTAAAAAATCTCTGTATTCAGCAATGCTGCACTTTGAGAATTTTGTGGGGTGATAGACACTGAAATAAAACAACAGCAAAATATTAAAGAGATGGTTCATAGCACAGCCATAAAGAAATATCTAGGTTTTTTTTGAAAGCAAATAGATCAGTATATACTTTTGTGGCAGATATTAGTAGTTCAACTTTTTAAACCACTTTTCATATTTTACACAGGTTTTTGATAGTACTTTATTTCAGACAAGTATGTTTAGTCAAACAAAGCATCTTACTCCCTATCTGAAAGGATGCTTTTCTGACCACGCATAAATATTTGTAGTCTTTATTTAGAGTTTTGTTTTGGCACTTTGAAAAAAAAATAAAATGGTCTACATCTTTCTGTGCAAGCTGGCAAACCACAAATGGAATATTCTGTGTTTTGGACTGTATTTTTTAATCCATACCTATGACTTTTCTCCTCCAAGTATTTAAATTGGCCTCAGCTATTTTAAATGAAACTCTTTCACTGAGCTCTTTTTAAAAAGTCACAGAAAATTTGGTGTCTGTGATTTGAAAAGTAATCTTACCTTTCCCCCCTATTTTTAGTGTAATTCCTTTTATCTATTACTGAAGCTCCATTTTTCAGGAAATGAAACAGCTCACTTTCAAGTTCTAATTATTATTTCTTTTTGCATTATGTTTAAACAAATCAGAATAGAGAATAAACAAGTGAACATTTAGAAATTTTCATCAAACAACAAATCAATATTCAATTGAATTCACTTGACCATGTAGTGTGGTTAATATCACAGAGACAAATGGTCACATAAGGCATTATGCACTACTATAAGCAAGTGAGAAAAAACAAGTTATGTGATCTAACACTATTTCTATTTAAACTTGTTTTTTTTACTTTTAAAATTATACACATTTTCTATGATCCTTTCTAATTTTTGTCATGAAAAAATAAGAAAAACAGGCAAGACTTTAAAGTCAGAAATTATTTGACTTTTTTTTACAAACAATTATTTATAAAATAAATTCATAGTTTTTTTGTATAGGTTTAAAAAATGATTGAAATAATTTTCCCTCCATGGTAACAGAAAACAATAAGATGAATAAATGTTTCTTCTTATGAACCACATCATTTTTTAAATTTGGCCTGAGCAAAATTTAAACAATAACTGAACTGTGTATAAGAATCAATTATCACTACAAACCCTGTTTCCTCCATGATGCATCCACCCCAGGATTCTGTACAATCGCACCCTTCTTAAAAGACATAAACGAAAGAAAGGAGAGAGAGAGAAAGAGAATAAAATTAGTTGACAATATGTACAGCAAGATACACCGTAGAGAACAAATACAGTAAGTATAGTATTTTCACTCTTTCGTTTTGAATAGTATATCTGATAAGTATAAAGGAATTCCACAATCTGAAAGACTGCAATGAGTGAACTAATCTCTTCTCAACAAAGAAAAGGTTAAGACACTACTGTATGTCTGTGTAGACATGCATGATTGATTAAGTGATTATGTTCCATCAAATTATTTTTGACTTCTAGGACTACATAGGTAAGTTGTCTCCATGAGCATGCATGACCGAAAATGATGCATGTGCAGAGAAATCTAGTTGCTTGAACTGACTTAAAAGGTTCTTAGACAACAAAATAGTTAGCTCTATTTAAAGAATATAAAACTATACAAACATTTAGTTTGATAACAGGAGATTTGGCACATACTTGGTTTTCTGGATGCTGGTTCCCACTGTATTCCAAGATTCTGAGCCAAGCTTTGGGACAATTCTTGTGCTATTGCCCAGGAAAGCCCATACTATTAGGGAAAGATCAACCTCAATTAAATTAGGGTGAAAAAAGAGGCAAATGCAAATTATTATAAGTTTAACATAAAACTTCCATCACAAAATGTTGTAGACATTTTTAACTTGTTTTATTTTACTTTATGTATATTTTTATGTGTTTCTGTTTGCAATTCTGGTCAGTGACCATAAACATATTCTTTTGTACATAACTTAAGCTAGATCCTAACATTTCTGTGGAAGTATCTTACTAACTAGCAGGGTACCCATGCTTTGCTACAAAACTATGCGATTGGGCAAGTTTTTGGGGAGGAAAATAAGGCAGAGAAATCTGCCTCTGCCTACCAGCATCCATCAGTATTCATCTGGCTAGTGTCCTGTCAGTGTGTGAGAGCTGAGGGCTGTTTGGAAACTGAAACAGTATTTGCTGTGTGAGCAAGGAGGAGACAGCAAGGAGCCTGGGTGTGGCTTAGCTGAACTGCAGTTGGAAGAGATTTCTTTTCAGGTGGTGAGGGGGAGTAGAACTCCTTAGCATCAGAGCATGTTAATAATAATATAGGAAATACTAATGATGATCATTTTGAAAAATCCTTTGTTAGCGAGCACCTAGAAGCCAAAGGGAACATATGTGCCAAATTTCAAGTTTGTAGGTTTTATGGTTCTGCAGATTTTGTGATAATGCATGAGTGGTGTTTCACTTTTATATAGAGAGAGAACAGATAGATTTCACAACGGATGTTCCTCTCATTGTCATCATCACCAACAAAGTATATCTGGAGAAATGAAGGCTGCTGCTGACGCCCTGCCATTATACTCCCTATCCTATGTTAGACCTGCCCCTGCACTCTGAATGTTGGCATAAAATTTCCCTCCTTCATCTCTCTGGCTCCAAAAGATGCCATTTGGAAACATCCATTGTACTTTCGATCAGAAGGAAGAAAGTGGTTTGCCATTGGATGCTGGTGGGTGAGAAGGCTGTGCAAGGTTTCAGGGTAGGGCTGAAGAGGAGGGAGGTGGACTTTTACCGCTACTGCAGCACATCCCAGGACTTCACCCTGCCACTTTAGAATGGCACCAGGCACAATGTAACCAAGGTCTCAGATCAACAACCTTTTCCCTGGAATAATGAATCTGAGGTTCATATTGAAAACCAGACAAATACTTATTAGTCCAAGGCATTGATTTCATTGGTGACTGATGAACATAGGGGTTATTAGATATATAGTTTTTTACAGCCTGTCTATTGACTTGGGGATACTTTGACGATACTTGTATGTACCTTCCCTTACTTGTGTTTTCCTAATCGCATCTGTAAATCTTTTTTCTGCATTTTTTGCCTCGTTTCCCTTTAACTGATGTTACAGTAGAAGGAATGGATTCATCTGAACTGAGGAAGAAAATAAGGGGGGGAGGAATCTGCCTCTGCTTACCAGCATCCATTGGTATTCATCTGGCTAGCGTCCTGTCAGTGTATGAGAGAGTTGAGGGCTGTTTGGAAACTCAAACAGTATTTGCTGTGTGAGTAAGAAGGAAACAGCAAGGAGCCTGGTCATGGCTTAGCTCAACTGTTCTGCACTAAAGCTGTTTGCTGCTGTGAAACTAAAACTGAAACAAACTCTGCTCTCTGCTTGTGTTTTGCATTTGGAACAGATTTCTTTTCAGGTGCAGATTTCTTTTCAGGTGGGAGCTCAAGTAAAGCTAAAGCTGATCAGGGCAGATTTCTTTTCAGGTTAATAGCATCGCAGCATGTTAATAGGAAATACTAATGCTCTGATGGTCATTTCAAAAAATTCTTTCTTAGTGTGGAAGTGACTTGTGAATTCCTGCCAGCTTTCACATTGGCTGTGATTGTGAAAAGGTGGCAGGGAAGATTGCAAATGGTAATCATGTGACCTAGAACACTGCAACAGTTGTAAGTGTACATGTGAGCTGGTTGCCAAGCTTCCACTTTGCAATCACATGATCATGGGGGGTCATGGGGGAATGCAACAGCCAAGTACCATTTGTTCAGCATCATTGCAACTTTGAATAGTTCCTGAATGAGTGGTCAGTAATCAAGGACTTCTTATATACTCATGAGACTTTATGAATTGGATAAATAAATACATTTCTTCAAAAGAGAACTATTACCTCATTTACTCCAACACCTCTAGCCACTGAACAAATTCCTCCAAAATAGCTTAGGCTACTTCTTTTATAATGAAATGTCACATTCCTTCAGAACAAGACAGATAAAAGAAGAATATTAATATCATTTTCTTCAAATGAAATAGTATAATACAAATTATGAGAACATGGGCTTGTTTTATTCAGTTTCTTTAATGTCATTGAAGTAGAATATTAATTCTACTTCTAATTCTAATTCTATGTTGAGTGCCCTTGAAGTTTTTTTTTAAATCTTGCCTTTATAAGTAGTTCAAGGTGATGAACATACCCAATATTCCTCCTGCCTCCTATTTTCCTTATAACAACAATCCTGTGAGGTGGGTTGGGCTGAGAGAATAATTGGCCTCAAATCACCCAGTTAGTTTTTGTGCTCAAGATGAGACTAGAACTCATAGTCTCTTAGTTTCTAGGCCAGCACTTTAATGACTACACCAAACTGGCTAGGGTTAAGTAGCTTATTTCCAATTTTAGAAGACATCATAGGAAGAAATAAATAAGCAAAAATGTAAAAGTGAGAGAATGTACAGGAAAATATCTTGCCTGGAAAAAAGGCTTCCTAATTGAGATAACATTTTTCTGAATAAGATATATCCCTGTACTATATAGAAATAATTCTTGGAATCTTGTGAAAAGCAGTTTTAATTTTGGTACAATTAATCAAGTCACAAAACAATGAGGAAAATGTTCTGATCAATTAAGCTCTAGTTTTGAAACCCAAAAGGCTAATATAATATCTAACAGAAAAAGTGGCTCTAAAAGTATTTTGGCTAATCCTGATAATTCATTGGGTGAGTCAAGAGGTGCTATATTAATAACACCTGAGGATGGAATGACTACAGATCCTTAAGCCTCTTAAGAAGAACAGTGGACCAGACCATCTCTCCTCTTTTTACATACGAGAGGAGATGTACAGCATCAGCACGTTGCTTGATGAAGTTCTGTCGATATCGGGAAAAATCATGAAGCATCTGCCTTGGGTCTGCGTGGACATGAATACGATCTCTGTCTGACCAGGTTTCAACAGCAACTAGAACAACTCTGGTGTTTAGTTGCTCCTTGTAAATCTGTGGGGAGAGACAGGACAAGCACAGGAGTGGAACACTGGGTCAAACATGCACAGTTAGCCAATCAATCAGTGGAAAGACAAACAGGGTAAAGTAGGAGAGAAACATTGGAATATAATTAGATAATATACTTCCCTAATAATCAATACTCCATTAAATTTACAGTAATGTCAATACTACAATATGCATAAGTATCAGTACATGAGTATGTAATATTTACTATATAGTTTGTGGTAGGAAACAAAAACACTTGACAATGGACAGACTGTGAGATTTTGTTTTTGTTTTAATTAAGCACTTCAAATTTAATAATTCTGAACATGGATGCCTGAAGTGAGCAGAACAACAACAATTTGTTGTAACTCCAAACATCTTTAACTGGAAACTGGAAAATTCTTGCTTTTTTCTGCTTGAATTCATGAATACCTTTTCAATAAAGTCACTCATTCTTCAAATTGCATTTCTAGCAATCATAATCTTCATTAGATAGGTAGGTAAGTATATCCTGTGATCCAGTTATGTATTTTGCACAACAAGGTAACATCACAGATACATTTTCTATTTAAACAAATAATCCTGGGTTTCATTTTTTCAAAGAATTGTCCCTATCTTCATTCTGTCAGGCTCATTTCATAATAGGACAAGAATGGGCATAATGGACATGCACAAAACAATTTTTTTTATCTAGATAGTCTTTATCTGCACAAAAAATCCGAAGTGTTTGTTGCACTGGAAGGAAAGTATCTAGCATTGTGAGATGGCTTATTCAATACGCTGCATTTATCAAGCTCTAAAGAAAGCTTGTGTGGAAGTATTGTAAGGCAGTTTTTCAAAGAGATCATTGATAGAGTTTCTTCTTGGCATTCTGTCTTTTCCTTTTTAAAGATTTATTTATTCATTTTCAGCACTGGCAGCTTACAACTGCAAGGTGCTACACAGGATAGCATTACAGGAAACTGTGATTCAGTAACCTCACAAAAGAAAGAATATCTTCTGTAAAACTCAAAGAAAATCATTTTTCAAAACCATGAATTTCTTTTCTCTGCATTCTCAGAGGATACTGAATGTTTCTTTCTAGGGTCAAGGGTTTGTTTCTTTTTAGTACGTATGTGTGAATGATAGCACAGGCATCTGGTTGAAGCCATGATTACATCATATATGTCAAGATATCACACAAATGATACAAATTGTGGAATTTATGTCCATTGCATGGTGACAACATGACTTAGGCAATACCATTTGCCCGCCTTGCTTACAGTAAGGATTCTTTTCAAAGATTTTTTGTAGTTCTACAAACTTTGGTATTTCTTTTGGGTAATACAAAAATTGGGATTTAGACAGGCAAGTCTGTTATTGATGTAAATTAGTTTTTGTTCCTAATATAAAAAGAATTATGAGACAAATGTTGCCTTTTCAGTTTATCATTCCCTATTGAATTGAATACAGTATTATTAATTTTATTGACTATAGCAATACTTACAGCATCCACAAGATTTACCACTGATTTCGCAAAGTTATTCATATTACTATGGGATGACCGATGTTTTTTGAACTAGAAGAAAAATGTTAAGTCATAATCCAATTGAAACATTGATAAAACTTCATTGCTTCCTGGCAAAGCGTAAAAAAGAAGCAACCCCAGTAATATTTCTCTTTGAACATTTTTGCATTGTATTGATAAAGGTCAATTGCACAAACAATAGCATAAAACATATATTTGCAATAGCTTCCCCTTATAATTCAAATTATTGATTGCCAGCCTTCTGTGGCACATAACTCAATGCATTTTTTGTTTCAAGTGCAAAATGTTCTGTGAAGAAGACTGTACTTAGTTGCCTTAAATTTGCAATAATAGAAAGAAAACTAGATATCTGGGTATCTTGCAGAAAGGTTACTATTAAAGTTTTATATGCAAAAATAATAAACTCTTCTTAATATTAATTATTTATTATCAGCTTATTTATATATAGTGCTTCTGGTCAGTCTTGACTCCTGTCAACTATCTAAACAATCCATGCAAAATCATTGGGACATAACAAATGAAAAGAATAGATCTTCATCTAGAAATATATTTTATTAATCTTTTGACAAGAGTTAAAAAAAATTCCAGAACAGATCTTTCCAAATATTGTACTCTCAGATTATAAGCAAACATGATGAATTTCCAACATCATGTACAAATATCATCAAATTTCTGACCTCACAGAGAGACAGTGCAGCAATCCTGACATAATTTTTTTATCAGTATTATTATTCCCATATTGCAGATGGAAATCTGAGGCTGAAAATGAGGTTTCTTGCCTAGAATAATTGCCAAACAAAATGTAATCAGGCACTTCCTGATTCATATCTCAATCTCTTATTGACTTAGATTACCTCAACTCAGGACTGCCTTAATACCAGCATTTTAAGACATTTGAGAAGTAGCTATTAAGACAGGGAATCTCTGCTATATGCATTGGTTTCACATGAGGTATCATCCTGATTAACGGTAGGGCTGGCCATGAAGAGAATAGTTATTTTGAACTCCTGAAACCCTCAGAGATATGGAGACAGGTCATGTAGGATAGGATAGAGAAGGCAAAGAAGATACCTGGTGTCCTTCTAGCCCCCTCACATAATTTTAACTGCATGACAGATGTAATGTTGAACCAAGCCTTGAGAAAGACAAATAAATGGACCAAAATGAATCAACTTAGTGGTCTTTCCTAGATGCATTTCTGGAAATAACACTGGATATGGAGGCATCAAGTAATCCAAGCCTGGCTGTTATGATACCCATAAAGTAGTCTTGTTCCAAGAGTTTCCCACTGCACATTCCTTAATTCTTTATTCAAAAGTATAATTATCTATATTACCATTAAATATGTATGCATTTTTCACAATCAACTTTTTTGAAAAAGTATAGAAAAAACTAATACAATCAACTTACCATTTTATAGTCATTAACAATCATAAGCTCTAAGTATTTTATTTCTTCAAAGATGCCACGCACTGCCTGTAAATTATAAAAAGCATAGTTAGATTATTTTTAAAATAGCTTGCTATACTGTTTGTCATGATAACTCGCACTGTGTTCTTAAGTCTGTTTTACCAAAGCCTAAGAGCAAATTATATTGTATTAATTTAACTGGGGGATATCTAATTCAGTCTTTTTTCAATCTTTCTCAAAATGAAAAGAGGGGGAAATTCTTTGGGGATGCAAAACTCCATTTTTCCAGCCAAAGATATAGTTGCTTTTTTCTTCTTTTTCTACAACTTCTCTTGTTTTAATTGTAAAAAATGTATTTTTAAAGGGTTTGCCACTGCTTCAGATGATAGGTTAAAATAAGTCCTGCCATGCTGTTAGATGGGAATTCCATTAAGGCCGATGAGCATGACAAAGATGCTTTCAAAAACCAACTTGCTATCAGATACAACAGCTAGGGTTTTCAACTTTAGAAAAAAGGTATAACCCACCATACCCCAATACATATGAAAGCTATTTCCTCTACAGGGGCAGGTGATGAATAACTATGAAGGATGAAGAATTATCTGGATACTGACTAAATACAATCATGGTCTGACTCAGTGAAACTTCATATCTTTTGTCATTATTACACATGTATGTTCAAGAAAGGTCAGCTTGTATAAACATACATCTTATACAATCAGCACATGAACAAAGACTGGGACAAGCACAACCATCCCATATTGTTGTAGCTATGCAGAATCTGATTTTGCAACTTTAGTGTTGTATGAATCTTTTTCTGCTAATAGTTAATATTGATTAACTAGCTTGATACCTCGCTATGAAACTATGTGGTCGGGTTTAGTTTTTGGGGAGGAAAATAAGGGGGGAATTTATTTATTTATTTATTTGGATTTATATGCCACCCCATCTCCGGGGGGGACTCGGGGCGGCTCACAAAAGGATATACATACAAAAATAGATAAAAATATTAATCTAATCCAAATATATGCTAAAATACCCCGTTAAAACCCCCACTCCCCCTCAATCCAGGCCGGCCTGTAAAAATAGCCAGGTCTTTAGATTGCGGCGGAAGGAATGAAGGTCAGGAGCCAACCGCAGCCCCGGGGCAGCTGGTTCCACAGGGTGGGTGCCCCCACAGAGAAGGCCCTCCCCCAGGGGACCACCAACCGACATTGTCTGGCCAACGGCACACCCAGGAGGGCCTGCCTCTGGGAGCGTACTGGGCGATTGGACCTCGAGGAATTCTGCCTCTGCCTACCAGCATCCATCGGTATTCATCTGGCTAGCATCCTGTCAGTGTGCGAGAGAGTTGAGGGCTGTTTGGAAACTGAAACAGTATTTGCTGTGCGAGGATGAAGACAGCAAGGAGCCTGGACGTGGCTTAGCTCAACTGTTCTGTACTAAAGCTGCTTGGTGTTGTAAAACTAAAACTGAAACTGAAACTCCTCTCCTCTGCTTGTGTTTTGCATTTGGAACAGATTTCTTTTCAGGTGGGGAGGGGGAGTAGAACTCCTTAGCATCAGAGCATGTTAATAATAATTTAGGAAATACTAATGCTCTGATGGTCATTTCGAAAAATTCTTTCTTAGTGAGCACCTAGAAGCCAAGAGGAACATACATGCCAAATTTCAAGTTTGTAGGCTTTACAGTTCTGGAGATTTTGTGATGATGCATGAGTGGTATTTCACTTTTATATATATAGATAAATGTTAATAAATAAATAAATAACATATTTTCAGGTTTGATATGATGTTTCCCCATTTCTTTGGTACAGGAATGTTTATAGCTGTCAATTCTGATTTGTTCCTCTCTGAGCCATTCAGAGTGCATATTACACAAAGTTAACAAAATGTATACAATCTGTTGGCTATAGCCTTCCCAGGAATGTTGGAAATATGATCAAGTTGTAAACTTTGTTTGTTTGTTTGTCATTGTACTTTGTGATACTGGCTTTCTTTTTCAAAATACATATAGACTTTGGAATCTCTGACCAGAAGTACAGGTATCTACCGTGTTTCTCCAACAATAGGAAGACCCAGCATGTTTTCTAGGCATAAAATGAAATTAAGCCCCTATCCCCAAATTTAGGCCTATTTTAAAACATGCAAAATTGGGGGGGAGGGCGGGGGGAACTTGCCTTTAGGAGCGCCCCGTGGGCAGCCACGCTTCGCCACCAGCCACTGTTGCTTCCTCCATCGCTGTTGTTTTCCCTTCGCATTCCTCCACCGGCAGTGTTTCAGCCGCTTCTCGGGCGGGGGAGCCGCCTCTGTAGCTTCCACGGTTCCCACCTGTGCTGGCGAGAGAACAGCGGCAGTGCCGGTGTGAACCGTGGAAGCGTTTCAGCCACTTCTCAGGCGGGGGAGCTGCCTCTGTAGCTTTCACAATTCCCGCCAGCGCTGGTGAGAGAACAGCGGCAGTGCCAGCAGGAACCATGGAAGCATTTCAGCTGCTTCTCGGGCGGGGGAGCCACCTCTTCCACGGTTCCTGCCGGCGCTGCCACTGTTCTCTCACCAGCGCCGGCGGGAACCGTGGAAGCTACAGAGGCGGCTCTCCCGCCCGAGAAGCGGCTGAAACGCTTCCACTGTTCCCACCGGCGCTGCCACTGTTGTTGGAGACAGCACTGGCGAGAGAGGCGCCAGTGCCGGTGGGAACACTGGAAGCTACAGAGGCGGCTCCCGGGAGCAAAGGCTAAGCCCTCCGCCATGATCGGTCGTTAGGAGTGGCTGGTGGCGAGGCGTTGCTGCCCATGGGGCGCTCTAGACAAAGGTGCATGGGGGGGGGAGAAATAAATTCACCCCTGAAAAGACGGCCTAGCCATTTTTTTGAGGCTCAAAAAAAAAAAGACCCGCCCTTATTATGTGAGAAATACGGTATATATTTGCAAATGAATATCACAAAATGCTACATACATACTCTTACTGATGGAAAGAAAGCTAAATTCTCTTGAATTTCTCATCAGTTGCAGAAATGGATTGTGCATAACAATCTATTTGCATTCATAAGAATTCAAACCATTCATTCTTTGAATGACAGTATTTAGAGATTTGATTTTCAATACTGTAGATCTTTGTTTCTAAATATTTTCTTCAAAAAGGTTTGTTTTGTTGGTATTTAAAGCCACATCACATAAACAGCAGCATTTTATTATTTAGCTCAACTATTTCAATCACAAATTACTTTATCCCCAATCTTGAAAAATAATTAATTGTAGATGACTACATATAAAATTTATGTGACAATAAAATTAATATTATTTAATCTTTAAAAAGTTTTCATAAACATGTAATTATCTTTTGTAGCAGTCTACATTCTCCAACATAATTCATGGTGCTTCCCACCTCTCATCATTCCTATAGATTTTCTTTGCCCCTGTAAAAGTGTATATCATTAAATTCCGCCATAAACATTAAGAGGGTCTCTTTTTTACTCAGTTGAGTAACCGAGTAATTTTATCTACTTACCTACTACCTACCTACCTATGTACCTGCTGTTTGTTCAGTGATTTATATTTATGTCAGTTTCACCAATTTGCTGTTTGAAATGAAAAAAAACTGTCATGCCCCTGGTGGAGACTGACTCTGAGGGAGAGGAAGAACAGCCAAAAGGGAGTGGAAGTGTGGCTCCGGAGGTTGTGGAGGAGGCTGGGGAAGGGCAGAGGCCGGCTGAACAGTTAGAGGAACCCAGGCCCATCCCCTATCCATCCTAGGGCACGCAGGGAGGAGAGGATAAGGGAGAGACGTGGTCTCCTCGGGAGGAGAGGGCCTTGATCCTCTTCATGGGCTGCAGGTGTGAAAACTGAATAAGAGTTTGGACATGCGTACTGGCAAATGCTGGAAACAAACCATGTAAATATCTCTAGTTTATAGTTCCTCTCTGAGTTTGGCGTCCTTCCCAGTGTGTGTTATCTGTGGACATCCTCCAGCCCTTATCTTGCCTGGTTTGTGTTGCTTTTTTCCTTCTTTGTGTAACTGTTTGTGTGGGAGTTTTTTTGTCTTCCGTCAAAGATATTCAGAGCTTGGAAGCGAAGTGAAGGAATAAAAGGGGCTTCACCTGTTTTCTGTGACTGTGTTTGTTTTGTATCTCACCCTGGGTCATCACAAAAATTATGAGGTGAAATAAATGATCTCCTGCAGTGCAAATCACTTCAGCATGAAAGCTGAGGTCTAGCACAGTGCTACATTTCACATGTTTTCCCATGTCTTTTAAAAGCAGAGAGATCTTTTGATCTGATGCAGTATTACTGACGTCGTAACACTCACAGCCCTTCTTTTCCTTCTTAGCCACTGCAATTCAGACAGGAAGGACCAATCCGATGTGGAATCAGTATCTAGAGATTAATAGCAAAGAATTTCTATTTTACCACATAGCATCTGCACCTTTATCTAATGAAACATATTTGCCCTTTCCCCTTATATTGGTAAAACTTTAGATCTGCTAATTTTAGCCAAACATGTTCAAGTTACTTTAAACCCAGTTTAGTATTCAGTCCTCATCTTTATTCACAAATGCCTGAGTTGATAATGATGGAATGATAAACTGTTATTCCAATTATTCACATTGTCAATCCTATCTCTGATGTCTTCTGAGAGTATTTGTTCTGCATAAAATCATCCTTCTAGAAAAAATGAATTTAAAACACTTCCCATTTCAAACCTCTGCATATTCCAGTGAAAGCAGTTACCAGCAACATGTAATATGATGATTATGGATTGATAAATTAACTATTTCCTTTCTTGTAAAAAGAATTTCATTGTAAACATAGGGATTATTCTAAAGGTTGTATACAAATTACAGTTGCTCCAAAATATGGGAGCAATTGGACAGCTGGCATTACATACATACATACATACATACATACATACATACGGCCAATGTTATATATACCTTACTAGATACGTTCTTATTTGGAAAATGTGCTGTTTACAGTGTTTTGCAGTCTGATTTTACAGAAAAAATGTCAGTCTTGATTATGAACTAGCTCCTTACTGTTCTTCAATAAAAAGATTTTAAGACTCAGTTTGATATATGTGGATTTTGCTCATTGTATTTCATTGTATAGAGGACAACTCACTCAGAGAGTTAATCTTCAATAACATATCATGGCATAAGTTGGCCACACAATTTCAATGATATAGCAGAGTAAAGAGCTTTCTAACGATTGTATTAGTCTAACTATAAGCTTGTCACAAAGAACTGTGTATCTAGAAAAGTGGCTGTTCGCAGCAATAATTACACTGATTATCTAATTCCACATGGAAACTGAGAAAGTTTCTGGTATATCATGACATACTACTAGGTAAATTTCTGTTAACTATACTAATCATTCCTCTGGTAGAAGTGCCATTTAAATTATTTACAGATTTAAAGAGTTATAGTAACAAATCTTACTAAGGTAGTTATGTCATACCAAAATCTTCCAACTGACTGAAGGCATTTGATCCAAATGTTCTCCGAACAACATGTGGTCTACCTGCATTGCTCTGAAGAAGAAAAAGAAGAAGAAAAACAAAATAGAATATTGTATTGGTGACATAAATTTAAGCATGATATTGTCATCTAGATGGATAGACAGACAAATGAATAGATGGATGGTAGACAGACACAGATAGATATAATGGATAAGCTGCACTCGCTTTCAGGGATGTATTTTGGAACCTAACATTCTTTGCTTATCCATAAGTATGTGTGGTGTGTGTGTGTATTCAATATATTTATATATGTAATACGGGCTAGAGAATTTAGCATGTATATGTAGAAACCTGAAATTGTATTTTTGAATGATACAAATTAAACTGTGCAATATTTCTCTTTAGATGTTCACCAGGAATGCAACCGGACTGAACTTCTCTCCTACTGGTTAGCTATTATTTGGGTGGATCCTGACCATATTTTCTATTGAGTTTTTGTTTGTTGTTTTTGGAGGGGTCCTCAGTCTTCTAATGCTATATAAAAATATATAAAGGGGAATCTAAGTCATTTCCAATTGGAACTTAAACTATAATTCCATGCCTTTAAAATAGTTTTCCATATTTAATTCTCTAACAATCAGTCAATCTCAGAGTTGCTTGATTGATGATGAACTTACCTGCAGATGATGTTACCTAGTTCAAATAATTAAACACTCCTTATCTCTAACAATCTATTAGCATTCAGTAACAAACAACAGCTGTAATGGGCTGTTAAAGGAAAAGTTCTGAGAACCTTTGGAATTCTATAAAGCAATGTTGTACATCTTTCCTACAGTTGTTCTAGTCACGTATGTACCAGCACTTGGAATATTGAAGTTGTTATTTAGATATACAATGATAACTCCCTAACCCCTTATTAACGTATGCTATCCTTTGCCATCAAATGTATTGAAGCACTCTTTTAATAGGAAGTTTTTGCTGCAGTCTTCTTTATGTCTTTATTCTTCTGTCTCCTAGAAAGATAAGCAAAGCATCCTGTAATAATCCATAGGCTACAAACATGGGATAATAATGATGAGAGAGAAAAAAACCCTGCTTCTGTCATGCATCTACCCCCACGGGAAAAACCTCCATTAGTGAAAAAGCTTCTATATTCTATGTAACTAAAGAAAATCATAGTGAAAGCTTACCTTGATGATCTTAAAAGCAATGTTATTTTTAGCACCTGCTGTTATTTTTGGAACTAGAACACATCTCTAGAAAGAAGTCTAGGAGGAGGAGGTCAAGATTATTCACTGTGACAGAAAAGCCCAACAGTTCTGCAATTTTCTAAATTATCTCAAGCAAAAACTAAGAAATTAGTTTCCCAGGTGGAGAAAAAGAAAGAAACATCTAGAAGGCTTCTCCAGAAAAGAGCCCCATCAAAATTGCCAATGAACAGCCTCTTTACTTCAGAGTGAATAATTAATATATTAATGATTTGGTGAACATCAAACCAAAATAGACAATTAATTGAACAAGCTCAATTAATTCTGTTTTTAATGTCTAAGCCTAAAATAAGCCATTTTCATTTCATATTCCATTCCATTTCATTTCAGTATTATTTTCTGAAAACAATGGGAAATTAGGCTTTGAAAACATTCCTGGAGGCTCTGAGGATGGGGAAAAAACTGGTTTGGGAACCTTTCAAGATTCTACCTGCTTATGTAACAATGGCCTGAATTTCAAATCCTAGTCAGGATTCTATCCCAAAGCCAAGCATGAAAAGAGGTCATGTGGCCCATTAAACCCTCCCCAAAAAACTCAGAAATACTATATTCAACTCAATCATGTAACATAAATATTTTATATACAAATAAACTAGTTAAATATATCAGCTTATGCAATCCATTCCCTTGTTATGGCTTTATTTGTGAATTGCTTATCTTCTTTCTATCCCTGAAAGAGTGGGCATGTTTCAGCTCCCCCAAGGACATCTGGGGGACCCCCGGAGGCGTGCCTTCTCTCTCACTCCACCTGCCCTTTGGAACAGTATCACACCCCTCCCTAAGATGCAGATGGTCTGGCCTTGTTGTCTTTTTGTACACCTTTGAAAACCTGGCTCCTCCCAAAGGCTGTGCATTGGATCAGCCTGCCTTCCAATGATTTATGAATGTGAAAATGACTCGACTCTAGTTTGGCCTCAGTTCTACTCTGTTTTTTTTTTTTAAATTGTTAGTTATTTTTGCTTTTTCTTTTCAAAATGTTAGCTACCCAGAGTTGGATGGCCAAAATAAATAAAATTAAATTTACGTAATTTTGCTGGTTTGTCCTTAGATTTCATGTTCACAACCCAAATGCTTTACATGGCACTGAGCTCACCTGAATATTATGTCATTATTATAGGAGTGGTGTGAGTGTATTTAACATTCAGGTTAACCTTGTTTTAGTAACATATTCAGCTACAGTTATATTTCTAAAAAATTACAAAATATATCAAACAAAGGGTATAAAAAAATAGTAAAAATATTCATTCAAATTCAGTGTTATAGATCAGCAGTCACCAACCGGTGGGCCATGGCCCACCGGTGGTCCGCAAGAAAATGTTGGTGCCCTGCAGAGAAATGTCACCCCCAGAGCACCCCCCAAAGCAATTAATCCAGGCTGCGCAAGAACACAAGGCTGCGCCACCTACATGGCCTACCCTCCCCGCCCACTCACTCCTTACCTGGCAAACTTGCCTGCTAAGTTGCCATTCTTCCTTTTTGACCATCAGCTGTTCTGCTGTGCTGGGAGATTTAGATTAGCTAGAAAGCAGGAAATCGTTGGATTTCTTGCTTTCTAGCTAATCTTTAGATCTTCGGCTCTGCTTTTAAGCAGAGCCAAACCTCCCTTAGGACTGGAGCAGTGCGGACTCAGCTAGCTGATGGCAGAAACACAGATCTCTAAGTGAATCTGTGATTCTGTGAGCAACTCAATATGCCTGTCTGCTCTGCCTGATTTTGGGTAAACGTTGCTCTCTTTTTTTATAAAAAAATTCAATATTTACATACATGGTGTGTTTTGAGTTAATTTTGTGGGTTTGCTTGCAAGCAAATTTTATGTGACAGACTCAGCTAGCCGATGGCAGAAAATAGATCTCTGAATGAATCTCTGATTCTGTGAGCAACTCAATCTGTCTGTCTGATTTTGGGTAAAAATTGCTCTGTTTTTTATTTAAAAAAATCAATAATATATTGTGAGTTAATTTTGTGAGTTTTCTTGCTAGCAAATTTTATGGGTTTGCTTGCAAGCAAATTTTAAGTGACAGGCTCAGGTAGCCGATCTCACAGATCTCTGAATGAATCTGTGATTCTGTGAACAACTCAATCTGTCTGCCTGCTTTGCCTGATTTTGGGTAAAAGTTGCTCTTTTTTTAATAAAAAATTCAATATTTATATAAATATTTATAATATTTACATATTATAATATTTACATACAAGCCATGTCCAGCCAGTCACATGACCACCAAACCACACCCACAAATTAGGCCATGCCCACAGAACCAGTTGTTAAGAAATTTGAATCCCATCCCTGCCTCTGTGTGTTTGTGTATGTGTGTGAGAGAGAGAGAGAAAGGGAGGGACGGGGAAAGACAGAGAGGTTAGATCAGATCTCTCTCTCTCTCTCTCTCTCTCCTCTCCTCTCTCTCCCACCAATGTCAGCAAGCCACCATCAGTCAAGATTCATATTAGTGGTCCCCAGCATTTAAAATTATGAGTTTGGTGGTCCCTGAGGTCCAAAAGGTTGGTGACCCCTGTTATAGATGTTATTTCAGACTAAATAATAATGCCTTATTTAATTTATATTTGTTAGGACTTGCATCCTTCACAACAAATCAAAGCAACAACTAGGTGGGTCAGTATTAACATACCATGCTGTGAGTTAACTCCAAAGGTTCTATCAGGTAGACATAAGTATTGTCTTCAAACATGCCACTAGAATATAAGAAACACATTTAAAATACTTCAATATTAAGTAAATGGGAGCATATATTTATAGGAACTCCTACACATTTTCAGACTATATATTCATGTATTCCACACAAAATAAAAACATCATGACAACAACATGACAAAGGAAGGATAAAGCATTTTTAAAAGTGTGCATGAGAGACTCATGACTGCCAGTATGGTTGTGCACTGTTTCAAATAGTTCCAAAAAACACATAAAACAATGGTGTGTGTGTGTGTGTGTGTGTGTGTGTGTGTATGTGAATGCAACCAGGGTCCAATCCTTGTCTGCTCCAAAGCACCATTTTGGAATAAAATCCACACATAGTCCTAGATTTATAATGAGAGAGGAGTTCAATATGACAAATATCCTATTTAGAATTTTGTTTGTGTGCTAGCTTGAAATTATGTTCTATCTATAAATCTGAATTTGTAAGTAGAATCAACCTGCTTGCTGTGTTGCTGAACACATTATGGGGTCTCTTTGATCTATGAAATCCTTTATGTTCTACTTATTACAGAGGCACCAACTGGTTGGTGATGAATGAATACTGCAGTTCTTGTCATCTCCTTCAGAAAAAGATCAACAGGCTATGAAGGAAATTAATCTGGCCAAAGAAGAAGGCCAAAAGGAATTTGTTTTCCCACTTCCTACACATCAATTCCTCTTGGCAGTTGCTCAGGGACTCAGAACTAGGGGCAGGAAGACTGGGTCTTTAGTAGATAGATAGGGACTAATCAGCCGTACATCAATGAAGGAAGAAGATATATGAATTGCTGCTAAAATAAGAATAAACATTACCAAAGGAAAAGCAGCTTGGTTTGGACTGAAATTATATCCATCACTTTCCATTCAGTTATAGTTCTTATTCTAACTTTTAGCTCTATTTCTCTTTTCTATGTCTTGTCTTTTTTTTTAAACAAAAATCTTGACGGCAGAGGCTGCTTAGGGTTTTTTTTTTAATTTACTATGAGTTGCCTTGAAAAAAAACCCAAATATCTAAAATATCCAATCAGAAAACATGAAATGATAGAAATAAGCAAATTGGTTAAAGGTTTATTTGGGGATTTTCAAAGTAGATATTCAAGATCAGGCAATGGGTTCTTAAGCAAAAAATCCTTGATACACCATTAGAAACAGAATATAAGAAACTCTCACCTAGAGTATAACTGGGCCACAGCAATGCACACTTCAAAGCAGTATCGTATGTAGACCAACTTACAAACAATAAATGTTGGTGTGCGTTTACATTATTATATTGTATTATACTATCAGCAGAGCTGGAGGGGAAATTTCATATGCAGAAGGCTCTGTCCATGTAAAGATGGTAACACTGAAACACAAGCTTATATACCTTTATACTGTAATTTTCTATTGAAATATATGCAAAGAGCTCCTAACAGTTCTTCATTTCCAGGATAGATTGAAGAATTTTATTATGTAATATTTATTAGTAGATAAGGAGGCCAGCACAACTCTTGCCATTGCTAAGTTTGTTCTAACACTTGGTAAGAAGCATAGACCAAGGCATTTCTGGGTTGAAGGTTGAAGCCTGTGACATCACCATTCCCAAGGGATACCAGAGGAGACTCTTATCCCTTTTATTCTCCCACTGAAGTGGTACTTATTTATCTACTTGTATTTGCATGCTTTCAAACTGCTAGATGGGCAGGAGCTGGGACAAATTGATGGGAGCTCATTCCATCAAGCGTCTCACTCTCAAGTTTTGAACTGCTGAGCTGTTGACCTCTAAATCATCTTCTCATCCTAGCCCTGTGAGCCACCACAGTCCCAATTTAGTAGACTTATGCCCACCTTTTCGGTGCATAGCACTCACTCACTGAGCAACAATCCTGTGAAGCAGATGGAGTTGAGAAAGTGTGACAGGGAATTTTAAATGTACATAAGTACATGGGAGAATATTTACACAGAATAACTGGAATTAGATAGATAGATAGATAGATAGATAGATAGATAGATAGATAGATATACTGTAGATAGATATAGATAGATGATAGATAGGACAGAGAGAGATGATAGAGCGCTGTATTCCAAATTGCCAATATCCTCTAAATATAAAATTGATAGTAATAACTCGCTATCACAGCTGCCCAACAGCCACCGAAACTCTAAGTAAGCATATTTATTAAGAGTTGGATTGATTTATACTTTCCTGTATCAAATTATAGTCTCATTCAACAACCTCACTCTAGAAGCCTTTCCAGAAGTCCCAGACATATTCTCCATTTATCAGCATTTCTTTCACTCTAATATCTTCTTTTTCTCTTAATGCTTTAATTATACCAACAATGTCGTCCACCTCCAAATTCCCTAAAATTTGCATATTAGCAAACAGCTGTTCTCCAATTACACTGGGTCACTGGTCACTTGCAGTCATAAGAAAAATGATGGCTAATGAGGGAAGAAGGCTTTCTGCCCATGGTGTCCATGATGGGGAAGAAGGGATGAAAAAAGTCATATTTTCAGCTGCTGGGACATTGTTCAAAGCACAGACTGTGGAAAACTGCCTAATACAAAGGATACAGAGTAGCAATATAATGAGATATTTATTAGTAATTATACTTACTGAAGTCCATTACAGGTAGAAATAGCAGCTTTGGATTTTGGGATGCCTCTGATGCTTCCATGATAATAGCAGTGTTCCCCTCCCTGAAAATATACAAAAAATCTATGTTTTTATAATTATTTTTTAAGCGATCCAATGCATATCAGAATAATGGATTCATAGTTTAAGCTTGTATACGACAATAAAACATAAGTGAAAAGCTTGTGTGATTTCTTTTTTAATACAGCTTTAGTATACACTGCAAAAAAAAGTAGTTTACTAAATAAATTAAATGTAATTTTCAAGAAAGAGCTAAGAGCTAAGCCTACCCAACTGGATATGGGCAGACCTATTATCAACTATTATCTATAACCTATTATCAACAATGCAAACTGTTAAGATGGATTTAAGATTTGTTCTTAAACTGATTTTTAATTGCTCCTAAATAATTCCCAGTTATCTACCATTATTTTAATGGACAGTATAATTATGGGCCTATTTTTAGATTGATTTTGGCATTTTTGTCCACCTATCAAGTACTTTCAGAAAATCTGGAATCTGGTTTGGAGAACCAGCAAATTGCGCCACTGGCTGGCCCCTCCCCACCCACTCACTCCTTACCTGGCATGTGCGACATCAAACTTGCCTGCTAAGTTGCTATTTTTCCTTTTTTCCCCACCAACCATCAGCTGTTCTGCTGTGCCGGGAGATTTAGATTAGCTAGGAAGCAGGAAACTGTTGGATTTCTTGCTTTCTAGCTAATCTAAAAGCAGAGCTGAACCTTCCTTAGGACTGAAGCTTCTATTTTTTCAGGGCAGACTCAGGTAGCAGATGGCAGAAAGGCATATCTCTGAGTGAATCTGTGATTCTGAGAACAACTCAATCTGCCTGTTTGCTTTGCCTGGTTTTGGGTAAAAGTTGCTTTTTTTAAAAAATAAAAAATTACATATTTACATAAATATTTACAATGTTTACATACAAACCATGCCCAGCTAGTCACGTGACCACCAAGCCACGCCCACCCAGTCACATGAACACCAAGCCACAGATGCTTATCTGTTTCAACTCTGAAGTCCCAGAGAACTGTAGCTTCTTTGTTTTTTATTATTGTCTATTTTGTGATCCCACAAGTTTTTGCTTGCAAAGATATTCAAATGGTATTTCACCTCAGTTTCAAGTCATCAAATAGCATATTCGTAAAAAATACAAAATAGCAGCTCTTTTTACTGCATAAAACAAAACTAAAATCCATTTTCTAAAGATGGTAGAAGTGTCCTATATTTAATCTCCTGGATAATGAATTCACTATTGTTCCTGAGAAATTATATAATTAGCAATTATATCAGCAAAGTGGTATATAATCTCAAGGCTTCCCTCACTATTTACAAATGACTAATCCTGGAAAATGTTTAGAGAAATCTAGGTCAAGTTACTGCTATATGTAAAAAAAATGTCCCATTTATTATTTCTAGTGAAACTTTAGCCTCTAAGTGTGTCTCAAATATTGTTGATAATGCAGGAGTTTCTTAGTTGTCAATAAAAACCTTTAACAGTATTTCTATCTGGAAGTTTTTTGAAAGCCAATCCAAATATTATACTTCCAAATAAGCCACAATCCATATTTGAAACATCAATTAATGTTTAGCCCAACCAATGAACATTTTACATGAAGCAAAATTCAAAACTATTTTCTCTACCCTCTCTTCCACCAGCACAGATAAAATCTAGCATCCAGGTTACTTCAATGTAGAATTCTCTTAAATGAATATCTATGGTATCAGATAACAATGACATGCCCTGTGCAGACATGATTCTTCTATGGAGGCGGAAGCCAAAAGTAGACATTAAAGACCAACATTTGCCTCTTTCCATAAATGAATATAATATAGACAATCTTTTACTACAACACAGTAAAAATTAATTTTAAGTATCCCAGTTTAATGTCTGATGAGATAGCTACAATAATATAGCTTTTTGAAACCCCACAAAACTTACTTTTATTTAGCAATTTGCATTTGCCTAGCACATTGCTTATAGTTGATAATATTTACATTCCTTGTCAGAATAATAAGCTGTTTGGCAATGATGAAACTGAAGCTGAATTTAAAGCAACAAAATGGGACTAATAATATTCAGCATTTTGCCTGTTTTCCACATGAAATCCTTTGGATAATTTCTGTTATTTTTTAAAAAAACAATTAGTTTTTTAAAATGTCTTAATATTTTATATGTAAAAAACATTAAACAATAGTTAGCAATATATTTCATGTGAAATGCTAGGGTGGATGAACAACTGGAAGGAGATCAAATCAGTCAATCCTAAAGGAAATCAACTCTGTTCTTTGGAAGGACAGATACTGAAGCTGAAAATCAAATACTTTGGACACTTATTATTATTGTTATTATTGTTGTTATTATTATTATTTAGCATATGATGAGAATATGTAGAACAGAAGTAAACATATGCACACAATCCATGTAATTATAGTAAAACTTGTTTGGGGATAAGGCAGTAGCCTCATAACTGGATGTCCAATTCAGCTTCCAGGTGATGACCTCTGAGGCTGCTTCATGCAGATCTTTTAGGGAACCAGAGAACGCACGTCATAGGCAATCTTGCACAATATGTTTAACAGTTTGCATATCAGCACCACAGTTGCAACAAGGTGGATCTTTCCATCCCCACTGACACAGGGCAGAGGCACTTCTTCCAGTATCACACCTGATTCTGTTCAATTTTGACCAGACAGAGTAAAGCTGGTCAAAATGAGAAGAGTGGATTAATTGGAAAGGATCTTGATGTTGGGAAAGATGGAAGGCAAAAGGAGAGGGGGATGGCGGGAGACAGTGGAGGATGGGGAGCGGACATGCTCTGGTCCATGGGGTCATGAAGAATCAGACACAACTTAGTGACCAAACAGCAACAAGCAATGCATTGTTTTAAACTAAGCAGGCTGTGACTTCAAAGCCTAATCTTAATAAAAACTTATTAAACTTGTCCTACTACCCTATCATAGCAAAGAGACAGCATATCAAATGTCACAGACATTGGTAGACAAAATGCACATTTCACACTTTGAAAAATTTAACAAAAAATAAATATATGAGAAACACAAGAAACACAAGAACAATGACCACACTACCTTTGAATATTGTGGTTTGTCATCTTCATAATGAATTTCCACATAATCAGCAGATAGTAAGTCACTACAAAGAAGCAAAGGAAAATGTGTCAGTTTAATCTGCTATATAAAGCTGACTTTATTAATTGTGAATAAAGAATAACAAAGAATAGCAAAGTCCTGATGAGGTATTATAACTGCAAATCTGGACTTAAATATTGCATATTAAGTTTAAGTGATTAGGTACATGGAAACTTAGTTCTAGTCCCGCTTTAGGCACAAAGCCAGCTGGATGATTTTGGACCAGCCTCCCCACTCAGATTTAGAAAGAAGACAAAGGCAAAAGACTTCCAAAAATTGCCTAAAAAAATTATTTTTACGACTGCCTCAGAGGCATGCCTGCATCACAAAAAATGGGCCTGAAACCAATGTTATTTAGTTTTATACATACATAGCATTTATACCTTACATTTCTTTTTTACACTGCTCAAGAAAATTCATAAAACATAATTCAATACATAGGCTGGCAACCAGTGGCCTCTTTAATGGTTTGCATAACAAAGCAATAATTTAGAAATGACAAATAGCTTAAAACAGCATACTTTTAAACAAACATTTGCACAATTGTTCCAATTCAACTTGAACTTCAATTTTATTACTGGCAAAGACCAAAGAAAAATAAAAGATAAGGAAATAATATGAGAAATACAGTACAAAATCAGTGTATTCAGGACCCTGTCATTAGATACCTCTACCTTCATCACACCTGATTTAAGGCATAGAGATTCATTAGAAACACAACAAGGTACCTAAAATGATACCCTGGAGAATTTGGACTGGACTCATTCTATGGAGGCAAAGCTAGAAATTGTCCAAGAAAATTGTTCATAAGTGATCTGGGACAAAGATTCAGCTTGAAATTACTTAAGCATTGCTAGAATGCAATTCCCTTTCATCTCTAAACTGAGCTCTTTTGGGCACCCTGAGCAACAGAACGACCATGTGCCGTTCATCAGCTTGAGGCATGACATCTCGTGCTTATTATAATGAACCTTAATACTGTATAGGAATAACTCTTTGGTCTTCTGGCAAACACTTCAAGTTTGGTTTTAGAATAATTCAGTGTAGTGCTCATGCTCATTGTCGAGAAAGTGCTAGGAATGCTGTCCTAAGACCAATGAGTATGTTCCAGATCAGGGATGTCAAACTCACAGCGTCACGGTGGCATCACATGACATATTGGGACTTTTTCCCCCTTTACTAAACAGGGCATGGGCGTGACCAGCACATGACACAATCAGCCCATCGGCCGGGAGTTTGACACCCCTACTCCAGATGATCACAGCATCATCAGAATTAAGAAAGGTAGAGATGCACCTTCCTGCCAATCCGGAAGGCTAGCAATATAAAAGCCTCCTATCTGTAGAGGAAGTTTTCAATTTCTTCCAAAGAACATCACTCAAGTTGGAGTCAAAGCATACATCAATAAATGCTGCATAAAGAGCTACAGACTGACCATTTCTCTGTCAGATTTTGGAAGAAATCAGTTTGTTCTTCCACCCGGAACATTTCCTGCTCCAGCTGGTCACAAAGCTTCTATTGCAAGTTCCTGGCATAAACCTTGTGATGGTGCTGAACAAGCTTATTGATCTATACTTTTAAGGATACTCTTCATTGCAATACTTATGCAGAGGCACTATGATTACAACAATCCAGTCTTTAAGAATTTGTCCAAGCTGGATAATAGTCATGAATACAGCTGTTAATACAGAGCTCACTTCCCTCTTTATCAAGTTTAGTTGGTAAATGGCTGGTAGTATCCGCCTTGCTGTATAACTCAGTGGTGGGATTCAATTTTTTTTACTACCGGTTCTGTGGGTGTGGCTTGGTGGGTGTGGCAGGGAAATGATACTGTAAAATCTCCAGTCAGAGGTGGTATTTGCTGGTTCTCTGAACTACTCAAATTTCCACTACCAGTTCTCCAGAACTGGTCAGAACCTGCTGAATACCACCTGTGGTATAACTCTTTAAAACGTATTTCCCATGTTTTTGAAAGAGTTAAACTGCCTAATAAGGACAAGCCTGTACACAGATAATCAGATACTAAGCAACTAAATGGATAACATCAAGTGATACAACTGGGCTTCTCCCTCATCTTGTGAAGGTCACAGTTCCAGTGCAAAGTGTAGATAGGCTGTATTAAGTATTAGGAAGTCCCTGTGGAGTTTTCAAATGTATTAATCTGGTGTTCATCCTGGCTTGGAGGTAATATTTCTATCTCAAGACAGGGCTTGGAAATGAGAGTAGATAACAGAAGCAAATCAAATTTAGCCTAAGCTGCATTTAGCATTTCAATTTATGTAGAAGGAAAGTCATCCTCAGATGCAAAATCCTTTCCCAATGAATCCTATAAGACAAGTTCCTATTGGAAGAAATTGCAGAGTGATTGACTTTGCTGTCCTTTCCCACCAATTACAGCACTGCAGCAACAGTGGAGCATGGCTACAGCAGTAGTTTAGTGATTAGTCTTATGACCATATCAAAGAAGATAAAATAAAAATAAAATGTTTGATGTAATTCCATAGCAAATATATAAAAGAAAAGAGAGTAATAAAATACATATGTGATAAGTGCAAAGAATCAACCTTCAGATAAATACATTACTTTTACAGGACACTCCAATCTGTTTGAGGTGACAGGTTCTCAACAGCCTTAACTATACATTTAGCAGTTCTGCTCACAATGTATACATTAGAGCCCAGGAGGAAATAGAACAATCTGCAATTCAGATCCCAGTAGGCTGTTCTTTTAAGCAGGGATGTTAATTATCTTAGTCTAAGTGGGCCATACAGTTGACAGTCAAACAAAACGTGAGCAAGTCATGATATGGCAGGTGGTAGATGTATCTAATTTGGCCATGGAACCCAACAACTCTGATCTTATTCTAGAATAGCCCTTCTTAAGAACTGCATCAAACTCACTGATAGGTATTTTTCAAATTAAAAAATACTTTTCTTCTTAGCAAACCAATTTAAAGATTTATCTTTTGCCAATAACTCTGGGTCCCTTTGGACACTGAGAACTGAGAAATTAAAAAAATTGCCTTGCTTAAGAGTTAGTTGAGGGTAAACACTGGGTAGAAATAACTTTGATAAGTTGACTTACCCAGAAATTGGGCTGAGCCATAGT
This sequence comes from Naja naja, assembly GCA_009733165.1. Lineage (NCBI taxonomy): Eukaryota > Metazoa > Chordata > Lepidosauria > Squamata > Elapidae > Naja > Naja naja. The sequence goes on from CM019148.1 coordinate 186,108,412, forward strand.
TAACTGTTCTCCTATACGCTGCTTCAAGAGTCCAGGATCGGTTAGACTCCTATTATGTCATAGAGCTGAGTCTGCCGTATAAAAGGCCAGCCTCTGGCCCAGGTCCCCCAGCTTTGACTCAGCTCCTAGTCAAAACAAGCTTCGTGTCTTGGAAGCAGAGTTAAGGATCGTAGTTAGCAATTAGCTGGAAAAGGTTGCAGGTTTGATCTCAAGCTTCTGACACACAGCTGCTCCGAGGCTAAAAGTTTCGCTCCTGGGTTTCTCTCTTTGCTCGGGGCTCTTAGAGCCTATAGAGTGACAAAAGCCTTCCAACAATTTCTCCTCATGCAGGTGGCCATTTTATTACATCAGCACAAAGCATGAGGCCAGCAGCCATTTTAATTGGCCAGAAGCATCGGTTTGTCTTATCCTGTGGCAATATTTCTGAGAGAACTATCCCAGTGAGATCAGGGGACACATATTGAGGGTTGCTTCCAGCACCTCTTGTGTACCCCTGGTTTGAACATGGAGGCCTCCAAGCAGACAGAAGCCTCTGGATTAGAGGCACACACACCCATGGTCCAGGAGAAAAAGAAAGAAGGAAGGAAGGAAGAGGCAGCATGGCCAGTCAGCTCAAAGGGAAGCAATGGCAAAAATCAGGGCCAAAGCCTTCACTCCAAAGAAAGTTTCCCAAGCTGAACTAAAGGCTGAAAAAAGGAGGCATGCTGTGCTCGAGAGGCAGTTTGCTAAAACTCTGGACCAAATGAGGTGACGTTTGTAGCAGGCTTCCCTTCCAATGGAAGCACAGGTTGGCCAAATTGTGGGGCCCAGGGAAGAGGGAGTCCACTCTTTTTCCTTCTCCTACACCCAAACCTGGTCTCCTATGGTAACAGAGGTGGAAGGGGGTCCCCAAGACCTTAGCAAATCAGGACCCCATTTTCTTCAGGCCCCTACAATTTTACCTCCCAACCAGACCGCTCAGGGTAGCATTAGGAGCCTCTGCGGCACAGTGGTTAGAGTGCAGTACTGCAAGCTACTTCTGCTGCAGCCAGCTGCCTACAATTTGGCAGTTCAAATCCCACCAGGCTCAAGGTTGACTCAGATTTCCATCCTTCCAAGGTGGGTAAAATGAGGACCCTGATTGTTGGGGGCAATATGCTGACTCTGTAAACTGCTTAGAGAGGGCTGTAAAGCACTATAAAGTGGTATATAAGTCTAAGTGCTATTGCTATTAGGCATAGGCCCGAAGCTACCTTCACCCCCACTGCTGCTGGCCTATGTCCTGGAGAAGCCCACTCAGGAAGTGGTTCTTCTGACATTTCCCTAGTAGTCTCTTCTGCCATTCAATGAGGATTAGCACAGGGCTTCCAACAGCTCTTTCGCCCTCTGGGGGTGAACAAGTTTGGTTCCCCAATCCCTCTTTAGGGCCCCTCCTAGACACAGGGAATACCCTAGACCTCAGGAAGTTGGTAGGCCCTCTACTCAATCTGATTGGGAGGAATAATGGGAAAGGGATACTCCCCTCAGAGCATAGCGACTCCTCCGGGTCAGAGGAGGAAGAGGGTGAGATCAGAGATCCATATATATCTGAGGCAGAAAGTTTCCTCCAGGACCAGCCCCCCCCTCAATGGAGACCTTTAAGGCAGCCTTATTTAAACCCTTGTTACAGATTGACCCCGGAGGAGGTGGCACCTGAACCCCAGAGGGATCCTTCAACCAAAGGGGATACTCTTTTCTCTAAACCTGTGGTCCACGTTGAGGTTCTTCCTTCTCCTCTGTTATTTTTGGACCGTGTTAAAGAACAGTGTGCTGCTGGGCCTAGACCTTCATCACACGATTAGCGTTTCTACAATGTAGCACCAGCCTTAGCCTCTACCCTTGTGATCCCTTCAGTGGATGCTCCAGTAGTGGCCTCCTTCTCCTCCTCTGGCACCCCCACTGAACCAGGGACGTGCTCAAGCCTGAGGACAAAAGATCAGAGCAAATGCTCAAATGTAACCATCAGGCCTCAGCTTGGGCTGTCCGAGCATCGACAGCAGCATCATTTTTTACCAGAGCCTCACTCCGCTGGCTGCATCAGTTACAGGAGCACCTTCCTCCGTCTGATTTTAGATCTCACCAAGATCTAAACAAAATTATTGCAGCAGCTGAATTTACGGAGGATGCCACTCTGAATTCAGCAAAATTCTCCTCCACAGTCATGGCCTCCTCGATCACAGCTAGATGACTACTTTGGCTCTGGAACGGACAATCCAAATCACTCCATAACTGGAAGCTGGCATCGGATCCTTAGGTGGGTGAGAAACTCTTTGTTGAGGCCCTGGATCCATATTTGATCGAGACCAGGGATAAGAGGAAGGTCCTTTCCTTGACAGGTAAGAGGGCGGATTACCACCCAACCCCTTACTTCCGTCCCTCATTTTTCTGGGCTGAACCTTCCCTTCACTTCTCCCATCATCAGAGGGCCTTCCCTCAATGCCAGGAGCAGTGCCCTGAGGCGAATAACCAACAACAGCACCAATATACAAGAAGACGGCCCTTTTGAGGAGGAGGGGCCATGCCTTCCGATGCTCCAAATAAAACCCCTGTTCCCCCCTCCCATCAGAGGTCGTCTGGCCTTCTTTATCACCAGATCAGATGCATGGGTCCCCAATACAATCAGATCGAGTCTGCAACTAGAATTCCTTTCACCTCCTCCAAAGCATTTTGTGACATGCCCCGTATCACGGGATGGTGCCAAAAGAGCCATAATGGAATTGGCCATCCAGCATCTTGTCGATATTAGGGCCATTCAACCAGTTCCTGTGCACCAGCAAGGGCAAGGGTTTTATTCCAGGCTTTTTGTGGTTTCAAACGCATCTGGGGGTGGCGTGCCATCCTAGATCTGAAGTTTTTAAACAGGTTCATCCCATACAGGCGTTTCAAAATGGAGACCTTGCATTCCATCCTAGAGAGCATTCGGGAGGGTGACCTCCTCTCTTCCATAGACCTTACAGAGAGCTACCTCCATGTTCCTATCTGGCATCATCACCACCAGCTTCTTCATTTTTCCTATCAGTACAGGCATTTCCAGTACCGGGCCCTTCCTTTTGGGCTGTCGTCAGCTCCCAGAGTTTTCACCAAAGTACTGGAGGCATTGGTGGCTACCCTTCAGGCAATTCCTATCAGACTTCAGTGTTACCTGGACGACATCTTAATCCAGTCCACATCACATCAATCTGCCCTACAATCTCCCCTTGGCTCATCTTTCCAGACTGCTGGGAAAGATGATCTCTTGCATCGGTATCATCCCGTGGGCAAGACTGCACTCACTGACTCTTCAGTGGTTCCTGCTCCCCTTTCAATGAGCAGGCACCAGCAACTCTTACTCCAGGGTTCAGATCCTCCCACAGGTTCTGTGCCCATTCCGCTGGTGGCAGTCTCCGGTGCTTTGAAGGGGGCATCCATTCAAAGAGCCGGACAGATTGCTGATCACAACAGATGCCAGCCTCTAGGGCTGAGGGGCCGTGCTGGATGGTGAGATGGCCCAGGGATGTTGGTCATTGGCAGAGGGGTCTTGTCCAATAAACTGGTTGGAACTCAGGGCAAACACTTCCGTTCAAGGGTGACAGGGGGCCCTGTACTGGTGATGACAGACAATGTGGCCGCAAAGGCACATGTCAACAGAGGGGGAACAAAGTCCAGGACCTTGATGAGGGAAGCCAAACGCCTAGGGCGTTGGGCGGAGAGGAGCCTTCTGTCCATCTGGGCAGATCACATATCCGGGGTCGACAACTCTCAGGCCGACTGGCTGAGGTGGAGTGTGGTTGACCATGTGGAGTGGAGCCTCCACCCCCCTCTGTTCAAGGATGTATCCATCAGGTTCGGCACTCCCTCTGTAGACCTGTTTGCATCTCCCCTGAATGCTCAGGTAAGCAAATACTTCACCAGATTCTACATTCAGGGAGTGGAGGGGGCCAACGTGCTTCGGAGCAGATGGCCCCCAGGTCTCCTCTACGCCTTCCCCCCTCTTCCGATCATTCAGCAGTCATTTGAAAGGTGTTGGAAGAGAAGGCGGAGCTGATTCTCCTGGCACCTCATTGGGCCAGGTTTGCGGATCTGGTGAATCTATTGGTTGCCCACCATTGGAGAATCCCAGACCACAGGGTCTCGCTTCTCCAGGGACCCCTGGTTCAGCTAGAACCACAATGGTTCTACCTAACCGTGTGGCGCTTGAGTGGCAACACCTGAGAGATTCGAACATTCCGGATCGAGTCATCCTCACTATTCAGGCCTCACGTACACCTTCCATGACACGCATTTATGATGCCACATGGAAGGTTTTCTGCCAGTGGTGCCAGGTGGTGGATCGGGTTCCCACCACAGCATCTGTAGCTGATGTTCTAATGTTCCTTCAGGATGGGTTGGATAAGGGGTTTTCACCCAATACTCTATGCCACCAGGTGGCAGCCCTATCGACCGTTATCCACTGGGATAATTTTTCATCCCTGTCACATCACCCTTCTGTGCACAGGTTCCTGATGGGAGCCGCTAATATCCGTCCACCGGCGATCCACAGATATCCCTCATGGGAGTTACCAAGTGCTGCAGGCATTAACAGGATCACCTTTTGAACCCCCCAGATCAGTTTTACTTCAGTTCCTAACTTATAAGGTAGTTTTTCTGGTCGCCATTACTTCGGCTAGAAGGGTGTCTGAGCTTGCAGCTCTATCAATCAAGGAGGATCTCTGTTCCTTCCATGACAACAGGGTGGTCCTGCGTTTGGACCCCACCTTTGTCCCTAAAGTTAATACCTGGTTTCATAGGGCCCAAGAAGTCGTGCTACCAGATTTCTGCCCTAATCCTACCCATCATCTAGAACACAAATGGCATAAGCTAGACGTTAAGAGGGCTTTACGTATTTACATCAAATGTACGTCCACATTCCGGAAAACCGAGCCCTTATTTGTCTCTTTCTCCCATAATTCAGTGAGTCTGCAAGGCCTCCCCTCCCACCTTAAGCAGGTGAATTAGATCCTGTATTGCCAAAGCCTACATCACTTTGTCCATTCCGGTGCCAGCTAAACTCATGGCACATTCCACCAGGAGTGCTGCTACTTCGGCCGCTTGGGTTACTCAAGCTTCACTGGAGGAAATATGTAGAGTGGCTACCTGGGCATCTCTGTCTCCCTTCATTAGACATTACTGAATTGATTCCTTCGCTTCGGCAGATGCGGCCTTTGGAAGAAGGGTGCTTCGAAGAGTTGTCCCTCAGACAAAATAAACACCTGGACATGGACCTTCCCGTGGACATGTTGGCTTTGGTATGTTCCATCCTGGACTCTCAAAGCAGCGTATAGGAGAATGGGCGTTGGTATAATTACCTGAGAACGCCCTTTCTATCTACGCTGCAAGAGAATCCAGCCCCACCCTTATGTCCAGTGCTGTTGGGTGCGGGTTTTTTTTTCTAACAATGTTGTTCCTTGCTTCCTTAGACACTCAAAGTCTGTCAAGTATCTTCACCAAAGCTGGGGCACCTGGCTAGAGGCTGGCCTTTTATACAGCAGACTCAGTTCTATGATGTAATAGGGAGGAGTCTAACCCATCATGGATTCTCTTGCAGTGTAGATAGAAAGGGCGTTCTCAGGTAATTATACCAACGCCCATTTTTGGGTAACCTATCAGGGTCGATTGAATGGATCCTCTGCCAGTATGTGAATACTTTAATTATTGATAGGCTATGTATGGAATGGAGACCTGCTTCTGCTCTGACCAGAGGGGCTGATGTGTTATGCTTCCTTAAAAATGGGTCTGAACTTGTACAAGTGAGGAAGCTTTTGTAAGGCCCTTCCATTGAGCACAATAAGTCAGCACTGGGACTACATTTGTCCTGGATACTTTTGAGTATGGGGTCAAGGTACCTGGGTAATTGTAATTAAATAATTTATATAATCATTTAGTATTTTTCTCAATCCTTGCTAAGCTTATTTTAAAATGATTTACCCACAATCCTGTCCTGTGTTGGTAAAAACCACTCCTAAACAAGTAAAAAAATTCACTTGATCAATAGGCTTCCCAATTATCTGCCAATTAAACTTCACACTTTGTTTGATAAATATTGTCAAGTTTTATTTAATTTTATTGATGTTTAAAGAATTAAGAAAACAGTAGGAATTTAGCTTTCACAATGGGCCTATTTCAGAGTTAGGCATTAGTACTATATAAATTTATTAATCATGGACCTTTGGCACATAAATGTCTGAAGCATATAGGAATCTTGGAACATCATTGACATAGAGCAGTGATGGCTAACCTTTTCGGCACCAAGTGCCAAAGCGCACACGCCGCATCCTCAAAATGCAATACATGCATGTCCCCCGTGCATGTGCCCCACCCCCTGTGCATGTGTATGCATCCCCATGTCCCCACACATGCATACACAACTCCCACGCATGTGTCCTGCCCCTGTGCATGCATGCATGATCCCTGCACATGTGCCCTGACCTCCACGCATGCATGGCAGAGACCTGAAGACCAGCTGGCTGGTGAGAGGCGCACGCATGCATGCGCAAAGGAGCTAAGCTGAGGCGATGGCTTGCATGCCCACAGAGAGTGCTCTGCATGCCACCTCTGGCACACGGCCATAGGTTCGCCATCATGGCAGGGAGGTTAAAAAGCATTGGGGATAGAAAACAATTCTGTCTAACATCCTTATCTGCAGGTATACTCTTAGAGAGCCTCTAACACCCGGAGAGATTTCAAATGGATTTTTGAGTCGAGGGCCTTAACCAAGAGTAACCAAGAGTTCCATATTTACTTTGGCCAATTTCTTCCACAAAATGTTTCTGTTCATAGAACCAAACCCACATTGAGACCTATAAAAGTGGTAAACAGTTTCTTGCCACTAGTCAGTTGTTCTGTTGTAAGGTGATATAAAGTAAAACAATTACCTATTGTGGAGTTCTCAGGTCTAAATCCAGTTTGTTTCTTCATTAAGAGATTTTGTTTTACATTACTCAGTCTTCTATTTTGCTCAAAAAATGTTGGCATATATTTTAGCCACAATTCCAATAAGACTTTAGTAAGGTTCTGTAATGTTTTGGGTCACTTCTGTCTCTCATTTATAATGCTGACTTACCATCCAACTGGGATGCAACCTGTACTATTTGCATGGGAGAACACCCCTGCTAACAACCTTGCTTTACAATCAGATGGCAGCCCTGACTGTATGTTTACAGTTTGACAACATTTTCCTTGGAAATTAGTATACTTTATGAATTTTCCTTTCATTAAAATATTTATTTTAATTAAAAGATCTGCTATACTAAACAAAATAATTCAGAACCATAGATACACACTTACTTGTTCAGGGAGAGGTCAAGAATAAATACAGAACCGAAAGCTTCAATCTGGAAACTTGCCTGAGCTAGATGCACAGCCTAAAAAAAAGAAGAGAAGAATGTGAGGGCAGAAATGGAGTCAAAAATATGCCTAAGAAAAACTTTTATTGTTTTATCAATTTCCCCATATAAATTTGTCTGATTTTGATCTTACTCAGCTGAGTACAAATAATATGTACACATCTTGGTACACGTGCATCTAACAAAGCTATCTGGGATTTTGTGTTGAGCTTGTAGACACCAAAAAATAGATTGTGTTCTCTGTAATATGAACACCACCATCTGTGAGCTGCATCCATGATTTTTCTATCATATTTTAACATTAAGGGGGGGGCATCATTGGTGGCTAGATTTCAGAGATAGTTAAGTCTCCTCTGAAGTGAGAGTGTGTTGCTATTGGCCTTAAAAAGGGCAGTGGAGTGACCTCTCCTGAAAAAGTCATACCTTGATCCAGCCTTGCATGATAGTCATCAATCAATGTTTTCTTCTTATGGAAGTTTGTAGAAAAAAATGTTTAGTGGTGGCTGAGCTGTACATTATCTTAAATGAAACAGATTATCTGAATTCTTTTCTGACTGGATTCAGGCTCAAGCATGAGGTGGAATCAGCATTGTTTACTCTGGTAGATGTCCTACAATGTCACATGGAGAATGGGAGTTTTCCCTTACTGCTAGATCTATTTAACTCTTGCAGCTTTTGGCTCCACTGATCATAGTATTCTAGTGGATTGTTTAATGGGAGTTAAGAGCCAGAGGCACAATTTTGCAGTAGTTCCACTCTTACCATGAGGAAGGAAAAGAGCTCAAGTCTATGGGCATTCTAAAGAATTTAAGTCCTTTCCCATTTCTATGTAAAGAATTCAGATCTTTCCCCATTTCTATTTAATATCCATACAAAGCTGCTGGTTTTGGGTGAGATATCAATACATTCATGATACTCAAGAATATCTTGTTACCCCAGGTTATACTAGACATGCTGTAGAAATTCTAGTGGCTATGACAGTCTGGAAATAAGCTTAAATTTAATCCAAGCAGGACAAAGTTTCAGAAATATTTAGGTTTTAAAATGGTATCAATAACAATACAGATGGGATTATTCCCCATGAAAGAGCAGATCTGGTTGCTTCTGAATGTTTACATAGCTGACCATTTTTAACAGTTACTGTTTTCTACAATTTTCTATAGTTTTACACTTCTAGCCATTCCAGCTTTTGTGACGGGGTTCCTGCTAATGCTATACATATTTTCAGTCTTTTGAAAATACAATGAAAATAAAATAAAAACACATACCTATAAAAATCACAGTATTCAAACCCATACCCATCAAATCATACCTAAAACAAAATTTACAAGCACTGGAGCTAGCAGATTAATTTTACATGAAAGAGCTACTTAATTATAAATGATCTTGGTAGGGAAAGTATCAAGAAAAAGAATCAAACAAACCCTGAAGGATAAGATTTTTACATCTCAATGCTGCTGTTAAAAATAACTTTTTGTTCCCACCAGAAGCACTTCAAAAACTGGCAGAATGAGAGATGGGCCTATCAATAGTTTAGCAGGCACAGTGGGAAAAATACATTTTAGCTAACTTGCTTTCAAACTACTTAGTATCATTTTTAATTGAGTCTGGGCTCAAAATGAATTCTTAATCTGTTAAAATAGTTGTAACACAAGATTCACATGCTTGCTATATAATCAACTATCTGGCAGTTTCACTTTTCTCAGAAGCATCTTATTACTTGAAGTAATCCAGAAAGGATTAAGGGGGGACAGCAATGCCCCTTTAGTTAAAGAATATACCCCCAATGTGTTAAGAGGCAGTTTCTTTGGAACCAGACAGACTTCCCCAAAAATGCCCTAGGCAGCTGTAAGTAGCAGCTCAAGAAGCAATTTCTGGTTCATCATTCACTGCATTTGTACAGATGCTTAAGTAGGACTACAATAACCATTAGATAGCAGCAAAAAGTTAAATCAATATAATATAATATAATATAATATAATATAATATAATATAATATTATATTATATTATATTATATTATTATATATGCTCAGGGTTGAGTCCTGTGGAGTCCTGGGTGTCTTCGAGAACGGACATGAAATCTCGACTGTGCACGGTTTTGGTCCATAACTCACCATTGGAGACCCTGAGCTGGCTGGCTCAGGGGTTAAAACCACCCTGTAGAAGTGGTGAAGAAGGGGGAGCTGTCAGACGGACTGAGGAGAGCTGCATCTCTCCCTCCCGGCTGGCCATTCCCTTCCCCAAAGGCGGCTGAGTGGTGGCCAGAAATGGCCACCCCGAAGAAGAGTTCGAATGGACAAGAACATGCAGGAGGACGTTTGTGGCAGAAAGTGTAGCTGACCGGGCTGGACTTGGAAAACATCTATTTGAAGTGCCCAAAAGTGAACAGTAACTTTTGTTTTAAAAGACTTTCAAAGAAGCGGCGCTAAAAAGTGAAAAGTCAGATTTTTTCTAACTTTTTTTTCCTTCTCTCGATGTTGACAGCTTGGAAAGATAAGAGAAAGAGACAAACATAAAGAGATGGTTGTTAATTCACTTGGACACTAATAGGCTTTTTACAAGCTGAAAATAAGGTACCAAGTGAAGAAGAATTATTCTTTTTGAACTTTAAGAACTCTGTTCGTAAAGAAAGGGAAAGGAAGCAGATAGAGGAAGGGGAAAAAAGGAAGAAAAAGTGAAAGTAGGGTGTTGTCTGGAATGGAGGATACCACCCAGATTTAAAAGGACTGGGACTGGATTTGTAACAGCACTGGGGAAAAAAAGATATTATATATTGAAACATTGTTGCACCCCCGGTGAAGTGAAAGGAGCAAAAAGCCTGGGATACTTAGAGGACTTTGGGGTTTTGGACAGAGGATTTCAAGCGGACTAAAATTAACTGGGGGTTGTTTTAAAAGGAAACCTTCTCTCCAAAATGTCACCATCTGTGGGAGAATCAAAAATGCTATTTAAACAAATCAAAGAAGATTTACAATGGGTAAAAATGGAGGTCCTGAAATATATAAAACAACAGGAAATGTCGATCGAACAAGAAGGACGGAACAAAGAAGAGGAAGCCATCTTAAAGGACCAAAAAACTGTTGGTGCAACTAAGAAAAAGCATAAGGGAAAAAGGGAAAAGAGGGAAGAGAGCTAGGGAATTAAAATTTGAATTAACAATAAAAAAAATATGATTCCAATTTTATAAGCAACCAAAGGATAGGATCTCAGAGGGGAGAACCAGGCAAGAAAGGGGAAAAAAAAGAATAGAAAGGGAAGGCAGAAGAAGGGGGGGTGGAGAATAAAAGGAAGTTGTAAATGGAAGCAAGATATACAGAAGCAAGAGAAATATACTAAATACAAAGAATTTATTCATTTAGTTGGATTTCGAGAGAATGGTTAATGCAATCAAATTAGGGTGATTCAAAGGATTTTGTAAGAGTATGTGAGATATATGACTATATTAGAAATGAAATTTGTATCCTTTTTTTTTCTTTTTCTATATGATATGGACTTTATGTGGGATTAAAATGGAAGCATTTTAAATAGAAATGAATGATCAAGATGAACAGTAACATTGATGGCAGAATTAAATTTGAATAGAAAGAATCACCTTTGTTATAATTGTTAAATGTTCATATATATTCATAATTCTATTGTTTTATACTACAAAAAGTTTAATAGATAAAAAGAAAATACTAAATTGAAATGGTTTTAATAGGGATTTTATAAAATGGAGGCTTAACAGAGATAATAACTTTAAAGGAGAAATGTAAATGTTAAATAACAGTTGGTAAAAAAGAGGGGGTGATATTCTCAGATGTAATAGTCAAAGGGCAAAAGCAATTTTTTATGAAACATGATAGTGTAAACATGATAGACAAAAGTGTATTAATAACTGATGGGAAAAATATTGGGGAAAATAAAATAGCACAAATTGTTATGATAAATGAGATAGAGTATAAGAAATGAGTGAAAGTGTGAATTGAAATTATAGTCGCAAAGAGAAGGGAGGGTTCGGCAGCACACTGTTCTCAAAAAAGCATTTTTTTTGTTTTTTCTGTTTATTACATTGGTTTATTTTTCTGTTTATTACATTGTGTTTGTTTGCTGGGAACAATTTTGAAGTGAAAATATGAAGGGTTATAAGATATATTGATTTTAAAAAATGGAATATGCTATATAGAGAGTATATTAAAATAATCTATGGATAAGAATGGAAAAGATGTATAAGCAGTTTTGATCTACCGGCATACTATGTGTTTTCCTTTGTGTATGGTTTCCTTAAAAATAATAAAACTTTTTTCAAAAAAAAAGAAGCTCCCAGTGATGGAGCACCCACAACTTCTGAGGGTAAGCCATTCCAATGGTTTATTGTTCTGTTAGGAAATTTCTCCTTACTTCTAGGCTGCTTCTCTCCTTGATTAGTTTCCATCAGTTGCTTCTTGTCCTGCCTTCAGGTACTTTGGAGAACAGGTTAACCCCCCTTCTTTGTGGCAGCCCCTCAAATATTGGAACACTGGTATCCCATTTTTTCATTAGACTAGATATGTCCAATTCCTGTAACCGTCTCCATGTTTTAGCTTCCAGACCCCTAATAATCTTTGTTGCTCTTCTCTGCACTCTTTCTAGAGTCTCAACATCTTTTTTATATTGTAGCAACCCAAACAGAAGATTTTTATAAAGTAAACTTTTCTAACGAAAATATATTTTGTGATATCTTAAAATATTTATAAGCATTACAATAAAATAATTTATCAGTAAAGCTTTAATTTTATTTGAAAACCACACACAGAGACACACAAACACAAATCTTATTGCATAGTTAGATGATCTGGATCTAATATTGATGAGTATTAACATCTATTCCCATGTCATCACACAACTCATTTTATAGGAGAGGATCATTACACAAAACTGAGCCTTGTTTATAAACAAAGAAAACAACTAAACCAGAGGTGGTATTCAGCAGGTTCTGACCAGTTCTGGAGAACCGGTAGCGGAAATTTTGAGTAGTTCGGAGAACCAGCAAATACCACCTCTGACTGGAGATTTTACAGTATCCTTCCCCCTGCCACGCCCACCAAGCCATGCCCACAGAACCGGTAGTAAAAAATTTGAATCCCACCACTGAACTAAACTTATCAGGAGGGTTAGTGGGCCTGCCAACTTAAATAGCTTCCATCTAAATTATTAGGTCATTTCCAGTTCTTTATTCATGTATGTCTTTTAAAAAGTCAAGGGATATTTTTAGGAATAGAATATCTTTTTTTCTTTTTTGTTATGGTGTCATAAATTTTAATATATTGTTTTAATACACTAATGTTTGTACAATATATTTGACAATTATTAACATTCTATTATTTAGATAGTTTAGCATATTGAGACTAGAAAAGAGACAAATATTCTATCAATGTTAATTAAAGTTTGGACTGTCAATATTACAAGCATAAAATTATTTGGCTTTTTCATCCGAAATTGAACATAATTGAAAAAGAATCACTACAGCTCATATCAAAATAATTGTTATATACTAGAGGTTTTAATCTTAAATTGCTTGCTTATTAAATCTCCCTTACTTAGAATATATTATTATTATTATTATTATTATTATTATTATTATTATTATTAGGATTTTTATGCCACCCTATCTCCCGAAGGACTCAGGGCGGCTCACAACAATAAAAAACATACAATATAAAATTTAAAAAGCTATTAAATAAACATCCCAATTACATAATTAAAACCAACAAACCAATTAATAAAAAAACCCCATGAGTCCAGGTCGGCCAGTTGAAAAAGCCATGTTTTCAGGTCGCGACAGAAGGATCGAAGGTCAGGAGCCATCCGAAGCTCCAAGGGCAGCTGATTCCAAAGGGCGGGTGCACCCACAGAGAAGGCTCTCCCCCTGGGGGTCTCCAGTCGACACTGTCTGGCTGACGGCACCCTGAGGAGGCCCTGTCTGTGGGAGCGCACGGGGCAATGGGAAGTTGTTGCTGGCAGTAGGTGCTCCCACAAATACCCCAGACCTAAGCATGTAGGGCTTTATAGGTGATTACCAGCACCTTGAATCTCATTTGGAGGGCAACCGGCAACCAATGCAACTCATGCAGGAGGGGTGTAATATGGGAGTATCAGGATACTCCCATCACAACCTGCGTGGCTGCATTCTGTACCAGTTGAAGCCTCCGAGTGGTCCTCAAGGGTAGCCCCATATAGAGAGCATTGCAGTAGTCTATACAGGAGGTAATGAGTGCATGGGTAACCATACGTAAGGCATCTTGGTCCAGATAGGGGCGCAACTGGCACACAAGGCAAACCTGAGCAAATGTCCCCCTGGCCACGACTCCTACATGATCTCCTAAACTGAGCCGTGCATCCAGGAGGACGCCTAAGTTGTGGGCCTTTTCTACGGGGTAACACCTCTCCCCCCATAACCAAAGATGGAACATCCTGGACAATCCGAGATGCCGGTACGTACAGTCACTTGGTCTTGGCAGGGTTGAGTCGAAGCCTGTTCCTCCCCATCCAAATCCGCACCGCTTCCAGGCATCGGGACATCATGTCAAGGGCATCACTGGGTTGGTTTGGGGTGGAGATAAAAAGCTGGGTATCATCAGCGTACTGATGATACCTCACCCCAAAATCACAGATGATCTCACACAGCGGCTTCATATAGATGTTGAACAGAAGGGGAGAGAGGACCGACCCCTGGGGCATCCACAAGTGAGGGGCCTCGGGGTCGACCTCAGTCCCCCTGCTAACACCGACTGCGAGTGACCCGAGAGGTAGGAGAACCACCATAAAACAGTGCCTCCCACTCCCAACCCCTCGAGGCGTCGCAGTAAGATACCATGGTCAATGGTATCAAAATCCACTGAGAGATCTAATAGGACCAGGACAGAGGAATAACCTCTGTCCCGAGCCTGCCAGAGATCATCCACCAGCGCAACCAATGCAGTCTCCGTGCTGTACCCGGGCCTGAAACCCGATTGATACGGATCCAGATGATCAGTTTCCTCCAGGAACATCGGGAGCTGTCAGGCCACCATGCTTTCACCAACCTTCACAACAAAGTGAAAGTTGGAGATGGGACGAAAGTTGTTCAAAATAGCCGGATCCAGGGCAGGCTTCTTGAGGAGGGGCCTCACCACCACCTCCTTCAAGGCAGAGGGGAAGCATCCCTCACTCAAAGAAGCGTTGGCCACTGCCTGGAGCCAGCCTCGTGTAACCTCCCGGGTGGCATAAACCAGCCAGGAGGTGCACGGGTCCAATAAACACGTGGCGGCACTCAGTTTCCCCATGATCCTGTCCACTTCATCCGGAGTCACAGGATCAAATTCTTCCCAAATGGTATCCACAAGACCAGTTGCTTCCCTGCCCCCAGGTCAGACTCTGACCTGTCAGAGTCCAGGCCAGCCCGGATCTGAGAGATCTTGTCCGACAGATGTTGACTAAAATCCTTGGCCCGCCCTTGCAAAGGGTCCTCCCTCATCCCCTGATTAAGGAGGGAATGGGTGACCCTAAACAGGGCGGCCAGGCGATTATCTGCAGACGCAACAAGAGCAGAGAAGTTAGCATACTTCACCACTCCCACTGCCGCAAGATAAGACCTAGTTCATCTCCTGGAGATCTGCAGAAAACCAGGGAGCCAACTGGGATCTGCACCGGGTCAGAGGCTGTAAAGGTACAACATGGTCGAGAGCCTCGGAGGCAGCATATTGTGTGCACCTGTATGTGTATACATATACATATGTATAATGGATGGATGGAAGGGAGGGAGGGAGGGAGGAAGTAATGCCTAAGCATCTTATATGCAGATAAAGTTTCATATATCTTTCCTCTATTTTAAAATAATATTTGATGCCAAAGTAACATGGCATTGGCAGAATTGTAGCCAAGAGGGTTCTTAAAGGGAAAGAGTACTAAGGTTCTCAAGGGCTCACTTTGCATGAAAGCAGAGCCATTGTGATGAACCCACTGGATACATTAGAGGGACAAGTCTCCAGACAACTCTCAGCTGCCAACTTGCCCAATAATGTATGAAGTCTAACTGATCCCTTATATATTTCTTTTAAGTAAAACTATTACAGCTACAATTTTCACATTCATCCTGAAAAATGAAGAGTCATTAAGGAGTTTTAAATCTGATCTGGAACTGGCACTACGCTATCTCTTTCCTTCCTTATGACTCTCAGTAACAAGCAGCAATCAGGGAATGTGAGCCTCCAAGTAAATATAAGACAGATCTCTCAAAAGTCAGAAGGAAGTTCAGTTCTTCAGAAATCTGATTTAAGATTCTCTCAGTGTTCCATTCCTGTTCCTATCTGACATGTTGTCTATGGAGATTCTCAGTCATCCAGGTAATGGTTGTCCCGAAGGTGCTTTTTTCAACAGGCAACTGGACTCTGTTTTTTCTTTGAAGATGTTTCACTTCTCATCCTAGAAGCTTCTTCAAGAAGCTCTGAGAGCTGGACTTCCGGTTGATGTCGTGGCGAGAACGGCTGGAAAAAGCAGGCCCTATCAAGCCCCGCGAAATCCAGCTGATAACCACTGTCAGGAGACCCTATAGGGTCATAGCCACCTTGGAGGGGCAGTGAAGGAAGGAGACACACTTCACTGACCACAAGGAATCCACAATTTCCTCGTTAGGTCTGAAGCAAGCTCTCCCCGAACAGCAGCAGGGATGATGGCCATTTTTTGTCAGTCATAAAGGTGGGACAACTGGGACCACAAGATTTGTGCTGGAGTGGTGTATGGACAGCATTGGAACTGGGTGAGATAACTACCAACTTTTACTCTAAAGATTTGAAGTAACTACAAGATATTAAAAGATAACTCCTAAGCTTGGCGAATTGACACATGGAGGAAAAAAAACTGAGAAGAGAGAGACGAAAGAAACCCAAGAGAAGCTAATAAAATACAGAAAGCTTAGAAAAAGCTCAAATAATTTGAAAAGTGATCTCTGGAAGTAATTACCTATTTATTTGTATTTTTAAACCCCCTGGATTTAATTGGATAATCAGATGTTTTTGGCAGACTATTTAACATTGGAGTTGGGATAAGAGTGCCATCTACTGGAAGAAGCGAAGTACTACAGCACTATAATCATGACATACTTAGTGAATGTTTTTTCAATACACACAAGCCTAATACACAGAACAGAATAGAAGCAATAACATCTGGAGGATGGCCTGACCTTTACTCTACTGTTGACAACTTGGATAACTTGAGAACACTTATTGAGCCTTTTTTTTCCTGCTCTTTGGAAGATTTATAAAATGAACTAACTTGCAATTTTTATTAAAGTTGGCTTGGATTATGGATTTGAAAGGTTGGAAGAAGACGAATTTGGACTTAGACTGTTGGACTTAATTTGGACTTGGATTTGGATTATTAACATTATTCAAGAGAACATTCTATGAGACAAAAGAAGAAAAGTGTCAGAAGAAAAGAAAGACAGCTAAATAAGACTTTAAAACTTGGACAATTGGGAGATATATAATTGGGAAAATATAAGGCTGCATAATCATAAAATAATCATAAAACAAGGGGTTTTATAAAATGGATTTTTTAAAATTCATATTTATATCCCGCCCTTCTCCAGAGACTCAGGGCGGCTTACAATTTTTTTGGAGCACAACCCAATGCGCTCAGCAATAGCCTTCATTCCATTGTATATGCCTGCTTATTACTAGGGCAAGAGACAATAGAGTTATATAAAGAATTATTTTTTTAAACAAGTTTTATTCAGTTTTCCACATTTTAACATCTCTTTTTAGTGAACAGCATGATTACATATTCAATGTTTGTATTCAATTTCTAATCTTAACAATGCTTTTATATATTTTCTATTTTATTGTCTTATTCCAAATGCTTATCTCATTATTTAATTCACTTATGTTAGCTTCATAATTATACTTTAGTACTTTTAGCTGTCACATTTGTATATTTCATCTTAAATTCTAATTAAAAACACTCCTTCTATAAATTGGTTTCCCCCCTAAAATATCAGGTTAAGTGCGCCACCTCTTAAGTTACATATTCATTATCTCTCCTTTTAAATCCCATTTATTACCTAAAACATTAAAATTAATAATCCCTTTAAAACTACATAGTATATATAAATCAGATTCTGCATGGTTTTCCCCTTTTTAATTTCATAAGATTTTTTTACAATTTCAAAAAAAGACATATTAATCTACTCATTTAATCCTAAACCCTGATGTTAATTCCATTTCAGCTCTCCTCCTATATCATTTCATTTATTTCCATATATTTAATACATGTATTCCATTAATTATTCCATTCATATTTAGACAAAAAAGCCTGCATTCCAGTCCTAGAAATATTTCCATATGTTTAATAAACATATTCCATTATTTGTTACAATTATCTCTATACATAAAGGAAAACATCATTAGATTCCATTATTGAGAAATAACAATTCTGTTTTCCATCTTATCAATCTATATGTCCCTATTTCATAACTATAAATTTATTTATGTTACCCCCAGCACCTTGCAGAATCCCCTCTCTAAATATTAATCATCCATTGTCTCTTTGTCTAATTAAACAATTTTTCCCATTTTTTACAATTCCCATATTTCTTTGTTCCCAGGTCCTGTTTCTTAGTCCTTCTTTCCCCTTATATTACCCCCTTTATTCTTTCACTCCAGTTTTTGTCCCCCTCTCTATTTATAACTTCCTTCCACCTTCGAAATTCTGCTGATTCTTTTTCCCTTTTTTAATTTTCCGGATATTCCCCTCTTTATTTAACTTCTTAAATCTCCTATATTTATTTCCAACTCTTTTCCTCTTTCTTTCCAGAGTTCTTTGTTCTCGATGATAATTAAAGATGGCCCCTTCCATGATTTGCTCCACCTCCTCTTCTGTCTTTTGTCTTCGTTGTTCATATTCTGCAATCGCATTTTCCATAAATTTTAAAGCAAAGTCCAGCAATTCACCTTGCTCTTGTAATATTTCTTCCATGCTTCTAAGTTCCATTTTTAATTCCAGAAGAGATATCGCCATTTTACAACTTTTAATTGGCAATTTAATCCAAATAGTGTCTTTGAAGTTAATTTCCAACAGTCAGCTTTTATTTTCTTCCTCTCAAGTTTTAGTCCTCAGCTAATCCAATGCCAAATCCATGCCAGAATCAAGAATTAATCCAAGGGCAGAATCTTTCTGTTTCTTTCTTTGTTTCAATGTTTCAATTTTTCAAAGTTCTTGTTCTATTGTATGAATTTTCCTTACAGTTTTTAAGAAACAGAGTCATTTAAAAGAAAAACAAGTTAGATTTAACTTAGATGACACTCTTTGTTATAACAGATCTTCATCCCCTCTTTTCTTTTTTTTCCAATTATTCAGAGCTTTTTAAACCACTGTCTTCAAACAAAAAGATCAAATCCAATTGGTATTAAATTTTCTCTTTAACAATCTATAGTTCAGCTTTATTAGTGCCTATATAGAATCAGAATATACTTATCCAAATTGATTAGATGATTCCTTCTTCCAGATTCTACCTTTCTTGGTTCAAAGCCTGTCAAAAGCAATTCACACTTTTTTCTCTCTCTCTTTGCCGCTTTAAATCCTTTCTTAAAAATTCTTTGAAATGTTAATCCTTAATTATTTTTAAATAATTAAATTCCATTTAATTATATCATCCTGTTCCTCCTGTTGTTCGCTTCTTTCTCTCTCTCCTGCACAATCTTATTCCAGTTTAATCTTCCCCTTCAGGGTGGCCATTTTAGACCACCATTTCAGGTGTCTTTGGGAAGGAGCAATTGCCAAGCCAGGAGGGATTTGCAACTCCCCTCTACCCAGCTGATGGTCTCTCCTTCCTCTGCCACCCCTACGAGGCGGCTTCTGCCCCAAATCTGATCGATCAGAGCTCTCCAACGCCAAAGCATGGACCAAAGCCGCAGAGTCACAGTCAGTGGTCCATCTTCAGGGAGGTTCAAAACCAGAAGCCCTAAAGAATTATTGTTTATGTTAAAAGGTATGCATGAATCTATAAAAGACAATAAGGAGACAAGGGGAATGTTTAAAGATACAGAAAATGTTGTAGAAGCTACCCAACAATTGGGGGGTAAAGAAGAACATGATATTCAAGAAATAGGTGAGAAGTTAGAATAAGAAGTGGAACAGAATAGAGAGAAAAGGAGAAAATTTCTTTTAAAAAAATGAAAAAGAAGTTTTGTTGATGGGAGTTCAAATAACACAGAAGAAAGAGGCAAAAGGTACTCAGAAGGGAAAGTTTAGTAGGTACAAAAAAAGCAAAAAGATACAAGATTCCAAGAGAGAGATAAAAGGTTGATTTAAAAAATCAATAAAAGATGGAATCTTTAAAAGATTAAGAGCTGATGGATAATGGGAAAACATATCAATAAAATGGGAATATATATATATATAGGGAAATAGTAGTATATATAATTATGAATTTAAAATATTAAGAATTAGAAATTGTGTGGGATTTTGAGATACACTTCTAGGATTGATTAAATATTGTTAATATTTGGCATTATTATTAACCCTACATATTTTGAATATTGAAGTTATGGTGGAACTATGAATAACTCTTAAAAACATTAAATAATAGTATTTAGGGACTATAAATACAAGGCACAAAGAAATGTTATTTATGTTTAAATGAACTAATGGGAAAATGAGAAATGGATTATGAAAAAAGATTAGCATTGTTGAAGTTGTGGAAGTTAGAAGATTAGAATTACACATATCTATTTCTATTATTATTGTTACTGTGGCTTAAAAAAGACTTGACCCAGTCAATGCAATGCCCACAAATACCTATGTTTATATTGAAAAATAAAAAAACTTATTTTTTTTAAAGAAAAGAAGGTCTGAGAGCTGAAGAGGCTTCTTGGATGAGAAGTGAAATGTCTTCAAAGAAAAACCAGAAAGTCCAGTTGCCTCTTGAAAAAAAGCACCTTTGGGTCTATCTGGCATGTTGCACCTCAGGCTTGATGTTGGAATGTGATTCCAGAACTTCCACTGATCTCTCCTTTCCAACTTCAACTGGCTCCTCCTCATTTAGGTCAGAGAATGGATTGTTTTTAGGATTGAAATCATGACTCATTAAAACAGTCATTCACATAAGCAGAGAAGCCCACAAAAATAGGTGTGTGATTCAAAGTGTTAAAGACTTTATTTAAATATTGATATTCAAAAAAGAAAGAACTAAAAGATATGAATCATTTGTCCAGGTTAGGAGAAATAAAGTTTCAGCCTATGTATATTTATACAGGAAAACTTCCAGTACTAAATGCCTGTGTCTTTGCTCCTTCCAAGAACTAGAAAGGGCATTCAAGGGATGTCCCGCAAAAAGACTTTTGTTACATATAAATGGGATGACAACTGAAGTTTGTTAAATTTTTGTTTGTTTGTTAAATTTATTTATTAAGTTTATAAGCCACCCATCATGCCTAGGAACAGTGAGATGAATGCTTACCCCTATAATCAACCATGACTAGTGAATAAATTTTGCAAGGACTCCTTCCTTCCTTCCTTCCTTCCTTCCTTCCTTCCTTCCATCCTTCCATCCTTCCATCCATCCATCCATCCATCCATCCATCTCTCCTAGAGGTGACTCTCCTCCAGAATAGTGCATTAGCAGAAAACTTTCATTTGACACATATTTAGCGTTGCTTAACTCTGTCAAGCACTTTCTGCTGAATCATTCATTGGGCTGACTCCTGTTGTCCTACCTCAACTAAAAGCTCTTAGGATTTAGTTAATCATACTATCCTCTTTCCATGTACAGAAGTCTTGGCATATAACTAATTAAACAGTTATATTAACCATATACTCTGTTTGTCAGTTGCCACATTGAAAGCTACGCTCCAGAGAACTCAAGATAATGAGTATTAACAATGCTGTGAGCTACATTATTCTAGTTAACTTTCCCAAGACAAGGTTTCTATGCAGCGAGACTATGAAGTTAAAACATGAAAAATGCAGCAAAATATTGCAGTATTATGTCTTTTCAGCCAGTCATTTCCTGGATATGCCTTTTTTTTTCTTCTTTATATTTATATTGGCTCTCATGATCAATCCTTGTTGAATTGCTCTTTCCTCGCCCCATTTTTCTCCTAAAACATTAATGTAAAACCTTTAAACTTGTGCAAAGACTTATTCCTTAATATGGATAATGCTTTTTTGGGCTATATAAGGATTAACATTTGGAATACTTGCTATTAAAGGATGTAACTATTACTTCAAGCATTTTAGCTGCATTGGCAAAGCTAGATACTATCATATTCTTAATGCAGGCAGAATTAGTAACAATTATATTCTCAGTGCAGTAATTAATTACTGAAATACATAAAAGCACTTGAAAGAGCTGCCTGTCTCCCTTGATGGGTGCAGGAAGGACACAGAACTTAAGAAATGAGCACTGCTACCCATATTAATCCTTTCTTTTTCACTACAGTAACAGCAAAGACCATACTAGAATAAGGAAGTGAAAATGCTACAATGGCACTAATATAGCTACCAACTATATACCAAGGAACATGAGAAACAGTATCTGTTTAATTCCAGAAATGAATTATACCTTGTCTGAATAACTTTCCCACAAAACTAAGCACTTAGTTACAGCATTTTACTAATCATCTATGCCAGTTTTTGCACAAAATCATTATCTTTCATAAGAGATGGGACCTTTTAGCTAACAAGGGACCTTTCTTGTGGGGTCCCTCAGGGGTTGGTTCTTTCCCCTCTGCTATTTAACATCTATATGAAGCCGCTGGGTGAGATCATCCGTGGTTTCGGGGTGAGATTCCATCAGTACGCAGATGACACCCAGTTGTACATCTCCACCCCAAACCAGATCAGTGATGCCCTCTCCCTGATGACCCAGTGTTTGGATGCAGTACGGATTTGGATGAGCAGGAACATGCTTCGACTCAACCCGGCCAAGACTGAGTGGCTGTGCATACCGGCATCTCGGCCCAGTCAGGAATGTCCATCTTTGGCCATAGGGGGAGTGGTGTTGCCCCCTGTGGATAGGGCGCGGAATCTGGGGTCCTCCTGGATGTACGGCTCCGGTTGGAGGAGCAGGTGGGGGCCGTTGCCAGGGGGGCCTTTGCCCAGCTCTGCCTTGTTCGTCAACTACGCCCATTTCTGGACCTAGATGCCCTGCGCACAGTCACTCATGCCCTTGTTACCTCTAGACTCGACTACTGCAACGCTCTCTACTTAGGACTGCCCTTGCATACCATCCAGAGATTGCAGCTGGTGCAGAACGCGGTGGCGCGGGTGGTGATGGGAGTCTCCCGATTCTCCCATGTTACCCCGCTCCTGCGCTGCCTGCATTGGTTGCCGGTTGCACTCCGGGTGAGATTCAAGGTTTTAGTTTTAACATACAAAGTCCTTCACGACATGGGTCCTCAATATTTAAGGGAGCGACTCCTGCCAACATCGAATGCCGGCCGCCCTGTGCGAGCACACAGGCAAGGACTCCTTGGGGTCCCGTCAGCGGGCCAATGCCGACTGGCGGTCCCCCGACGACAAGCCTATTCTGTCGCGGCCCCTGACCTCTGTAACCAACTCCCCCTGGGACTCCGCCTGGCCCCTGACCTCCGCACCTTCCGCCATGATTTAAAGACCTGGTTGTTTGACCAATCCGGGCTGTGACCCTTCTTGGGGGGATGGTTTTATATTTTTAAGTATTGTAAATTCGTCTTTTGGGCTTGTAAATTTGGTTTAATCTTTTTTAAATTATTTATTGTTGTTGTTTTTAGCTGTGAGCCGCCCCGAGTCTTCGGAGATGGGCGGCATACAAGTCCCAAAAATAAATAAATTAATTAAATACCTGTATTTTCTTATTTCGGATAATGCTTTACACTTACGAACATAAATATAAAAGCAGTAAGTGATAAGTTAGTGCCAAACCCCCATAGTTCAAAGGAGCATACAACTGTGTTGTGCAAGCACTGGGTTCAAATCAGCCTTGCACCACCTCTATTTATACAGGTAGTTCTCAACTTACAATCTCATGAGCCCAAAATTTCTCTTAACAAGAGAAACATTTTGTTAAGTGCGTTTTATCCCATTTCATGACAGTTGTTAAGTGAATCACTGCAGCTATTAACTGAATCTGGCTTCCCCTTTGACTTTGTTTGTCAGGAAGTCATAAAAGGTGATCATAGGATTATGGGGCCCATAACCATCATAAACATGAACCAGTTTGAAAAGCATCTGAGTTTAGAACACATGACCATGGAGATGCTGCAAAAGTTGTAGCTACGAAAAACGGTCATGTCAGTTTTTCAGTACTGTTGTAATTTGAATGGTCAGCAAATGAACTGTAATCCGAGGACTACCTGTATTGTTTCCTAAAGTGTCACTTCCAAAGCCTGCATTCACTGACACAGAAAATCTATAAGAAGAGAAAAATAATCTGGAAAGATCAAAGCAGCACAGACCCTTGAGAATGTCCTTCAAGCATATTGTCACTCTAGATTTGTCATTAACGTTTATATGATCAATAGATATTAATTTCATGTTCTCCAGTGTTGGTCCTGTAGAGATATTGCATATACCACTGGGAATGCCCTGTTTTCTTTATCTGACAATAGTTTCTTATGTTTCATCAGAAACAGCTGCCAAAGGTCTCCTGAGCTTCAAAATAATGGGTCAGGTGGCACATAGACGTCACTCCTTTGCTTTCTGAACTGATTAATAAAATAAAATAAATCAATTTTCTGTAACTGCCCCTCTTGCCAAAGTAATGCATTTCTTTGGATAGATTAATTTTGGAATAAGCCATATTATTCCAAGAATTATGAGTTCATATAAAGTATGATTCAATGAAAAAAACACATCAAATTATTAATGATTACCAAAAAAAATTGCCTTTTAATTTGCATTAGTAGTATTATTTTAAAAATTAAGAAGTCTCCTGTCTATTAAAAATGCATGTGGTTGGGTTCTCAATCCCAAACTAACCATAATTATGTCCAATAACAATGTAACATTTATATAATACAACATTGAGAAATGGCTATTTGTCTACTGAAATACTACCTTTAGAGAGGAAATGGAACATTTATAAAAGTACTGCAATGTGTGATCTCATATCATAACAAGATGGACAAACCACATTTGGCCTAATTATTACTTTGGGAAGAGATCAATAAAAACAAGACTGTAATACATAACATGAGGACCCAAGATTGTTGGGGGCAATAAGCTGACTTTGTAAAAATGCCGCTTAGTAATAAGCAGGCATATACAATGGAATGAAGGCTATTGCTGAGCGCATTGGGTTGTGCTCCAAACATTGTAAGCCGCCCTGAGTCTCCGGAGAAGGGCGGCATATAAATATGAATTTAAAACAAAAATCACAACAGACTAAATTCTAAGCAGTCTTCTAACTTGCTCTCTTAGTAAGTTCACTCTTTTTTTTTATACGAGAACTCTGCAGGTCTTGATACAGCTAACGTTAATCATTTAAACATACGATTGAAGCAATGACACAAGTGAATCGTAACTTATTTAAGTGTCATTGTTTTAAATAAGGCTTAGCCATGACTAAGTTTAGCTACATGAAGATGCAGTGTGTGTGTGTGTGTGTGTGTGTGTGTATACACATACACCTATACACATCTCCTAAAGAATTTGGATCTATAACACATCAAGTTCTCCTATACCTGTCATGTGAAAGATATTATTTAGTTTTTACCATGCCCCTTTTTCTAATTCAAGTAAATTGGTTAAAATGAAGGGATAAAATCTAAACCTCTAAAGATAATAGAAATTCAGGTTATATTCCTTTGTTTTATCTACAGTACTGATACTAAGCTTCACAACTAACTGACAGCCATTCCTGGCATCTAAACCCAATGCAGCAATAATATTACAGAGGTATTACCAATCTGCTGAATAGACATTCTCAAAGTAAGACAATCCCTCAAGGGACAGGACTATTTTGAGCTACTGTACTGGATGTTTCTTTTTTAAAATTCTTACCTTACTGTGTTTTTGCTGGTATCTTGTCCTCGTATCCAAAATATGATAGGGACTTTCAGAGTCTTTGTTCAAATAATAAATAAGTCTTGAAGGCAATGTGATTTCTTTTTGGAATGCACTGCTGTAATTGTTATTTTTGCTACTACTATTGTTAGTCTGTTGAAATGCAGTGTCCTCATTTGCCAGTATGGTTTCTATTTTTTCCAAAGTTTCATTCCAATGGATAGCTAGGGAAAACAGATAGGTCTTCATTAAACCACAGAGGAAATGAACACTTTATATAGGCTGCTTTAAATTCTGTCAATTTTTCTTTATGAGGGTAATATCATTCCAATGACTCCAACATGCCTTATTAAAATATTTCCTAGTATTTAGGAAAGCAACACAAAATATTACAGTATTGCAGAAAGAATTACAAAAAGTATTGGGTATTTAATACAATGTATTTTACACAATAATCTAAATGTAAAAAAAATCATTTTTCAGAAGGGAAGCTCTTTTAATGAGATCCCAATACCATGACTCTTGTCAGTTTTCCTCAGAAATATTGATCAAACTCTGTGAATCTGCAAACTTCTCAAAAATGGAATTCATATGTCCACTGAAAATCAATCAATTCCCTTTACATAAGGGCCACTTCTCACATAAATCATAAGAATGCAAATTCTTAGTTATTATACAAAGTTATCTCAAGAAATTCAGTTAGATTTCTTTGAAAATAAACTGTTAAGTACTAGAAATCATGCAGAAGAAAATACTCATTTCTTTATGCTTAAGAGTTGTCTTCACAGGGAGTCCCTTTTTCCATTTGTATATTATGTATGAGTTCTCAACTTAATTCTAAATCTTTCCCTAAAACAAAACCTCCACTTACTCCGCTTCAGACACTTCTTAAATAAGATTCACAAAAAATGAGCATATTGACAACCTGCCAAGAACATTTTGCCAAGAACATTTTGCTGCATCAGCACCTTTTGAGCTCACATCTTGTCCATCCTCATATGACTGAGTTTGCCCTCTCTCTCCCTCTCCCTATCTATCTATCTATCTATCATCTATTTATCTATCTACCTACCAATAAAGAACCTTCAACATGAGAATAGGCAGGTTTTTCTCTCTCTCCTACTTTTCCAAATGTAGGAAGGAAAAGAAGGAAGAAGAATTCAGTTGCAGTCACGATTAGCAATTTGCTGCAGATGATCAAACAAACAGGATAGAAACCTGTCAATGAATCTATGTAGAAGCAGATATATGCACATACTTGTGAGTGATGAATGATCAGGAAAGCTTCTCACCACAGGGAGCAAAACACTGGGTGCTGTATGAGGTCTGTCACGAGCAGAAGAAACTAGCATGACAGAAGAAATGAGGGGGCGCAAAGTGATACCGGGAAAGAAAAAATAACTAGATAACGGGATTTGCTATTTATCTGCATTGGCATGTAACTCGAAAGGCAGCAAATAGCAGGGCGAAGGAGAAGAGGGCTGACTTCCCAAACATCAGGCACTGCGGAGGGAGAAGGGGAGATTCCAGCCCATTTTCACCCCGCACTCACCGGTGTCCGCAATGACCCCCCAGCTCTCTGGACGTCCCCAGCAGAGCAGCAGGAACGCCAAAAGGAAACGGCGGAAGAAGCCGAGCAGAGGCAGCCGCGCCAGGCAGGCTGAGAAGGGAGCGTTAGAGGATCGGAGGTGCCGGCGGCTGCCAGAAAAGGGCTGCCGCAGAGAACTTCTGCCAGGCGGCTTCATGGCTCATAGCTTTACGGGGGGAGGGGGGGCAGGGCAGGCGGTGGGGAAAGGAGTCGCCTGCCTCGTCGGAATTGCGAGGACCAGCGGTGGGGGGGGGGGAAGCGGCGGTACTGCCCCCTTGCCCCTTGGAAGAAAGCGGCGATCGAGCGGTCACGCAGCGGCGGTCGCGGCACTTCTTTCCTCACATTGCTGGAGGCGAAGGGAAGACACGGCGCAGTGACTCCGCTTTTTGTTCTGCTGCTGTTGCCGCCTCCACCGCGACACCTTCCTACCGCCTCCGCTCCATTATCTGCGGGCGCCCCTCTTGGGAAGAGCAGAATCAAACATCGGCGCCGCCTTCTTCCTCCTGCTGCTGCTGTTGCGGGCTGAGCTGACACCCGCTCGCGCTCTTCTCGCCCTCTCTGCCATTCACCTTTCAATGCCCCGCGCACTGCACAGGATGACGTCGAGACCCGGCCACACTCTTCCTCCCGCGGCAGCTGCAGCCCCTGCCGTCACGGGGTGGGGGGTGGGGCAGAGTTAAAAGAGCGCGCGCATGCGGGGGGGATCAGATGCTTCCTCCGGCTCTTGAGAGGACCGGGGTGGGGCTGGGCGGGGGCAGGGCGTTAGACCTAAGAGGCAAGCGAGAATAGCGCGGAAGGAACGAGCAGGTGTCGTGATGCAGCATCTCAGGCTTGGGAAGGGGACGAGCGGCGCGGCGCGGCCCTCGGACCTGCATGCGGCGTTCCGCCCGTTCCCTACCCGTTCAATTCTTGTCCCTACGTCCTCTCCCTTCGCGGTTTGCTGCAGTGGCAAAGCCAAAAGGGCGGGGAGGGCTAGAAGGGAGCTGCAATATTTTACTGTGTTGCTTTCGCCACATCTCAGGACCATCCGTTTTTTTGCTTGCACTTGGCTCGTGCCTCTCCAGCCATGCACTGGGTCTTTCTGCCCAGCAGTTTCAAATAGACACCGCAAGTGAACGAAAGGGCTGAACTGTAGAGGTAGCTGCTTACAAAAAATTATGGAGAGCATAGGAGGGAGAAATCATTACGGTGCAATCACTTGGTCATAATTACTTCTGGTATAAAAGTATCTATGCGAGTTCCCTTGCTCCCTGATAACTTTGTCGTTCCTCTTTGGTCATTCAGACATTCTTGAGACCCAATGAACATCATTTCACGAGGATTGTCTGTCAGCAACTGCTTTTCTCAGTTTTTACAAACTTGTGCTGTCGTCTTCATTGAAAGGATATATCTAGTTACCTTGTTTTCTGACAGCCCTTTTGACTGTTTTTCATTTTTTTCAAGTGTCAGGGTTTTTTTTCTCCAATGACTTTGTATTTACCTGTCACCTATTTAAGTTTTACCTTCAGTATTAGTGCTTCCAGTGGTTTTATTTCATCTCGTTTTGAATGGTTTGTTCTTTTTGCAGTCCAATAAATTTACCCAGCACAACTCAAAAGCATTTTTCCCTGATTTGGCTTTTTTTTAATCCAGATTTCACAGCAACCATAGCCTTGGCAACAGAACCTGTTGGTCCATAAGACATTTCTGCACTTAAATGTTTTGTCTAGTTTCTTGTCTCCCAAGCTAGCTATTTCATGGCAATAGATACCCTCTCTGTCTAGTCTTGTAGCCTAGGAAGATAAAGTTTGTTACTCCTGCAATTTCTCCATTGATGATACTCCATTCGCATCATCAGCCTCAGTGGAGAGAAGGGATCAAAACAGGCATGATGGAAGCTGTAATCAGAGCCCTGGCCTTTTTGTGTGTTGACATTAAACAAATTTTAAAAAGAGGTGAGGTTTCAACCACCATCTTACTGTATTGATCCTTTATGCAGACACTGCTAGTTAGCATTGCCCAGCTAACATCTTCATAATTTTATTGAGCAGGAATTCAGTTTCTAAGCTCTAATTTATCTTCAGCAAGAAACTCCTTAAGTCTTCTTCATTTAGATACCCTCAGGATAGCTAAAGATTTGATCTTTCTCCTTGCAATTTTAATTCCAGTTTCTATTTCTCACAGTATATTTTGCCAATAAATGTGACACAATCTTCACACTGTCCTTTCCTAGTTTAGAATAGAATAGAATAACAGAATTGGAAGGGACCTTGGAGGTCTTCTAGTCCAACCCCCTGCCTAGGCAAGAAACCCTACATCACTTTAGACAAATGGTTATCCAACATTTTTTAAAAAACTTCCAGTGTATGTAGCATTCACAATTTCTGGAGGCAAGTTGTTCCACTGATTAATTGTTCTAACTTTCAGGAAATTTCTCCTTAGTTTTAAGTTGCTTCTCTCCTTGGTTAGTTTCCACTCATTGCTTCTTGTCCTGCCCTCAGGTGCTTTGGAGAATAGCTTGACTCCCTCTTCTTTGTGGAAGCCCCTGAGGTATTGGAACCCTGCTATCATGTCTCCCCTAGTCCTTCTTTTCATTAGACTAGACATACCCAGTTCCTGCAACCGTTCTTCACATGTTTTAGCCTCCAGTCCCCTAATTGTTGCTCTTCTCTGCAGTCTTTCTAGAGTCTCAACATCTTTTTTACATCGTGGTGACCAAAACTGAATTCGGTATTCCAAGTGTGACCTTACCAAGGCATTATAAAGTGGATTTCGTCAATAAAAAGAAGCAATGTGTTAATTCCCCCCCCCCATTTCCTGGGACTGTAGTTGAGAAGAGCTTCCCAGGAAGTTTCTTTTGGAGCTGGAATTTTTATGGCCCCTTCTCCAAGAGGTGACAAGTTTCCAGGCATCTGAGCTTCAGTCCCCAGTTGTATATCTTGTGCAAGTTAATGTCAACTCATAAAATATTCCTATGCCTGTTTTAGTAGTTGCCATAAAAAAAGGGGGGGAGGAATGAAATCTGGAAGAGCAGTTGAAAGCAAAAGTACATTCCAACTCTTATATTTAAAAATTGTAACTAAAATACCAGAGTTTTTGCCCACAAATATATTTAACTGGAGAACTTGAATGATGACATCCAGCCTGTGA
The DNA here is from genome assembly GCA_009733165.1 of Naja naja. Taxonomy (NCBI): domain Eukaryota; kingdom Metazoa; phylum Chordata; class Lepidosauria; order Squamata; family Elapidae; genus Naja; species Naja naja. The sequence goes on from CM019148.1 coordinate 186,138,489, forward strand.
ACGTGCTCAACTGGAGAATCTGGTTATGAGACACTCAGGGGAGAGGGGGGAAACAGGGTCACAAGTGACTGTAAATTACATATGCCAGAGTTGGCTTCATACAGGGCAGTGCCAGTATGTCGCCTCTAATGAATCCTTTGAAGTTTTTTGAAGTTTGGCTCGAGAATCATGGTTTAATTAGAGCAATTGCTGGAATCCTGACAGTTGTACAGATTCAGTACAAGAATTAAGATATTCAGGTTACATCAAAAAGGATTACTTGTATCAACCCTCCCCCCTTTTTCCATTGAAGAATGGCAGATGCACGGATCTGACAAGTAGGTTATGGTTTATTTTATTAAATGCCTTAACTGAAGTCCAAGTAAATTATATCGACAGCATTCCTCTGGTCAACTAATTTTGTCACTTTGTCAAAGAATGTAATAAGATTAGTCTGGCATCTGTTTTTAACAAACCATGTTGGTTTTTGGTTATTACCTTGTTTGCTTCTAGATATTCGCTGATTCATTGCTTGATTATTTTTTCCAGAATCTTCCCTGGTATTTAGGTAAGGCTGATAGGTCTGTAGTTTCCTGGGTCTATTTTTTTTCCTTTTTTGAAGATGGGAACTACATCAGCTCTTTTCCAGTCCTCTGGCAGTTCCCCAGTGCTCCATGATCTTTAAAAGATATAGTTCAGTGATTCTGAGATCTCGTCTGCCAGTTCCTTCAGAACCTTGGGGTATCATCCATCCGGCCCTGGTAATTTGAACTCATCTAGAGTAGACAGGTGTTCACTTACCATTTTCTTCCCTATTTTAACTTGTGTTCCTATTCTGTTTTTTTATGGTGCTGTTTTTGATAGGTTGGACTGTTTTTTCCCCTTTGTGTAAAGTCAGATGCAAAAAATGAGTTAAGTAGTTCTGCTCCCTCCCTGTTGCTTGTTACCTTGCCACTTTCTCCCAGCAATGGACCAATTGTTTTCTTGACTTTTTTCTTGTTTTTAACATGTAGGAAGAAGATTTTTTTGTTATTTTTTACTTTTGTCGCAAGCCTTTGTTCATTGTGAGCCTTTGCTTTCCTCACTTCATCTTTACATGCTCGGGCTATTTGCTGATATTCTGCCTTAGTTATTTGCCCCTCTTTCCCCTTTTCATACTTGTCCTTTTTGTCTTTCAATTTGTCAGAGAGTTCTTTATGCAGCCATGCTGGTTTCTTTTGAGAGCTGTTATTTTTCGTCTTCATTGGTATTGTGCTGGACTGGGCTTTTATAATCTCACTTTTCAAAATTTCCCAAGGTTCTTGAGTTGTTTTCCCCTTGAGGATTCTCATCCATGGAATCCTTCCCAAGCTTTCTCTAAGTTTATTGAAATTAGCTCTCTTAAAGTTCAAGACTCTAGTTTGACTTCATTCCATTACTTGTGCTTGCATAATGCTGAATTCCAATATTGCATGATCACTTCCCCCCAAGTTTCCTGTTGCTTCAACACCGTCTATCATTTCATCTCTGTTAGTGAGAATTAAGTCCAATATGGCTGATCCCCTTGTTCTCTTATCTATCTTTTGGGAAACAAGGCTGTGTGCTAGGTTTGTTAGGGACCTGTTGGATCTTTCACTTGGTGCAGAGTTTGTCTGCCAGTTGATGTCAGGGTAGTTGAAATCCCCCATTACTATTGTGATGTGCTTCCTACATACCTTAGTTAGCTAACTAGCAAAAAGTTCATCTATTTCCTCTGTTTGGCTAGGTGACCTATAGCAGTGGTCGCCAACCAGTGGGCCGGGGACCACTGGTGGTCCGTGAGAAAATTTGGTGGTCCGCAGAGAAATGTCACGCCCAAAGCACCCCCCAAGCAATTAATGTGGAGTGTGAAGGATGTGTGTTTGTGTTTATTTTCATGGTCATGATGTGCACTGAAGATGACAATAAAGTAAACTACTGACTAATCCAGGCTGCTTGCGTCACTTGCATTTCAAACAACATGAGGTAGTGAGGGGAGGGGGAAAACTTGCCCCACGTGCCCCACGCACCTCGTCTGACTACCGGGCTGCTTCTTTCCACTTCTTTCTTCTTCTGCTTTTGGCTGCACACAAGGAAAGCAGCCAAAGTCTTTCTTTCTCTCCCCCAAACTCAGCTAGAAATGAGTCTTTGGACTCTGCAAGACCTCCTGCAGCAAGAGGCTGCACTGGCAAAGACTCATTTCCGGCGGAGTATGGGGGAGAGAAAGAAAGACTTTTGCTACTTCTGCTGCTTTATTTGCACGAAGCCAAAAGTCTCTCTCTCTCTCCCCCCCGAGAATGGAGCTTGAGACGGTATCCTGCAATCCCAAATAAAGAATGATTGATCGGTAGGAAAACAGGGTAGGGAATTTTCCTGCAGACTTTTTTGGGGATTTTTCCAGGGTCTCTGGTCCACGGGATTTAAAATTATGAGTTTGGTGGTCCCTGAGGTCCAAAAGGTTGGTGACCCCTGGCCTATAGTATACAGACTATGGCAAGTTTGTATCACAGTTGCTCTAAACTCTGTTTCCTGCAAGTTCTTAATGGTCAATGAGGTAAGGGACATCTACATTTTTGTATGCACAGATTAAAGATGTCACCAAAAAGTGAGGCCAATGGTCTTTCTCTTATTCCTTTCTTGCCAAGTTTAACTTCCCTATAGCAATTCCTATACATGTCATTCATGCCTGGGAAGAATATTTTAGAGAGCTATATACAGACCCTGACTATGTAACTAAGGAGAGCCAAATTAGTTTGGACCAAACTCCTTACTGGCCCCCGGTTACACCAGGAGAGATATCCCAGTTGATTGGAGCCCTCAAGCTAATAAGGCACCAGGTGCTGATAATGTCCTACCAGAAATAATAAAAAAGAACGCCAGTTGGTGGGCTCCACTTTTAGCATCTCTGTTTACATTTATAGATAAAACGGGCCGTATGCCAAGAGATTGGGGATTAGCAATTATCATACCAATTTATAAAAAAGGTAATAGAAATGACCCAGGCAATTATAGACCTATTAGCCTTTTGAGTGTTATTAGTAAATTGTATGCCAAACACCTAAATTATAAACTTCAGGATTGGCTAATTTCTGGGGGGATAATCAAAGATGAGCAAGCTGGTTTTAGAGAAGGAAGAACTATGGTGGATCATATCTTGGTACTTCACCATCTGGTTCAAAAATACACAAATAAAAAAAAACCTCTCTTTTCATGGCCTTCCTTGATTTTAAGCAGGCCTTCGATTCAATATCCAGGAACACCCTCTGGGAGAAATTAAAACGCACTACCATCAATAAATGAATGCCTTTTCCTCATACAAAAATTGTATGCTAATTCCACCTTGAAAGTCACTTTAACCGGCCCAGTAAGGGTACAAAAAGGGGTACGGCAGGGTTGCGTCCTATCCCTCTCCCTTTTTAACTTCTACATGAACCCACTGATCAACCTCTTACAGAACCCTGATTTACATCCCCCCAAACGTAGCACAATGTAAAATCCCAATTCTCCTGTAATGGCGACAATGCTGCTATAATTTCATAAACTCCCATAGAACTGAAGAGAGCAATTACAGCAACACTTGAATATTGTAGACAGAATAAGCTGATCCTTAACTTTGATAAATCAAAAGTTTTAGTTTTTGCTAAAAGACCTAGACTCCTGGAAAATAGAAGGACATAGTTTAGAACAGGTTAGGACATTCAGATACCTTGGGGTGGTTTTCCACTCGCAAGGGACATTTATTTATTTATTTTTTATTTTAATTACATTTATATGCCGCCCTTCTCCGGAGACTCAGGGCGGCTTACAATTTTTGGGGATACAACCCAGTGTGCTCAGCAATAGCCTTCATTCCATTGTATATGCCTGCTTATTACTAAGCGGCATTTTTACAAGGTCAGCTAATTGCCCCCAACAATCTTGGGTCCTCAATTTACCTACCCCGAGAGGATGGAAGGCTGAGTCAACCTTGAGCCTGGTGGGATTCGAGCCTACAGTAATTGTAGACAGCTGGATCTTAAGAGCAGGCATTTAACAGCCTGAGCCACCAAGGCTCATGGAAGGCACATCTGGATCACACATTGCAAGAAGCCTATAGTTCCTCAAATGCAATTAAACATTTTTTTATACCGGTGGAGGGCAATTAGTACCTGCGGCCTTAAAACTTTTTGAGGCCAAAACATTGACACAAGTTCTATATGGGGCACAAACAGGAATCCTTGCCAAAAAAAAAAAGACTTGCTAGAACCTATGCAAACCAAATTCCTGCAAGCCATCTTAGCTGCACCCAAAGGAATTCCAACTGCCCAGTTAAGAATCAAGACAGGCATGCCTCAAATTCAGATAAGAGCCTGGAAGGTGATGATCATTCATTGGCTAAAAATGCATTTCTTCCCAGAGGGACTGACCCCCTAGTGCTGACTGATAACTACCCCTCCCCCTGGAAACAGTCAATAGACCACAAGCTGGGCTCCTATGGGCTCTCACCAGTATTCTTAATGTCCCTAGGCTTTGACCAAGCAAAGAAAGTAGTAATCAATAGAATGAAGGACATGGAGTTCCAAGAAGAACTAAATAGATTGGCTCACCACAGCAGGGACAGAATCAAACAGGGAGTGTGGGAATCAGCAAGATATCTAAATAATCTGATCTTCCCAAAACAAAGAATAGTATTCTTCAGAGCCAGATTTAATATTCTCCCATCAGCACTCCTTCAGGGCAGGTATAAGAAAACACCAATAGCAGAACGGGTATGTATATGTGGTAAAGGAGAAGTTGAAGATATCTCACATGTTTTATTGTACTGTGAGTTATACAGAGTTTATAGGTCATTGTATATTCTCCCCTTACTAGAGAGATTTCCAGAGAGGGCAGACAATTTGCATGTAGACTTTCTCCTCCAGGATTCAAACCCAGCTATTATGTATGCAGTGGCAAAATTCTGTGTTGCTGCAATGTCTACTAGAAAAAAATTGGTTACAGAATTATAGCTGTCAATTTGTGACAATTTTGGAGATAGAACAATCTTTGGAAAATGATATTTACACACATACTTATGGGTCTCCACTCATATAAACCAGGGAGTGCCCCTAACTGTTTGAGAACATGTATTTTCTTAACAGATGTTTTTATCCACTATTAATGTATTATAATGTGTCAGTATTTTTTTAATATATATTGTAAATAGTGATGTCTATTGCTGGTCTAAAACTGTAATAAAGTTCTATTCTATTCCTATACATTTCATCTTTTCAGCACAAAAAGTGGGGGATGCTAAGGTTGTACATTGATTAAGGCTTAATGTTTCTGTTATTACTTATTCAGGGACTGCTAACGCAAATTGCCTCTTGCAAAGATGGCCATCCCCTAAAGACCATTACTTATGAATAAATTTTATTGATTGAGTAGGCAAAGTGTACCTGTATGCGGAAATGGATTGTTATCAGGTTAAACTACAACCAAAGATTCCAAAATATATGAATTTATGCTGATTAAGGAATAATATAGATGTTCATGATCAAGGTGAGGTACTTCTGCTTATAAACAAACAACGGACTATGTCGGGACCCTGCTTATGAACTATGCAGTGAATGATATAATTTAATTGAAAATCTCAAGACATTCAGTTGTATTGACAAAAGAATCAGGAGGTTGCATTTGTGAAATATGATCCTTGTAGCTTATGTTTTGTTGATTTATTGTCCTGCATCAGCTGAAGAACTCACTTTTAATAAGTGATATAAACAGTTTCTTGACATTTTTAATATTCTGAACACAGAATAGCAAATTAACCATGAAAAAAATGGTTTATCTATTTATACAGCTGGCATGCAGATATTCTATGCATTATGTGCATATACTTTATTCAGATATTTATACTTGTGCTTAATATCCATATATTTTGTATATTTATTCTTTCTATCCTCAGAACCGTTCTTGCAGAAGCTCCTCTGTATAGTAATAAGGACTGTCTTTATGCTCATCTAACGTAAACATCATTAGTGATAAAGCCATTTGTTTCTCACTTTTTGCACCTGGTTACTAGTAAAGTTTTTTTATACACAGGCTGCTGGTCAATAAGCATTAAGAAATAATGTACCTATTCTGGCAACAAAGTGGGGATTTAAAGATCCACAGTATGTCTATTTGCCATTTCTTATATAGCAATTCATTAATCTTGGCTATGAATACCAGTGCTGCACAGAAAAATAAAATAAATAACATTATTAACAATAATAACCTTAGAGAACAAGAAAAAACTCAGTAATCATTGTACTAACAATTTAAGACGTTATCTGGAAATACAGTTGATAGTAGTTTAGTCCTACAGTTGAACAAGTATGTCTGAGTGCAGGAGCAAGGGATACTTCCCCATAGAGTTGCACAAATTATCTTTAAAAGGGGAAGAATGTTAGCAGTTAAAATAAGCCACTAAACATAAACTAGAAAAAAAGTTGGGTAACCTTTAAAAAACACAGTTTATCATACAGTTGAGGAGGATATCAAAATTTAATGTTTGTGCCATCATTATAGACATATAATATTATGTTTTAAATTGAGAGCTTGTCAAGTAAAACTGTCAATGTGGTTTCAAAGCCTAGTATTTCTTACTGTTAGAAGCCTTTTATGTTCTCAAAAATTTATTAATTAAATGGAAGAGAGTTGTAATTGTCCTAATGTTGTCTTACTGCAGAAACCATGAAGTTGTGAAAGGAAACTTCAAAACCAGCCACAATCTGAAATAAATATTACATGAATGGTAATTAGACACAAACATTAAAAAGTTACTAACATTTTTAAAAAAGAAGTAAATACACTAAATCCCACAATTATATTTCTTCATACTAAATATACACTGTACTCTAACCATTGTCTTCACATCGTTCTAAACATGGAATCCATTAGTCTAATCGTGAAATGATTAAAAATATGCAACTTTATCCCAACAGATAGCCCAGATGAGGAAATCAACTCCACAGAAAGGCCTGAAAGTACTTTTATTATGAAGATTGGTTATAAAACAGAATCTTGTAAATCTGATTGTGCCATACCTCTCTTTCTTATTCTATTCCAGTGAATTAAAGAAGCATCAGCCTGAGCCACTTTCAGATATTATCTTGATACTCAGGACTTCAAAAATGTTTCAAGCCCTTTTGCTTGAGTAAGTTTTGCATAGCAAGGTCAACCACCTTATACTTACAGGTTTTCCACAGTGTTGTGATTCAAGTTAACTTTTGAAGAGTTTCTAAATTGGAAAGAAGACTCCCCTTTCAGATTCTATCATTTTTATCTAATTTGGTGTGACTTTATATGGATAAAGGGTAGAGATTTTAAAAAGATCAAAGTGAACCTCATTCATTTTCACTATTAATTTCTATGTACCATTTGTCTCCTACATGTCTTATTAGCGACATATGAAACCTTGCCTCAATCACTCAGTTCTCCTGAACAGTGTTTATATTTCCCCTACCAAAGATCTCTGTTGACGTTTCAGACTTGTCAGCAATTAGAGGTGTGCAAAAACCATTCATCCTGTTTCAGCAACCTGGAGGTCTGGAAACACCAGATAGTATCAGAAAGATACCAGATGGTATTTGTTCTTATTTGTGGAATATTACTTCTTATCTAGGTATGATAGCTAATCTATTTTGGTTCAATAGATCTAGCACAGCTGTTTTGTCAATTTTTCTCACTAGAGGATTAAAGAAAAATGCTTAGTTTGAGAACTGCATACTGTCATCGTTTTTCTGGTTCTCTAAATCGGAACATCTGAGTAAGGAAAACACGAAAAACAGCATGCAGAAGGCTTGATCTCAGTAAAAGATACTGCTTTATAAGATACAAAAATTAAAAGATTTTTTTTAAGTATTTAAAAGATATTTTGAGGGAACAGACTTTTCTATCCATTGCCAAACAATAGATTAAAAAAACATTGTGGTACAGAAGGTGGTCTGATTGCTTGGATGAGAATAAATGGTCCTCCACATTCTTTTCCATCATGGTGTTTTATATAAATGAATAATGGAAATATTTTACTGGAGTTTCCTGCAATGCTGCTCTTTTTTTGCTGGAGTTTCCTGCAGTATATCTAGATCAATGGTTAAGAGTTAAGATACAGCACAAGAAAACTGCTTCAAACTCATCCTGTCTTTGTGTGTGTAAGAAAAGAACTTCAGTCAAAACAGCATATATCTAAAATCTCTATGAGATGGTTGCAATTTATTACATCAAAAAACCCCTCTTTAATTTGAGGTAAGTATTATGGTTCACAAGAAATATTGTAGGAGAAAGAACTACAATTATTTTGGAAAATGGCAAGCACAGAATTATTCCAATTGCTTGTGTTTGCCCAAATTTCCTGATCCAAGTTATGTCCATTGCTTTTTCAGATAGACCTTGCTGCTGGAATTAACAATTTAAGGAAGGCTATGGTGAGATTTCTGGCTATAGCATAGTTTGTAGGCGTAATAAATAAATAAACAAACAAGTAAAACAAAATCAAAGCTCTCTAGGGATTTTAAAAATTCTGCTGGGCTCTAATGTTGTCTGATAGACCAGTGGTTGCCAACTGGTGGGCCATGGCCCACTGGTGGTCTGCGAGAAAATTTTGGTGGTCCACAGAGAAATGTCACCCCCAGAGCACCTCCCAAAGCAATTAATCCAGGCTATGTGGGAACACAAGGCTGCGCAGCCCGCATGGCCAGCAGGAACCCTCCCCGCCCATTCACTCCTTACCTGGCAAACTTGCCTGCTAAGTTGCTATTTTTCCTTTCCCCCCCCAACCATCAGCTGTTCTGCTGTGCCGGAAGATTTAGATTAGCTAGAAAGCAGGAAATCATTGCATTTCTTGCTTTCTAGCTAGTCTTTAGATCTTTAGAACCTTCCTTAGGATTGAAGCTTCTATTATTCAGTGCAGACTCACTGCAAGGAAATTTTATGTGACAGACTCAGCTAGCTGATGGCAGATAGATAGATCTCTGAATGATTTTGTGAGCAACTCAATCTGCCTGCCTGTTTTGCCTGATTTTGGGTAAAAGTTGCTCTCTTTTTTTATAAAAAATCAATATTTACATACATGGTGTGTTGTGAGTTAATTTTGTGAGTTTGCTTGCTAGCAAATGAGTTTGCTTGCAAGCAAATTTTATGTGACAGACACAGATAGCCAATGGCAGAAAGATAGATCTCTGAATCTGTGATTCTGTGAGCAACTCAATCTGCCTGCCTGCTTTGCCTGATTTTGGGTAAAAGTTGCTCTTTTTTAAATAAAAAAATAAATATCTACATAAATATTTATAATATTTACATACAAGCCATGCCTAGCCAGTCACATGACCACCAAGCCACACCCACAAATTAAGCCCCACCCAAGAACCAGTTAAGAAATTTGAATCCCATCCCTGCCTCTGTGTGTTTGTGTGTGGGGGGGGAGAGGCTAGATCAGATCTCTCTCTCTCTCTCTCCCACCAACGTCAGCAAGCCACCAAAATTCATATTAGTGGTCCCCAGGATTTAAAATTATGAGTTTGGTGGTCCCTGAGGTCCAAAAGGTTGGTGACCCCTGTAATAGACTATAGCCTAATAAAGAAGTTACTTCAATATTTGAAACATTGCACAGTGTAATTCCTGTTCTATGGCAAAATACCTTTTGCTTTACAGAATAGGCCAAATCCATTCTGTGGCCAACAAATAATTGAAGACTTATTGTGAATGGCTGTTGAATATGCTGTCTTCAGCCAATCATTTAGGAGAAAAATATTTTTAAAAATTAGAACTCCATCTTATTTCTTAGATTTAGTTCTAAAATAAAAAAAGATAAACAGTGCAATAAAATTCAATGTGTACATGTGAGGGTTAAAAGATGTGGAAACAATTCATACAGCCACATATTAATATTCTTAATATTCTTCCCTCACATTAATATATCTGAGATAAAACAATTATGATTCTTTTGGACAGGATAAGATATGAAATCAAACCACATATTTGAGAAAGCTTTAACTTGATCAGAGCATAGCTGAAAAATGTAGGTCGGTTTCTCAGCTGTTGTGATATGCCAAATATTTTGGTATCAAAGGACCAACATCACAGATTTATCTTCCTAATGTTTAGCTATGGACATTCTGGTTGCACTCAACAAAAATACCACTACTTAAAAAAAGTATTAGTGTTAGACCCTGAAGATATATTTATCAAACTGTAGACAATCATTAATTCTTTGAGTTCTAGTTCTATCAATAACCCAAAATACCTGAGATTAGAAGAAAAATTCAGACATGGTCACTACAAGTGAAATATAAGTTCCGTTTTTTTCACAACCATTCCAAAGAGCTTTTCCTGTTCATGCATGTTATTTTAAAAGTAATCATATATCATCTATTGAATAGTTTAAGATAATTTTCTTTAATTTGGGCTGAGGATGATGACAGCCATTTCCATATTTTATTCTACTCTTGAAATGTTTTTGTCAGGGAGTAAAAATCATCTTCCATAAATCCCTGCTAATTAGAGGTGGACCATGCCTTTCTTTGCTGTCAACTTTGATTAAATAAAACCCAGAAAATAATCTAAGAAACATATTTTTATTTACCAGCAGCTTAATCTCACACCAAAGGCATATACAGGAATACAAAGGAAGTTACAGGAAGTGAAGAAAAGAAACTTTTGAAGCATGAGCAGTATATCAGAAATCACAAGACATCCTTATCTCATTACTATAGAGACAAGATAACAATTTTCTAGCAAGCTAGCAGGCTCCGCCTGCAAATCTTAGCCTAGCCTAGACAAATCAAAAAATCTTAGCTTAGCAGACAAATCAAAAAGAACGTAGTGACAACCCCTTCTTTGTCTGTTGAGCGAACATCAGATAAGACACATCTTCTCACGCAGATATTTGTGCTGAGCAGCTGGAAGTTGTTTGTTGAGCATGTCAGCAATCTGATCATGTGTGGACACATATTGTAATTTAACAAAACCTTGTTTAACTAATTGCTTTATGTTCTTATAACAAATGTCAATGTGTCTGGACCTAGAACCTGTGAAACATGTTTCGGAAATATAAACCACAGATTCATTGTCTTCCATCATGGTGATTGGCTGGATCGGGCGTTTCCAGATATCTGTGACTAAAGCATCAAACCACGTTAGAGAATTACATGCATCTGAAACATAAGCATATTCAGCTTCAGTAGATAAACAAGAAATGAAGTTCTGTTCACGCACATGCCAGTAAACAGGACATCCATTTAAGAACATCATATAACCTGAAGTACTTTTAAGTGACTTCTTATCACTCGCCCAATCAGAATCTGCATAACAACATAATTCTGGATGGACAGAAACATGCTTCGGCTCAATCCGACCAAGACGGAGTGGTTGTGCATACCGACATCTTGGTCCAGTCAAGATATTCCATCTTTGGTCATGGGGGGAGAGGTGTTGCCCCCCATGGACAGGGCACGGAACCTGGGGGTTCTCTTGGACTCGCAGCTCAGGTTGGAGGAGCAGGTGGGAGCTGCAGCCAGGGGGGCCTTTGCCCAGGTCCGGCTGGTTCACCAGTTACGCCCATATCTGGACCGAGATGCCCTGCGCACGATCAATCATGCACTTGTTACCTCTCGACTCGACTACTGTAATGCTCTCTATTTAGGACTGCCCTTGCACACCACCCGGAGGCTTCAGCTGGTGCAGAATGCGGCTGCGCGGGTTGTGATGGGAGCTTCCCAATACTCCCATATTACACCCCTCCTGCGTGACCTGCATAGGTTACCAGTTGCCCTCTGGGTGAGGTTCAAGGTTTTGGTGTTGACATACAAAGTCCTTCTAGGCATGGGTCCGGGATATTTATGGGCGCATCTCCTGCTGGCATCGAGAACCAACCGCCCTGTGTGGGCCTATAGGCAGGGGCTCCTTGGGGTGCCATCTGTGACTCAATGTCGCTTGCCGGTGCCCCGGGGAAGGGCCTATTCTGTGGCAGCCCCTGCCCTATGGAACCAACTACCTCTGGGACTCTGTTTGGCCCCTGACCTCCGCACCTTCTGCCATGATTTAAAAACTTGGCTCTTTGAACAGGCTGGGCTGTGCTGACCTCTGGGGGGGGTTAAATTTTTAGTTAGGATTGGTGGGTTTTAGTTCTGTTTGACTTGTAATATTTAATGTCATTTTAGGTAATTATTTATTGTTGGTTTTTTAGTTCTTAGCCGCCCCGAGTCCCTTTGGAGAGGGGTGGCATACAAGTCAAAATAAATAAATAAATAATAAATAAATAATTCTGCATAATCAGTATGTGTTGGTTCTAACAACATATTTTAGTGTGCTTTAGATATCTCAACAACTTCTTAATGCATAACCAATGAAACTGTTTTGCCTTACCTACGTGTCGTGACAAAAGATTAACACTAAGTGCAATGTCGGGTCTGGTCCAACTACTAATTTATAACAATGACCCAATTACTGAACGATAAAGTGTTTGATTTTCAAAATCAGGACTTGGTTCATGTGCTAGATTATGAAAATCTGTTTGCATAGGTATGCTAGCTGTTTTAGCATCCTTCATGTTGCAATGATGCAAAAGTTGTTCAATCTTATCCTCTTGTGAAAGACTAAATCCCTTCTGAGTTTAGGTGATCTGTACACCCAAATAAGTGTTAATGTAACCTAAAGATTTCAATGTAAAATATTTCTGCAAGGCTTTAGCAAAATTCTCACTCATTTGCTTATTTGGACCAATATAATAATAATAATAATAATAATAATAATAATAATAATAATAATAATAATGTTGTTGTTGTTGTTGTTATTATTATTATTATTCGACTTGTATGCCGCCCTTCTCCCTAAGGACTCAGGGTGGCTAACAATAAAACAAGACCAAATTTACATAAAACAAGCATTAAATATAACAAGTCAGAATAAATAACAATAAAACATTAAAACATTAATTAAAATAATTAAAACAATAAAAAATCACACCCAGCTCATTCCAGGCCGGCCTGTTGAAATAACCAAGTCTTTAGGTCCCGGCGGAAGGAGCGGAGGTCAGGGGCCAAATGGAGATCCATGGGGAGATGGTTCCAGAGGGTGGGGGCTCCCACAGAGAAGGCCCTAGCCCTGGGAACCACCAGCCGACAATGTCTGACCAACAGTATCGCCAGGAGGCCCCTCCTGTGGGACCGAACAGGACGATCGGCATATGATGATACTGGCAGGAGGCGTTCCCGCAAGTACCCTGGACCCAAGCCATTATAGGTGGTTACTAGCACTTTGAAGCTAACCCAGAAGGCCACTGGCAGCCAATGCAGGTCGCGCAGGAGGGGTGTAACATGGGAGTATCGGGATACTCCCATCACAGCCCACGTAGCCGCATTCTGCACCAGCTGTAGCCTCCGGGTAGTCCGCAAGGGCAGCCCCATGTAGAGAGCATTGCAGTAATCGATCCTAGAGGTGATGAGCGCATGAGTGACCGTTCGAAGGGCATCTCGGCTCAGGTAAGGGCGTAGCTGGCGTACTATACGAACCTGGGCGAAAGCCCCCCTGGCCACAGCCCCCACCTGCTCCTCCAAAAAGAGCTGTGGATCCAGAAGGACACCCAGGTTCCTCGCCCTATCCACAGGGGGCAACACCTCACCCCCTATGGCCAAAGTTGGAACATCACCGGAAAACCAAGATGCCGATAAGAACAGCCACTCTGTCTTGGTCGGGTTGAGTTGGAGCCTATTTCTCCCCATCCAGACCCGCACCACCTCCAGGCACCGGGACATCACAGAGAGAGCATCACTGATCTGGCCTGGGGTGGAGATATAAAGCTGGGTATCATCGGCATATTGATGATACCTTACCCCAAAACCTCGGATGATCTCACCCAGCAGTTTCATGTAGATATCAAACAGGAGAGGCAAGAGGACCGACCCCTGTGGCACCCCACAAGTGAGGGGCCTTGGAGCTGATCTCTGCTCTCCTGCTAACACCGACTGCGAGCGGTCCGAGAGGTAGGAGGAGAACCACCGCAGAACGGTGCCCCCCATCAACATAAACAAGAATTATCTCATATATATTCTTAGATCTTTTTGTGAACACGCATTCATCAGTTTCGGACTTAATAAAGCCCATTTAATTTAGTTTGTCAGTAAGACATAAGTACCACATTAAACCAGACTGTTTCAGACCATAAAGACTTTTGTTTAGGAGCCAGGTATCCCCTTCTTGCTTTCGGAACCCTGGAGCACCTTTGATGTAAATTTCTTCATCCAGGTCAGCATGCAGATAAGCTGTTTCAACATCAAATTGGAAAACTTCTAAACCAAGAATAGTTGCAGTGGCTAAAGCAATTTTTACGCTCTCAGTTTGAACTGTCGGTGAGTAAGTATTTGTGTAGTCCTCAGGATAACATTGATCAAAACCCTGAGCTACAAGTCTGGCCTTGTATAATGACTCACCATTTGGCTTCTTTTTAATTCTATAGACCCATCTAGTGCCAATAACTTTCTTATTCGCTGGAGGACTTGCAGGTGTAAACACTTTGAGTTTCTTGAGACTGTCCATTTCAGCCTGCATTGTCTCATACCATTTCTCTTGCTCTGAATCAGGAAGATGCTTAATTTGTGTGAACTTGTCAGGAGGAAGTGTAACAGCACAAATCAAAGGTAAAGGTGCTTTTGTCAATTGCCATGAATATCATTTCAGAGGGATCCCCTTCGTGGCCCTCTCAGAACATCTCGGAACAACTGTCCATTCTTCTTCCATTTCGTCCTCGTCTTCTTCATAGTCGCTAGCGTCAGCATCGATGGCTTCGGAAGATGGAACATCTGGTTGAGAAGAACTAGTTGATGGAACAACCACCTGTGAATCTTGATCATCAGGCTGTGTGACATCAGTAGCATCATCTCTAGGAAAATAAACTCCAGGATCATTGGAGTGAATCCTGGACCAGTCAGCATCTTCCTCAAAATTAAAGGACTGAGAAATCACTATTACATGTTTGGAGTCAACGAATTTGCTCCATTTTTAATTGTCATCAATACCCCTGAATCTCATTCTTTTTGCTGCTGGATCTCCTTTCTTTCTTTGAGCTAATGGAATGTTCACCATAGCGTATTAACCAAAATATGGATGTTTTTAAGATCGGGTTTATATCCATATAACATGAAGAAAGCAGTCTGATTTATTACACTACTCCAGATACGGTTAATAATGTAATTTACATATTTAATAGCTTCACCCCAGTATGGGAGACTGAGATTAGCATCTTCTAGGAGACAACGCATCATGGTTTGTAGAACTCCATTTCTCCATTCTGCTACTCCATTTTCCGCTGGAACATAAGGGGCTGATGTCTGGTGCAGAATTCCATTCTTACGCATCCAGTCCTGAAAACGCTGAGACATGAATTCAGCACTGCGATCACTTTGAATTCTAGCGATGCAAACATTGTGTTGGGTATTGACATAAGTTGCAAAGTCTTTGAAGATCTGAAAGGTCTCTGATTTTTCTTTCATAGGAAATACAAATCCATATCTAGAATAATTATCAACAATTGTTAAAAAATATTTTTTACCACCAAGTGTTAGTGTAAATGGACCTACTATGTCAGTGTGTACCAAATCAAAAATGCTCTGCCTGCAAATCTTAGCCTACCCTAGACAAATCAAAAAATCTTAGCTTAGCAGACAAATCAAAAAGTGAGTTTTCTCCAAGTCATTTTCCAAGGAATTAGAGCTGAAGTATTTTTTCTGTGATATAATTTAGAGATAACTCTTTTAGTTTAATCTGAGTCAATAACTCTGCTTCAAAGTTTGTCTATAATACGTTGTTTGAGCATTTATTTCTGAAGAAAGGATCTAAAATAACTAAAATAGCTGAGCACATTCTGAAGAAGTTAACTAATCACTTCTAATTTAATAGATCAAAGTCTTCAGTCTGTATAATTTCTGATTGAACTTGGTTTATAACTTGTAGTAATATACAGAGAATTTAGGACATCTAAAAATAGTAGAAGTAACAAAAGGTTATTACTGTTTTTACCCATTTCACTCAGATTTTAAAATTAGAATTCCAAAAAAAGATTAATAGATAACAGATAATAACAGATAATCAGAGTTGGAAGGGGCCTTGGACTTCTGGTTGTACTCCTGTTGAGTCAGACCAGAATCTGTGATCATGCACGATTTTAATCTGCACTCGCTTGTTGGAGGGTCCCAGTTGGGACCTGTACCACCCTGGAGAGATGGTGAAGAAAGGGGAATCCACTGGAGGGTTGAGGGGAGCCGCATCTCCCCTCCCTGACATGAAAACCCCCCTCTGAAAATGAGTAGCAGCGGTGGTCTAAAATGGCCACCATGAAGATGGGAGGCAGTCCAGGAAAATAAGACTGTGCTGAAGTGGTGAAGCTGTGAACAGTGTGGGAACCAGATGAAATACATGGACAGTAAATGGTACCCCGAAATTAAAGAACTTTTTATGAAAAATTGTAGAAGTGGCGACCAGAGAAAGAGAGAGGAAAATTGGAAATTTGTGAAATTGGTTTTGGACTTTGAAAAGAATTAATTTAGAGGTGGAAAATCTAGAGGAAAATATTTGACTATAAAAGACTTGGAAATTGAACTGGATAATTGTTTGTATTTTGGCACTAAATAGGCATTAATTAAATGCTGGAATTGAACATGTTAAAAAGTAATAATAGCTAATAATTGGAATTAGCGAAATTAATTAAAGCTTTAAAAAGGGGGAAAGTGAAAATAAAGGGTGGAACGTGGAAACAGAGTTGAGAGCGCCACCTAATGGTAAAGGAAAATTTTCAGTGACTTAAAAAGTGCTTGGTCTGTTTAAAATTGGAATTGGAAATGAAATAAGAGGAATTATATTATAATAAACAAAAACCCCAAAAAGTGTAATACAAGAACATAACAGGGAAAAAAAGATACATGAAAATATTATTGTAAAAAGGAAGATTTTACCTTGGATTTGACTATTTGTTTTGAAAAGGAATTTGAAAAGAAGTAATTGAATAGAACTGAGATATAAGATTTATATACTGCTCTGATAAAATATAAAAAAGAAAAGACACTGGTTGAAATAAATTATTGGACATTTGGATTGACAAGATGAGTGGAATATACACAGAAATAAGGTTCGAATTGCAAAGCACGAAGGGCATGATGAAAGAAAGTTCGGAATTATGGAGTACAATGTTACAAAAACTGGAAATGGTGACACAAATCAAAGAAGAACAAAGAAAACCAGAAGGGGAGGGGCTTAATAAAGAAGAAACCAGCCTTAAAGAACAAGTGGAGCAATGAACGCTAAGACAGGATAAAAAAGGAGTTAAAATAAAAAATTAAGGTTTGATGTGCCAAACAAAGGGGAAACTATTTTGAAGGTTAAGTAAAGGAAAAAGAAACAATAGAAGAGGAAATTGCAGACGAAGGATCAGAAAAGGGAGGGTGACAAAGTAAACAGTTGGAGAAGTAATTTAAGGGAAATAATAGGGAAAAGAAGGGAAATGAAGGAAACAGACCAAAAATGACAGGAAAGAGAAAACAAACTAAAATGAGAAGAAATTATATAGTTCAGAGGATTAGAGATGGTGGGTAGCAGATGATTAGCAAAAGAGATTGTGCATGGAAATATAATGTGGTTATTAAGAATATAGATTAATATATTAGAATTGATGTTACATATAATTATTGATAAACTAGATATAAATTTAATTTGAAATAGATATGGAAAGGAGAATATACTAAAATATTAATTAATATTTAATAATGTGATGGAAAAAGTAAAGGGAGTATAAGATTTGAGTTTTTAAAAATATTGAATAGACTAAAATGGGAATATAAAGTTTGTATGTAACTGGTTTTCTTTTTAATAAATAAATGATTAGAATATAATATAGTAAAGGGAATACCATGTGGAATCTGATGTAATATATATATATGTATATATATATGTATATTTACCCAATAGTAGTTAAGGGATTATTATGGTTATATTGTTATAAATTTTTATAATGGGTTAAAGGGAGTAAATGGGGAAAATGTATAAGTAAAGGGGTGGCAAGCTCAAATTGGTAATAAAAGGGGAAAAACCTTTGAATGGAATAATTGTACGTGGAAAAAATTGCAAATGTGACAGATGTAAGAATACATGTATAATTATTGTAAAAATTGAATAAGAATATAGATAATATTGTTTAACATGACAGGAGAATATTTAAAGAAAAATGAAATAAGCTACAATATGAAATGAGATTGTATAAAATAAGAGCTATGAATATAGAAATTGAATAAGAATATGGAAAATATTGTTAAATAATGTATGAGATTATTTAAAGAAAAAGGTAATATTATGATTTTAATTTGGATATAAAATTTGATATGTAATTATGGTCACGTTTGAATGGAAATGTAAAACCTGGAAACACATTGTTCACCTAATGAGATGTTTTATAAAAGATAAAAAATAAAAAAATTATTTACAAAAAACAGTTGGAAGGGACCTTGTAGGTCATCTAGTCCAACCCCCCCAAGCGGGAGAACCTACACCATTTCTGACAAATGGCAGTCCAATCTCTTCTTGAAAGTCTCAAGTGATGACACTCCCACAACTTCCAAGGGCAAGCTGTTCCATTGGTTGATTGTTCTCACTGTCAGAAAATTTCTCTTTATTTCCAGGTTAAATCTCTCCTAATTCAGTTTCCATCCATTATTCCTTGTCTGGCCTTCGTGTGCTTTAGAAAATAGCTTGACCCCTTCCTCTCTGTGGCAGCCCCTCAAATATTGGAAGACTGCTATCATGTCTCCCCTGGTCCTTCTCTTCACTAGACTAGCCATGCCCAGTTCCTGTAATCGTTCTTCATATGTTTTAGTGTCCAGTCCTCTAATCATCTTGGTTGCTCTTCTTTGTACTTTTTCTAGAGTGTCAACATCTTTTTTATAGTGTGGTGACAAAAACTGGATGCAGTATTCTAGGTGTAGTCTTTACAGAGTGGTATCACTCATGATACCAGGTGTAGTCTTACTAAGGCTTTACAGAGTACCTCACATGATCTTGATTGCATCCCTCTGTTAATGCAACTTAGGATTGCATTAGCTTTTTTGGCTGCTGCTGCACACTGCTGGCTCATATTTAACTGATTGCCCACTAAGACTCCAAGAGCCTTCTCACAGTTACTGCTATTGAGCCTGGTTTCACCCAGTCTATATGTGTACTTTTGGTTTTTCTTGCCTAAGTGTAAGACTTTACTTTTCTCTACATTGAATTTCATTTTGTTAAATATGGCCCAGTGTTCTAGTCTGTCAAGATCCATCTGGAACTTGAGCCTATCTTCTTGGGTATTAGCTATTCCTGCCAGCTTAATATCATCTGCAAATTTGGCAAGTTCCCCTTCTATTCCCTCATCTAAGTCATTAATGAAGATATTGAAGAGTACTGGGCCTAAGACAGAACCTTGTGGCACCCAGCTGCTTACTTCCGTCCATGTAGACTTAAAACCATTAAGGACTACTCATTGAGTATGGTTTGTCTGCTGCTCCATCTGGTGGTGGATCCATCTGGTGGTGGTGCTATCTATCCCACTTTTTTTCTAGCTTACCAAGAAGTAGGTTGTGGTCTACTTTGTCAAATGCCTTGCTGAAATCTAACTATATTATGTCCACAGTATTTCGCTGGTTTACTAATTTAATCACTATATTGAAGAATGAAATAAGATTGGTTTGGCATGATCTGTTCTTAACAAACCTGTGCTGGCTGCTAGTTATTACTTTACTTGTTTTTAGATGTTGGTAGATCTGTTTTTTAAAATTATCTTTTCCAGGTATTGATGTTAGGCTGATTGATCTGCAGTTTCCTGGGTCTGTATTTTTTCCTTTTTTTTAGAAGATGGGAACCACATCAGCTCTTTTCCAGTCCTCTGGTCGTTCCCAGGTGCTCCAGGATTTTTGAAACATATGGTGCAGTGGTTCTGAGATCACCTCTGCCAGCTCCTTTAAAACTCTTGGGATGTAGTCCATCAGGCCCCAGTGACTTGTGTTCATCAAGATCAGACAGGTGTTCTATTTTTTTTGCTTATTTTAACTTTTATTTCTGGTCTGTCTTTTACAGTTATGTTTTTGGTAGGTTGAGCTATAGTTTCTTTTTGTGTGAAGACCGATGCAAAGAATGAGTTAAGCAGTTCTGCTTTCTCTCTGTTGCCTGTTACTTCCTTGCCTTTTCTTCTCTTTAGTGGATCGACTGTTTCCTTGATATTTTTCTTGTTATCTATATGTTGGAAGAAACTTTTTAAATTATCTTTGACTTTTGTTGCAAGTCTGTTCGTTCTGAGCCTTTGCTTTCCTGACTTTGTCTTTGCAGATTCTGGCTATTCTGTCTTAATTGTATGTACCTCTTTCCATTTTTTGTACTTGTCCTTTTTTTCTTTCAATTTGCCAGAGATTTTTATGCAGCCATGCTGGTTTCTTCTTGGATTTCTTGATTTTCTTTCTCAGTGGTATTGTGCTGGTCTGGGGTTCTGTGATTGTACTTTTCAGAGTTTCCCAAAATTCTTGAGTTGTTTTCCCCTTTAGGATTTTCATCTATGAAATCTTTCCCAAGTTCTCTCTGAGTTTATTAAAATCAGCTCTTTTAAAATCTAAGGCTCTGGTGTTGTTATGTTCTATTGCTTGTGTTTGTGTTATGTTGAATTCTAGTACGACATGGTCACTCTCCCCCAAGGTTCCTGCAGTTTCAACTCCCTCTGTCACTTCTTCTCTGTTTGTAAGAATTAAGTCCAGTATGGCTGTCCCTCTAGTTTCACCCTCTACCTTTTGGACAACAAAGTTGTCAGCTAGGTTGGTTGGGAACCTATTTGATTTCTCACTTGGTGCAGAATTAGTTTTTCAACTGATATCAGGATAATTGAAGTCCCCCATTACTATTTTAGTGTGTTTCCTGCATATGTTTGTTAGTTGGTTGGCAAAAAGGACATCTATTTTTTCTGCTTGATTGGGTGGCCTATAATATACACCTATGGCCATGTCATTCTTTTTTTCTTTTATATTGACCCATATGCATTCTAGGAGGTTTTTTCATCTTTGGTTTCATGCATTTCTGTAGCAATATAGTGGTCCTTTACATAGAGTACAACTCTACCTCCTCTTTTATGGGGTCTGGGTTTTTGAACATTTTGTATCCTTCTACCAGTATGTTCCAATCATGGGTTTCATCCCACCAAGTTTCTGTTATTCCAACTATATCATATCTATCTTCATGTATTTGTAGTTCAAATTCACTGTTCCCCAGACTTTGTGCATTTGTATATAGGCACTTGAGAACTTTGTCTGATGTGTTTACTATCTACATAACCTGTGTTGTGCCTGACTGCCCCTTGTTCTTGCCACCTGTTTGATTAGTGCACATGGTATGGCACTCTCTATTAAATTCTTGATTTTGCTTGACAGCAAGATTGATTATAAATTATAAAAGGCTCTAAATCTTTTAAGAGTATCTGGTAGGATTCAGCAATTTTGAGTATCTGGTGGTATTCTTCAGTGACTTAGATTTCAAGGCCCGGGAGGGCCTTCTCTGTGGGGGCGCCCACCCTTTGGAACCAGCTACCCCTGGAGCTACGTCTGGCCCCTGACCTGCGCTCCTTCCGTCGTGATCTAAAGACTTGGCTGTTTTCATAGGCCGGCCTGGATTGAGCGGGGTTGAGGATTTTTAATATTGGGATGTTTTAATATTTTATAATTATTTGGATTGGGTAAATTTTGGAATAAGTTTATATATTGTATATCTGTTTTTGTGTAAGCCGCCCCGAGTCCCCCCAGAGATGGGGCATATAAATCCAAATAAATAAATAAGTCAGATTTTGATTTTCACTTCTGCTAATAATCATTTGATTTTTTTTGTAACTGGAAAGCCTCATAATAAAAAGATAACTTTGGAATTCCAACTCTACCACTCTGGGGATACTGTAACTGTCATTAAATGGTCATAAGTCACTTTTTTCAGGGCCATCGTAACTTTGAATGGTCATTAAATGAACTATTGTAAGTTGAAGACTGCTTGTGTTATTACAACAGTAATGTTGTAGCCAAGTAATTTTTAATTTTAACTATATTACTCTTTTAGACTACCTGCTGTTATTGAACCCATTCTCCTAAATAGGATCCTAAGTTACCTAAGGCAAATGTAAAGAGTGGTTTAAGTCGGATACTGATCCTAAGAAATAATGTATCTATACTTTAAATATTAAAGATAACTTCAGTATATAACTGAATTTAACACTATCTGGCAAAATTAAGTGTCATTTCATTCAGTGTGTAAAGCAATTATGTAATATGAGTAATTGGGATATACCTTGATGCCACACTCACAAACATCCTTCTCATCCATTTAATTTGTTTATTCATTAAATTTATGTGCTGCCCATCTTGTCCAGAGTTGATTTCATTTTGATTTTAGTGAAATTGAAATTAATTCAGTTGAATTTAACTTCAAGCATGTTTTCCTCAGGACAAAAATGCTTCAATTTTACTGGCTCTAGGATGCTAACAACTAAAAATAGTGTATTTGCAGCTAAGTAGTTAGGTTCCCTTGTAATAAATATATAAAATAAAATCTAGAATCCTAAGTATATAAACATTGTCTATTAACAGTACTACCGATGTATCTTTTTGAAATTTTTCTTAATGTAACTGACAATCTGCCTTTAGTGTATTTTGGTATGGAGACTATACAGGTAGTCCTAAACTTACAACAGTTCATTTAATGATCATTCAAAGTTACAATGACAATGAAAAAAGTGACTTATGAACATTTTTCATAGGTACCTTTGCAGAATCCCCATGATCATATGATCAAAATTTAGATACTTGGCAACAAGTTCATACTTAGTACCATCGCTGTGTCACAAAGTCACGGATCATCTTTTGCTACCTTTTGCCACCCAAGCAAAGTCAATGGGGAAGCCAGATTCACTTAACAACTGGGTTACTAACTTAGCAACTGTAGTGATTCACTTAAGAACTGTGGCAAGAAATGTCGTAAAATGTGGCAAAACTCATATAACAAATGTCTCACTTAACAACATAAATTTTGGGTTCAATTATCATCGTAAGTTGAGGAGTACCTGTAAATTAGCTGCACTATTATATGTACCAACGATTTTATTAATGAATACAAATGAAATTAAACATGTTTTATTCATTTAGTAAATAAAGAGAAACAATAAAAATCAAGAAGTTAGAAGGGAAAATCATTGCAAAAAGGGACCCCTCCAGAGGTGGTATTCAGCAGGTTCTGACCAGTTCTGGAGAACCGGCAGTGGAAATTTTGAGCAGTTCAGAGAACCAGCAAATACCACTTCTGACTGGAGATTTTACATTATCCTTCCCCTGCCATGCCCACCAAGCCACGCCCATAGAACCGACAGTAAAAAAATTTGAATTGCACTACTGGACCCCTCATTTTTAATAATAGAACAAGAAGTTAAGACTGGTAAAACCAGCATTTATTGCACTAGGAAAATAAAGTGTTGAATAATCTCTGCACATTTAAAATGTAATTGAAATGGACTGATATCAGTCTGTATCATGCTTTCTACCAAATTATAAATTATCTCTCACCTTTCTACCAGTTGGGTAAATATAACAAAAGAACACAAAATTGATTTTAATTTTTGTACATGCCTAGCGTTGATATTTTTTTAGTGTTACATGCTTACTTTTTCCTTAGCATAATTTAAAAGCTCTTCTTTTACATGCACTATATTGTATACATTTTAATTTTCAAATTGCATTGCAATACCCTGAAAAATAAATACTGTTAGTAGTATCAGTCTATAAAATTTGAATCAAACAAATTTCTCTTCCATGCCTAAATTCAACACATACTCATGCAGCATTGATGAAATATTCATTAAAACATTTCTATGGCTTCTCTCCTCTTCTTTGAAGCGAACCATTCATATAATATTCATTGTCAGAAAAGGAAACAGGATTTCTGTGCACACGATGACAACTGTATCTTTCTTACATCCTCAAGAGTCGTAAAATCCCCCAGGTATGCCTATTCTATAATTACTTGTTGCAACATAAGGAGATGTAATCTAAGTCCGCTTAGAAGTTTTGGAAGTGCAAATCCAGATGCTGAAAAGTAGTTGTCTAGTATATGAGGGGATGGGGCAGGCACAGTGTGGGAAATGAATAGCAAAAAAACAAAACAAACATTTTAAGATGGATATAAAAGCCAACCTCCTAATATTTCAAAATCTGAAAGCCAATAAAAATATGAAACTGAGTTAGTCCTTAGTTAGAACACATGACAGGTATGCCCATGGCACAGGCACAGGAAATTATCTAGATGTTTACACAGTACGTTTTGGATCCTGATTTATTAAAATGTTGAGCATTCCACATATTGTAATTGTATTAGACAATAAGTTAAAAACCTATTCATAAAACCAATGAACTGATAAAATACAGTTTTAACCAAAATATATTGTCTCTCCAACATTTACTTTACCAAGCATACACTATAGTCTTAAAACCAGAAGTGAGGCATATTCAAAAGTAATAGTTATAGAATTTTCAATTCTGCACAATTTTCTCCAAAAGTATATTCCAAGCTCTTTACAATACAAAAAAATAAGATGTTAGACTATATATTTTAAAGAAAATATATAAATATATCAAGATAATTATCCATTTTTTAAAATATAGCCATTTTTTAATATTCTGTTTTAAAAATGGCACTCTGATTGAGCGACCAATTTATAAACCAAACACAAACATACAAATATAAAAAAAATGTTTTAACATTAGACAGCCTGTGTCTTGTGCATCCTGAGGTTGGGAAAAATGGGAGCATTAAGAAAGCAGGATATATAGAAATATGTACAATTTTAGAATTGGTGAAGACAGGATAATGTACTTTGTCAGAATATTCACAAAAACTTACAGAACAGAATGTAAAAAATCAGCATGTTAGTTGACATTGCTATCAATCAATGCATCAGTGAAATTTTGCATATAAACACAAAAACTGTTGAAAAAAAACTTTTGCATTAAATCTTTTATCAGGTAACTTGGTTATAAAATTATCAGCTAAAGAATTTTTGTTTAAATATATTTGTATTAGCATAGTATATGACTGGGGCACCCATAATTACTAGGATACAATAGTTGGTGGTGATAGTATACTGGAAGTAATATCCAGTATAACATCCCAAACACTTGGAATGTTTGAACAAAATAGTCATTTCCTGATAAATACCTATTGGAATTCTTAGAAAACAGAAATTAAACCAATCCAGATGGAGAATTTTTATAGTATTATTTTATACAGGTAGTCCTCGACTTATGGCCATAATAGAGTCCAAAATTTCAGTTGTTAAGGGAGATATTTGTTAAGTGAATTTTGCTCCATTTTACAACCTTTCTTGCCTCATTGTTAAGTGAATCCCAGCGGTTGATAAGTTAGTAACCTGGCTGTTAAGTAAATCTAGCTTCCTCGTTGACTTTGCTTATCAGGTCACAAAAGGTGATCACATGACCTCAGGACATAGCAATGGTGATAAATATAAACCAAGCAGCTGAATTTTGATCACCTGATCATGGGGATTCTGCAAAGGTGGTAACTGTGAAACACGGTCATAAGAAATTTTCAGTCCTATTGTAACTTTGAACGGTCAACTAAACAAACTGTTCTAAGTCGAGAATTACCTGTATTTAAGAGTAATATATATCTTAGTATATATATATATATATATATATATATATATATATATATGCTGTAAGAAAAATGTTTTAACAAACATGTTAATGCAAGCCAAAATAAAATATTTACCTTTTTAAAAATTAAAGTTGGAAATCTATTTTAAGCATCAAGTAGCATTTTTCAGAAGCTTGCTTACATATTGAAATTACTTTAAAATGCTTTCACAACTATATTGTAAGATGAAATTAGATAGTAATGCATTCTAAGGGCAGCTTACGTGTAGAAATATTGCTTATACACAGCAGTCTTGATTAACCATTATGTATGATCTTAAAAATCAATTGTTCTTCCAGAAAGTTTAAAAAAATCAAAAGAAAATTTTTCAACAGCAGCTTCATTCTACAAGGACATCCAATACTTTTGAGAAAATAACTAATATAGGCAGGCTATTGTATTTGTGATCTGAATTTAAAATACAATCACTATGCGATATCCAAATTTAGATTCCAGATAAGGTAAAGTTACTTCTTCAAACACAATGCATATTTCCTAAAACTCCATGTGCAATTTCCAAAAAATGGTTCTACACAATCAAAGATTCTTCAGAGAAGTTAAGGGGAAATTGAAAATCTTAACAAACAGCAGGAGTGCCCATTTGGTTCCACACTGCTTTGGGATGAGTTTTGACATTGCTTAGTTTACCAAGATATCAAAGCCGAACTTCATGTACAAGATAAACTTTTTTCAATGATTGACACTGGTTTTACAAGGGAAAACAATGCTCTGCTTGAGAAAAATATATAGCAAGCTGCATAATTGGGCTTTTACTGCTTAAAAATAGTTTTAACTGAACATGTAATGTACAGAACCCTCACTCACAATATGAATTACTTCTTGAACTATTAGCTTACTGTTTGACTTTGAAATTGTTCCATTTCTAATTCTGATGTATTATCTTGAAAAGCCAATACATCAGAACATTTTTCTCCCTTTCCAGCCCTCTTAAAGACAATCCCAAAGCAAGTGTATATGATCTGGGCAACATTATTTCACAGTGCAAAAAAGGTTCTTGTCTATAGTCACTTCCCATGCCTTTCCTTTGGAAGAAATCCTTACAGAGGTTCTCTGCCTTTTTTCTGGAACACCCATTACAGATGCAGTGTTCAAAAATGTCCTTTTTGACTTCCTTGATACTGTCAACTTTTTAATATCAGCTTTTTTTTCTGAAGATGTTTTTTTATGGTAGTGTTCTTTGAGTGGTGCCTGAGAATAGATGATTTAAGAGTACAAGATTTTTTTTTAACCTTTCCTTCTATTTGCTGATTTGTTCTTCTGGGTGGTTGTTTTCTACTGCCTTTCTTAACAAGGTCATGTTTGATAAAAATTAGCTCTGAAGTTTTTTTCGGAAACCCTGATTCCCTACTATTGATTTTTTTCCTCTGCCATATTTTCTTTGGATTGTCTCTTTCTAAACAATCAGCAGTATGGGACTTCAAAGGACATTTGACTCCTTTCCTCCTAAATGGATTGAATTGAAAGTCACCTTCCTGCTGTGATTGATGTGACTTCAACGGTGAAATAAATAAGTGTTTACAGCATTTCTCTGAACAGTTATACACCAAGCATTCTGATCTTTCGGATGAAATAGAGGGGTCTTCTGACTTATGATGATTTGAATTCATATCATTCTCCTTAACAGGGTCAAGCAAAAGAGATACCGCATGGTTTTCTGGGGAATTGAAGGGCTTTGATATATACTGGATATCAGCTTGTTTCTTCCTGTTTCCATCAAAATTGAGGTTCCTGAATAGCTGTCGAACATGTGCTAGCTTCTTTGTTTTCCCCCCAGCTATGCACTTAGGAGGTGTTTTTAAAATTCGATTTGTCAGAGGATCGTAATACTTAATAGAGGTTTGTTTGTACTTGTACCTTACAGAATCTTTACTATCTGTGGAATTGTGACTTTTAATTTTGGGAATCTCTTCAGCCTTGTTCCTAAATTGTTTCATCTCTGGACATGAAAGAACATAGATTAGTGTTTGGGGCTGTAAAGGGCTCATGATTTTGGTGTAAGATTTAGGAAGCTTAAGAGCACATAACCTAGTTTTCATGGTAGGTGTTTTCTCATTCTCTGACCAAAGGAGATTGGCCATCTGATCTTGTAGCTGATAGTCCTTCCTAATTATTTTTTGCTTTACTACAGGATACTGTACTAAACTTGTTTGTGTGCCATGGCTCACCTTGACTACTTGGCATCTTGAGGCAAGGTGGAAAATTCTTTTTTGGGGATTCTTCAGGGGCTTTGGAACATGTATTTCTGAAGTTACAGATAAGTTGCTGAAGTCAGGACCATCACTTAGCCCATCAGTAAATTCTGGAAGCCCTTTAGCAGGCCCAGCCTTTGTTTTGCTAGGTAGAACTGCACTGATCCTCTCATCAGTCTTTTGAGGTTTTTTTCTCAGTGTACGATGAGCCAAGGGCTCAGTATCAAAATGGCAGCGGAAGCGGCCTTCTCTAAAATCCCGCACAAGTGCTTCAATTTTCATATCATCTTCGTACATGATCTGAGACCAGGTTTTTCCTACAAAGGAAGGAGGCACGTGAGGCAGAGCTGGAAGAACTGGTTCTTCATTCTGAATTGAAATATCATTTTCTGCTTCTGCTATTTGCTGCACTGAAACATTTTTAAAAATGGAGCTGAGTTGGGTGCCATAGTTTTCATCTTGTAGATTTATTTTAACTTCTTTGAGAAGTTCTAGATTTTTAGCAGCTAATTTGGACAGGTTTGCTTGTGAATCAATAGCTGCATCACAATCAAAACTCATATCTGAACCATGCAGACTACTGTGATCCAAAAGTGACAGAATATTTACACAGGAATTTGTATCTTCTTCTCTGCAAGGCAACTCTTTGGGAGGAGATTCATAACAGTATTTCAAAATGACCTGTTCAATTATTTCATTTATAGAACTTTCAGCACTTCTGCACAACCGTTCTTTTTGTCTTGGTAATTGGGGAGCTGCTTGAAAATTCAGGGAATTGCTGGTGCCCACAGGTTTTCTAGAATTCCTGAGACAGAGGTTAATCTGAGTTTCATCCTGAGATTCTAAGTCATCTTGTTTTAAAAAGAGTTGACCTGAGATTAAAGAGTTGCCCGTATTATAGACAGGACTCTTGTGAAAATGTGAAACAGTTTTTGACAGGACTGGCTGTAAACCAAGGTTTTTGTTTGAATTCAAAAATCCATCTTGGTTGCATATATCTTGGGTAGCCTGTTCACATAAGCCATCTGCTTTTACTGGATAGCTAATATTTTTTGCAAGTCTATGAGGTGGGGATGGTACCTGGCTAACAGGTAATGGATGGGGTAAAACATCCCTAGCTGTAAATGAGACTTTCTGATTACTGTTTTTGGTGAAAAGGTTTGTAGGACCAAGATTATTTATATTACTGGAAATATACAGATTTTGTTGTGAAGCTCCTAGTTTGGGTTGTTGTCCCTTTCCCAGAGTCTGGATAGGGAGAAGTTCTACAGAAGCCTTCTTCCGCTTTTCATGGTTCTGGGAAATAAGGCAACCTGATTCAGCAGTGAATCCACTGTCAATGTTTGGATTTTCCACCCTGCTCATCTGTCTCTCCTTCTCTTTGACTTCCATTGAAACAGCAGCCCCATCTTTTGCAAGAAGCTGGGAGTTGAATGGCATGTCATCATAAGTTGGTCTAGGGAAAAATACACATCAACATTATAAATCATTGAACATTAAAGCAGAATACGTAACTAAGGGATGAAAAACCAGGAGATTTAATAAAACTGTAATGGTCCTATTACAGTAGTATGACTAGCAATACAGCTGCAAACCAAACTGGCTTATAAAGCACTCATGAACTTACAAGTTTGAGCTCTGAATTTCATGGATTCATATGTTGTTTAAATCCCACTGCTATATAATGAGGAATAAAAGGGAACTTTCAACATTCTGCATCATTGGGGAGATGGCACCATGATCTCCATAATCATTTTTTGTGTCAAATTTTTCAGTCACAATAATTAATATGTTCTGAGATACAAGAATCATGGTTCATGTCTGGGTTCACATAAGACACCAAACCACAAACTAAAACAGATTAGTTGAAATGGCATAACACAGAAATCTACAAATTAATTAATGATATTTTCAAGCCATAGCTTGAAAAGCTAGCCTTAGCTATGTTAATTGCAAGAAACTTTAATGTAATCATGTAATTTTTAACTTAAACTTTAATGTAATCATATTCATGCAGCTGAATATGCTGTTATTCAAAAGTAACAAAGGTCCATGTCTAAATTATAAAATGAGAAATCTTACATTTGGAACTTGTAGGATACAGTACCATTGATTTTTAAAGAAAACCAGAATAAGTAAAATGCATGAAGAAAATAATTTATACTCAATATTACTGTATACACAAAAACCAAAAAATGGACTTCCACTGCAGAAAAAACAATTACTACCAACTGCCTTTCACTGAGGACCTGTATACTGCACGAGTCAAAAAAAGGACTGTGAAAATATTTACAGACCCCTCACATCCTGGACATAAATTGTTTCAACTCCTGCCCTCAAAAGGACACTATAAAGCACTGCACACCAGAACAACTAGACACAAGAACAGTTTTTCCCCGAATGACATTGCTCTGCTAAACAAATAATTCCCTCAAGATTGTCAAACTATTTAGTAAGTCTGCATTACTATTACTATTATCTTCTCATCATTCCTATCACCCATCTCCTCCCACTTAGGACTGTATGACTGTAACTTTGTTGCTTGTATCCTTATGATTTATAATTGATAGTTTCCTAGTATGATTTGATTGCTTACTTGTACCCTATGACTATCATTACGTGTTATACCTTATGATTCTTGATGAATGTATCTTTTCTTTTTATGTACACTACATATGCACCAAAGACAAATTCCTTGTGTGTCCAAATCACACTTGGCCAATAAAGAATTCTTTCTGTCTGTCTGTCTGTCTCTCTGTCTGTCTGTCTGTCTATCTATCTACTCAGACGAATCTATAAATATCTAAGTAATAACAATATTATAGTTTATTTTAATTAATATGAGTTAAACAGGATTATTTTGGATTGTGGGATTATTTTGATGCCACTAGTCTCTCTTTTTATCCCTCTCATAAACAGTAATTTAAAAAATTGATCAGCAAAAAGTTATATGTAGCCCTCAACTTAACAAGAGGAATTGGAATTTCTCTCATTAAGTAATAGTCAAAGAAAGCAAGCACATTGCTTAGCAACAGCAATCCCTACAATCCCAGTTACTGTCATTAACTAAATACCACAGTGATTAGATAACGCATCTTCCTGCTGACTTCCCACAATCAAAGTCAGTGGGGCAGCCACCGGGAAATTTCAATTTCCAGGCCTCCAGGAAGGGAACTGGATACTGCTGGGGGTGGGGTTGAGAGGAAGGAGGTTGTGTAGATGAGAGAGGAAGTTGAGGAGGATGCATGACAGGTACAGCATGGAGAAGGTGCACGAGAATGCAAGGGAAGTTCAGGAGGGTGTACAAGGGATGCCATGAGTGTGTGCAAGAGACACAGTGCAGGCAAGGGAAGGGTGTAAGGGAATGTGCACAAGTTGGTCAGGGTGTGTGAGGGCGCATGAGGGTTTGAGGAGGGTGCTTGAGTGGGTGGGACAGCATGAGCACAGAGGGATTGGGGGAGGGTGTGTGAGTGGGACAGACTTACCCCAGTGACTTGTGACCTTCCCTAGTGGCTTCCTTATTGACATTTCATTCTGTGCTAGTCATAACCATCATTCGTTCAGTGCTACTGTGACTTGGAATAGTCACTGACCAAATGGTAATAGGTCGAGAACTACTTATTGTGTTTCCCCGAAATAACCTACTCCCAAAATAAGCCCCAGTCTGTTTTTACATGTGCACCTAAATATAAGCCCTACACCAAAAATCAGCCCTAGTGAAGGGGTTGGGCATGGCCAATATAGGAGGCACAAGCATGTGAGCCGACGGTGTCTGGCAGCAGCCACAACCCATGCAGCACAGGTGAGTTGAGTTCCTGTGCAAGCAGCAGGCAGAAGCAGAGGCAGGGGGAGGCAGGTGATCCAGATGTGCACAGGAAAGCCAAGTGTCAGTGGGCCAGAGCGGCGCCCAGCCTCAGGAGGCTCATCTTCTCATGGCGATACTGGTAACAGAAGAGGCAGAGGCAGGCAATCCAGACGTGGCATCCGGGCAGCAGGAAAACTGAGCGGCCATGGGCTGGAGTGGCAGGCAGCCATGGGAGGCTCATCTTCACGTGTCTCAGCTTACCTTCCGCTCTATGCATCAGAATTGCCTGCCTTCCACTGCATGGCTTCTGCTTTGCACAGCCCTAGAGTGTGCCAACCAAGGGACCGGCGAACTGCAACTGATGTGTTACACTGTCGGTCCCCATGCACTTGCCAGCTCTTGTGTGTGCTCTGGGGACAGGGCGCCCAGCCAGGCTGATCACCCTGAAATCACGTTTCCCTGAAAATGGGCTTATTTTGGGGCCCAAAAGAAAATAAGTCTGCGTCTTATTTTCGGGACAACATGTTATAGATAAATCTATTATAGCGCTATAAAAAACAAAAGAAAACAATCCCTCCATTCTCACTTATATTTGTATACAAAAATATTTTTCAACTCATGACCTGCCCTTTCTGTTAACTAAATCTTGTCATTTCCATCAATAGTCATTCCACTATGGGATACCATGGGATTTTAATTTTTAAAATCCTTAGTAAGTCAATTCTGTTGCTACACGTCTACTGTTCAATTGTATAGTCCTTGTCCTTGTCAGCCCGGGATCCATCTTGATTCAGATGCAGATTTAGGGCTGCCATGGGGGGAGGGGTGGGGTGGACAGCTGTGGGAATGAGAGAGTAATGAGGAGACCTCTGGTCCTATGTCACTGCATGATCGGCGCAGGGGAGCGGGGCTCTGCATCCCATTGAATCCTCTTCATGAGGGGGCCCCCCAAGGGGCTAAAGTCACCCTGTAAGGGTGACATACAAGGAGGGGCACTCTACCGGTCATGGAGAGTAGCAGCTCTCCTGCTGGACCTAGGATTCTTTCTTTGCCAAGGACAAAGACAAGGCGGCCAAAATGGCCACCATGAAGCTGGGGCAGCCAAAGAAACCAAGACTGTGCTGGAGCGGTGAGAGTGGACAATGATTGGAGTTGGGTGAGGTGATTTTCAACTTTTGTTAAGGATTTCCCTAAAATAAAATTAATGCGGGAAAAGACACTCTTTGGAATACCTTTAAGCAGTGATCAAAGAGTGACAGAGATAAATTGCACCCTAAAAGTTATATAGAGTATAGAAAACTGGATGTAGAAACTCTACTGACAGGACTCTGAAAAGGCGTTTTAAAGTGCTGGACATCTGACTGTTTATTGGATATTTTGTTGGAATTCTTGAAAGAAATAATTGGCAGAATAGTCTTAAACTGGATTTTTAATGCTGATCTTCGAAAGTGGATTTTTAACGTTGACTTCTAAGCTGAAGGTGCTATCTACTTGTGAATGGATATATACTATGTCATACTCCAAGCAGGATAGCAACCTGGGAAAACTTTGATAAGAAGAATAACACCTGGAGCTCTGCTGTATTATTTACTGTTCTATACTTATCTACTTTATGATGACTAGAGGACTAACCTTGAAAACCTGGAGGACATCTAATGAAATGACTCTTGAATATTGGAACTAACTAGCAATTAAAAAGTGGATTTAAATAATCATTTGGAAAATTCCCTGTATTATATAAATGGAACCTATTGACTAATTGTGGGATATAAAGAACTATAACTATTGTATCTCCTGATGAATAACATTAAGATTAAGTAATCTGCTGCTCTGGGAAGTGAAAAAAAATAGACTTTGGAGTGGTGACAGATTACTGACAGAACATTGAATACTACTTGGACTCTTCAAAATAAGGTAAGATGGCTCATCAGGAAGAACTGGAGACACAAAAAGAAATTATCATACTACTCCAAAGCATTCATGACATGATGACGGGGGACTTCAGAGAGATAAAGGACTTATTGCATGATATAACTGGAAAGACTGAAAATGTGCAACAAAGAATAATGAAGCAAGACAATAAAATCCAGGAAACAAGGGAGATAACTGTAAACTTAGAAGATGAGATAGAACAGATGACACAACAAATAGAACAAGGAGAAAAGAAGGAGGAGACTATACAGTTAGGTGAAATAAAGTTGGGAGAATATATATTAGGAGTTAGAAAAATGGAAATGAATAAATTAAAAGATATTTTTGGAAAAAAGGCAGAGGATTTGGCATACCTATGGGTGGACTGGCAGCAAAAAATAAGGGGGATGGAAATGATGGTTGGGCTGAATATAAAAAAAGTAGATTGTTAGGATTCCGGCAGTCACCCTAATTAAATCATGAGCCTCGAGCCAAGCTTCAAAAAATTCAAAGGATTTATTAGGAGCGAACATGTTGGCATGACCTGTATGAAGCTGATTCTGAGACATGTAATTCACTACCTATGACCCTGCTTTCCCCCTACCCCTCTGGGTGTATCATAATTCATATTCTCCAACGAAACACATTCATAGCTGAGAGTCATCTATCACGTTCTCTAATTAGGGGTTTTTGTGGCAGAAATTCTGGTAGCTTAGTTTTGCAAGATAAGAATGGAATGCACTTTTGGTTTTAAACTGCCACACTGCTCCTTCAAATCCGCCTCCCCCATTCATGGTAGCTCTAAAACAGGCATAGAAATGTTTTATGAGTTGATATAGATAAGGACCCAAGGAAGGAGTATGGGAGGCAAGTCAAAAAGAGAAGAAGTGAAACTTCCAAGAGGATGAGAGATGATGGATAGGAAGGATTCTTATTAAAAAATAAGATTGGCTGTACTAAACATTAAAATAGATTTAAAAATTAGAAATAGGGGGAATATTGTTATACATATTTTTACACAATATATTTAAAGTGAATGTTAAAGAATAAGACCAGATCTTGAAAAAAGATGTTATCAAGGTATGCTCAAAAATAATACTATTACTATTAGAAGGATGTAGCAAATATTGAATAATTGAAAAATGAAGGATTATATGCTGATATTGATATGTATAATAACACTAGATCATGTAAGTCTGATTAATGTGGTAACTTTCACTTGTATTATTACTTTTGTATCAAAATGAATGAAAGTCAGACCCTACACTGTCCACGAAATGATACTGATGTATGTTTAAAAATAAAAATTTTACAAAAAAAAGAGAGTGTAGTGAGGAGGGAGGATAGCCACAACAACATTCTTTTGCCAGAGCTCAAGGTCAAGTCACTGGAGTTTGGAGGGGAGTGACTTGGCGGGAGTTCAGAACTGAGGTGGATTGGAGAATGTGACTTAAGAATCATCAATAGGGCTGGGTGTGAGTTTTAGTGTAGCAGGGGGGAAATGCGGGAATTCAGATTTGGGTTTTCCCCAGATGTGCCAATATGACTTCTCTAATAAATTCTTACTTGGATGGACTTTGTCTCTGAGTGCTGAATTTGGGATGGAGAGTTTGGTTGGAACACTGACAGTCCTACGATCATTTGTTTAGTGACCAAAGTTATGACAGTGATGAAAAAATAGACAGTTCCTCAGCGGTCTGGCTGTTCCAGCAGTCCCACTCCCACCCCCACCCCATGTGATGATTGGTACCGGGACACTTGGCAATCCGTATGTACTCATGACTGACTGCCAATGATCGCGCAATCACATGATCATCATTTGCAACCTTTTCTGCCGGCTTCCCTAGAAAGTCAAAGCTCTCCCTACCTTATGCTTGCAATGTGCTGGTCACTGACATACCCTCTATGACCCTTGCCACATTTCCCTTGAACCCTCATGCATCCCCTCACATCCTCCCCAATCTCTATGCACTCCACTCTCTTGCACTCTCCCAGACCCACAGAGCCTCTTGTGCAATCCCATATACCCCTCCTGAATTGCACAGTGTCACTTGCACAACCCCATGCACCTTCTCTGAGCTGCATGGCCCTTCTCATGTACCCTCTAAGCATCCTCCATGCCAGCCACAGCACCTCTTCCGACACTTCTGATCACCCTCTTGACCCACATGGTGCCTCTTGTGCATTTTCCTTGAGCCTCCTAGCGCCTCTCATAGCAGGAAGTTGCCTCACTTAGTGAATGTGGGATTTAGTTAACAACGGCAACTGGGACTGGGGAATTGCCATTGCTAAGTGACTTCAATTGCTTAGCAATGGAAATTCCAGTCCCAATAAGCTGAGGACAACCTATATGTGTGAATAAATGATTACAGTTAAATTTTAAAAAATTCTAGGGGAAACAAATTAGTAAACATAAAATGTTAAAGATACTGTGAAGAAGGTATGTATACACAAACACACATATATTTTTGTTGCCTCTTGAAATCTGATCGATATACTGAATTTAAAAACCCGCTATATAAAACTGCTGCCATCAGAAATATCTCCCGCACCATCAATATAGTGCACCACATAAAAGCTCGAAGATTGAAAAAATCCTCCTGTAGTCTTCTAACTTTTATAAATAATATATCAAGTACCAGAGCAAAATACTATTTCAGGCATTAAATAATCCATTCCGTGGCTGGTTGTTACATGTCAGTAATAGCCCAATGTTCAGGTAAACTAAAGAATTAAATAGTGAGAAATACCAATAGTATCCTCATAATCAATGCTCAAACAGAATTTTATGAATAGATTTTGAAAAGCAACTTCAAGCACTGAATCTTCACTTCCCAATTAAGAGTCCACAAAATGATTTAAGCTCAGTACAAATTATTCTAGTCCAGGTGAGGGTTGCAACTTGCCAGGTACATAATGGTTTGATGGAAACATGACAGAGGTGAGTGGGGGGGGGAGAACAAAGATTAACCTGGGAATCTCACTCACGTCACAGAAGAGAACACAATACTTCTTCCTCACTCATCTGTCATACCAACCTCTAATAAATTTTTGTACTGAGTTTTTATTGTTAGCCGCCCTGAGTCCTTAGGGAGAGAGGGCGGCATACAAGTCTAATGAATTATTATTATTATTATTAATAGAAGACTCCACAGCTTAGCTTGGTCATTCAGCAAGTGCCTCTCCTACCTTTAGAAAGGACTCATCTCTCCCTCCATATAGCATTCTTTCCCATTTTTTGTAATTTTGCAATAATAGAGGGTGTAGACCTAATGAGGCTTGGAATCAATTTACTTCAATGATCATAGTATTGTTAAACAATATGTCCAATTTATGAGTTGCTGCAAAATAGAACTTTACAATTGCCCTTGAAGGAAACCCATGAAATTTATATCAGGCCTATTTCTTACTATGATTAGAATCACTTATTAAATGAGTCAGGGTTAGGGCACTCTGCCATATAAAGAAAGCCATCCATTTATCACAATGGAGTTTGGTGCTTTCATTTCCACTTTTGTTAATGGAATTAGGAATTATTATTATACATGGTCACATTAAACAAGCCAGCTTTAGAAATAAAACAGCTTGAAATTAGCTTTATTTTAAACTACAGTTTCATTCCAGTTAAATAAAAATGGAAGGAAATGAAGGAAGGAAAATTGTGCAAGGCCAATAAGTTATGCTTATTCATATTGCACCAAAACTTGGTTGACTACATCTCTACTAATTTAAAATAGGGATGTCAATCTGTTGTTTACATTTCTTCTAAAAGTTGCTATGAAATTTTAATTTTTAATATGACCAAGAGGAAAATTATATGGAGGGAATTGTAATAATGTATTTAATAAACTTCTAATTTGAGAAGAATATAAATACATCTGCAAGTGATGCTAGGACAAATGTTAAATTAAACATTTGTCCTAGCATCACTTGCAGATGTATTTACATTCTTCTCAAATTAGAAGTTTATTTTAAATTCTACTTACATTATTTGTACCTAATGCAACTGTTAGCACATCTCTTAAGTGAAATCAATTATTGACACATGGGACTCAAAACATAACTTCACACCATACATCTCTGTCTGATATTTATATTACTATTAATTTAGAAAATAGTTCATAATATTGATTATATATAACAAACTTCAAACTCAATGATAGTACATTCAGAACAAAGACACTAAATTGCAAAAATACTACTGTATTAATTGAACTAAGCCTTAACTATCACATCAGTATTTCATATTTGCAACTGCAAATGTCTTAGTTTATAACTTCCTTTTTGTAGATCAAATTTTATTCCCTTCTCTTTCTCATGTTTTTCACTTTTTATTTTAGTTTTCATATATTCATGGACAGAAACAGATATATAAATACTTCTAGGTTTTTCAAATCCCAGTTGGTTTGTTCACTTGGAGTGGATAGCAAATACTGAAAATATTCCCTCTGAGCCTGTAAAGAATGCATCACAGTAAAGTGTTGGCTTAGCAACTAAAGCATCTCTGCTTGAAAGTGTCTGAGTAGTGATTCGTCCAAATTAGAGGAAGCTTTGCTCTAAACATCAG
This sequence comes from Naja naja, assembly GCA_009733165.1. Taxonomy (NCBI): domain Eukaryota; kingdom Metazoa; phylum Chordata; class Lepidosauria; order Squamata; family Elapidae; genus Naja; species Naja naja. The sequence continues at coordinate 186,176,698 of CM019148.1, forward strand.
CATCGTGTGTTATTCAAATGGTTCCTGACAAGCTTCAAATTTATTGCGATAGGAATACCCAAAAAGTAATTTTTGAGATGTCCAGGTCATAGTAGACATTTTTTCCCTCAGTTATATATTCCTTTGGAGTATTTGAAATGCCGTCCACGTTTCAACAGCATCACCAACAATGCCCTTTCTGGATTGTTTTTCAAGAATATGAATGTAGGCTCTGATATATTGATAATATATTTCATGCGACCAACCTAATTTGAAGTATTTTGGATAAGACTTTTTATTAATTGCCCAGTTGTTTAAATTGTTCAAACACAACCCTCTTTTCAGTCTCATAGCGAAGATCTAATTTATAACCATCTGCTTTCTAATGCAAAATTGAAGCAAAATGGCCATTAGAACAGCTATTTGTACCTGGCAGGAAGTCACAAGTCTTGGGTGCTAGGGAGGTGACTGGGCAATGGAAGCAGGTACACGCTACAGAGTTCAAGCTCTTTGAGATCTCATATTCCACAGCAGGCTCCTTGAGAAAAAAAAGCAACTATAGTAACCTATGGGAGTGATTTGAGACCTTCCCTGCTAGCTTCCCATTAAGGGGTGCGAGGTGGGGACCGCGATTCCCAGGGTGGTTGGGATTGGCAGGAGACGTCGAGGCATAGGGCCATATCATGTGCCGGGAGCACGTACCCGCCATCTTTGTGCGATGGCGCGCTCCGACCCTATGGCCTCCTCCCTAGGGGGCATCGGAACCGGGACCCCTGGGCTTAGGTTGGTGTGTTTTAATGCCAGGTCCGTGGCTAATAAGTCCTCCCTCCTCCACGAGATCATTGAGGAGGAGGCTGCGGACCTGGCTTGTATCACCGAAACCTGGTTGGGCCTGGAGGGAGGTGTCCCTCTGGTTTATCTGTGCCCTCCAGGTTTCCGGGTTCTGCACCGGCCACGGGCCCAGGTAAGGGGTGGTGGGGTGGCTGTGGTTATTCGGGAGACCCTGTTTCCAAGGCAGGTCGTGGTTCCAGAGATAGGCGGGAGTGAGTCCCTCCTCTTGAGGTGGGGGCCTAATGGTCGGGTGGGCTTGCTGCTCATACCTTTCCCCAGCTGTGTGACAGCGGCCCTGCCTGGGCTTCTCGATCTCCTCTCGGGGTGGTGGTGGAGTTCCGGGCCTTATGGTCCTGGGGACTTCAATCTGCCTTCCCTGGGGGGAGCGTCGGGCTTGGCCCAGGAATTCATGGCTTCTATGGAAGCCATGGGCCTGACAACTGATTCAAGGCCCGACTCACGAGGGGGGAAATACTCTTGACCTAGTTTTTGTCTCTGAACAGTGGCATAGTGACAGAGGGCAAGCCACTTTTACGGCGTTGCCCGTTCCATGGTTTGATCACTATCTCCTACGGCTGGTCTTCCAACAGGCTGCCCCCCACTGCTGGGATGAGGAGCCACTTAGATGGTTCCGCCCCAGACTCCTGATGGACCCTGAGAGGTTCCAGGCGGAACTGGGGTCCTTTCCCTCTTCCCTTGCCCACAGCTCTGCCGAGGATCTGGCGGCCGCCTGGCAACAGGCTGTGTCGGATGCCCTCGACAGGGTTGTCCCCATGCGTCCCCTCACACGCCGTGGATCCCGGATGGCTCCTTGGTATACTGAGGAGCTCCGGGAGATGAAGCGTCATCGAAGGGGTTTAGAGAGCAGGTGGAGGTCCACCCGCTCCCAATCCGATCGAACCCAGCTAAGAGCCCATATTAGGACTTACCTGGTAGCTATGAGAGCGGCAAGAAGGTCCTATCTCTCCGCCCTCATAGCGTCCGCAGATAACTGCCCAGCTGCCCTGTTTCGGGCTACCCGCCCTCTCCTTAGTATGGGGAGGCGGACCCAGGAAGGGCTGAGGAGTTTGGTCAATATCTGTCGGATAAGATCGGATTGAGGCGGGTTGTCCTCTGATTTGCAGTGGTCTGAGGAACGGGATACAAGCAGTCTGGCCAGTGTGATCTGGGATGAGTTCGATCCTGTTTCCGAGGATGAAGTGGACAGGATTATGCGGTGCCTGAGTTCCACCACATATTTGTTGGACTCGTGTCCTTCCTGGTTGGCTTATGCCGCCAGGAGGCCACCTGTTGGCTCGGGCAGTTGTCAACGCTTCATTAAGGGAGGGTGTTTTTCCCTCCGCCTTGAAGGAGGCGGTGGTGAGACCCCTCCTGAAGAAGCCTGCCCTGGACCCGACCATGTTAGACAACTTTCGTCCAGTCTCCACCCTTCGCTTTTTGGTGAAGGTTGTTGAGAGTGTGGTGGCTCAGCAGTTTCCACTTTTCCTGGATGAAGCGGACTACCTGGATCCATATCAATTGGGCTTCCGACCCGGTTACAGCATGGAGACGGCATTGGTCATGCTGATGGATGATCTCTGGAGGGCTCGGGACAGGGGTTTTTCCTCTGTCCTGGTCCTATTAGACCTCTCAGCAGCTTTCGATACCATCGACTATGGTATCCTTTTGCGTCGCCTCGAGGGGTTGGGAGTGGGAGGCACCGTTCTTCGGTGGTTCTCCTACCTCTCGGTGATGCATCAGTGTTGGCGGGGGTTGAGGTGACCCTGAGGGTGCTCTCTTGTGGGGTCCCTCAGGGGTTGGTCCTCTCCCCTCTTCTATTTAACATCTACATGAAGCCGCTGGGTGAGATCATCCGTGGTTTTGGGGTGAGATTCCATCAGTACGCAGATGACACCCAGCTGTACATCTCCACCCCAAACCAGATCAGTGATGCCCTCTCTCTGATGACCCAGTGTTTGGATGCGGTACGGATTTGGATGAGCGGGAACATGCTTCGACTCAACAGAGCTTTGGTGGCTCAGGCTGTAAATGCCTGCTCTTAAGATCCAGCTGTCTACAACTACTGTAGGCTCGAATCCCACCAGGCTCAAGGTTGACTCAGCCTTCCATCCTCTTGGGGTAGGTAAATTGAGGACCCAAGATTGTTGGGGGCAATTAGCTGACCTTGTAAAAATGCCGCTTAGTAATAAGCAGGCATATACAATGGAATGAAGGCTATTGCTGAGCACATTGGATTGTGCTCCAAAATTGTAAGCAGCCCTGAGTCTTGGAGAAGCATATAAATGTAATTAAAAAAAAAAAAAAAACCCGGCCAAGACTGAGTGGCTGTGCATACCAGCATCTCGGGCCAGCCAGGAATATCCATCTTTGGCCATAGGGGAAGGTGTTGCCCCTGTGGATAGGGCGTGGAATCTGGGGGTCCTCCTGGATGCATGGCTCCGGTTGGAGGAGCAGGTGGGGGCCGTTGCCAGGGGGGCCTTTGCCCAGCTCCGCCTTGTTCAACAGCTTCGCCCATTTCTGGACCAAGATGCCCTGCGCAGAGTCACTCATGCCCTTGTTACCTCTAGACTCGACTACTGCAACGCTCTCTATTTAGGACTGCCCTTGCATACCATCCGGAGATTGCAGCTGGTGCAAAATGCGGCGGCGCGGGTGGTGATGGGAGTTTCCCGATTCTCCCGTTATCCCCCTCCTGCACTGCCTGCATTGGTTGCCGGTTGCACTCCGGGTGAGATTCAAGATTCTGGTTTTAACATACAAAGTCCTACACGACATGGGTCCTCAATACTTAAGGGAGCGTCTTCTGCTGATATCGAGTGCTGGCCGCCCTGTGCGAGCACATAGGCAAGGACTCCTCGGGGTACCGTCGGCAGGCCAATGCCGGCTGGTGGTCCAACGACGAGCCTATTCTGTCGCGGCCCCTGACCTCTGGAACCAACTGCCCTTGGGGCTCCGCCTGGCCCCTGACCTCCACACCTTCCGCCATGATTTAAAGACCTGGTTGTTTGACCAACCCGGGCTGTGACCCCTCCCTGGGGGGGGATAGGTTTCTTAATTTTTAACTATTGTAAATTTTAGTTTTTGTAATTTTGGGGCTTGTAAAATTAGTTTAATCTCTTTTTAAGTATTTATTGTTCCTGTTTTTAGTTGTGAGCCTGAGTCTTGGAGATGGGGCGGCATACAAGTTCAATAAATAAATAAATAAATAATAAACTTTGTTTGTGGAAAGATGGCAGGGAAGGTCACAATCACCTGGCCATGGGATGCTGAAGCCATTGTAGGAGTGAACCAATCGCCAAGTGAATTGTGATCATATGACCATCAGGGTGCTGATGAATTTCAAGAACTGGTTGTAAGTATCACACTTCTTCAGTGTCATTGCAACTTCAAATAGTTATTGAACAAGTAATTGTAAACTAAGGACTACCTGCTTCTCTCATCTTAGTTGAGAATTGTGAAGTATTTCCCTCTTAACTCACTGGAGAAATCCACTTGGTAAAGTTAAGTATAATCTGTTATGAAGATCCAAAATTAGGAATATGAATTATATACTATCAAAAAAATACAACTGGCAATTGTCAACCCTTAAAAGAACCCTCACTTAGTAAATAAATTTTAAGACCTGTCAAATATTTAAAGAAGTTATAAAGAAAACTAAACTAAATCTTTTTAAAGCAGTCTCCTTTAAGCTGCTTTAGGAAATTGCTTAGGAAGTCATATGTTAATCACACTAGTATTAAAGGGCCCAGATTGTGTTGCAGAATGTTGCAGATATCTAATTTATTTACTAGATCACTCATATTGTTTTTCAGGTACTTTGGTCCTCAGATTGATCTCTTGCTTCATTTATACTGTCTTCTTTCAATAGGTAGATTTCTATGACAATCTCTCCATGCCCTGATTATTCTTTATATGTTTCCCTTTGCCTAAAATTTCTTCCTAATTGTTTCTAAATGGCATACCCTTTATGCTGAGAATCCACTTCTTAGACTAGAGCAACATATGGGCAGAAAACATGGTGGGCAAAAATACCAGAAGCTCTGTCTTTCTGAACAAATCTTCTCTTTCCAACAAATGAACAGACTGCATTTATCCTCTCTTCAACCGTCCTTCCCTATATTGTCTGAATTAGCTGGTTCCCCTCCCTTGCTTGGCCCAGCTCAACTGCATAAGGAAAAAACAAAAACAATGTTATCTAGATGATGTCTTTACACAAGGGAATTTAGTAAGTAGTTAAATAAGACAAACTGTCTTTTGAACAGGCTAAAGAAGCATTTCATTGCAGAATATGAATTACTATTAATTCACAGTAATGAATGTTTATAAGATTATAATTGTAGACCCCCAATGCAAAGATGGCAGGCACTAGTCTGTGCAGTCACCAGGAGCTGAGCACAGTTTAATGGTATTTATCTAACATGATGTTTCTTGCAAACACTGCACACACGATTGTCCCCAGTTCGGAGAACCAGCAAATCGTTCCACTGGCCGGCCTCCCCGCCCACTCACTCCTTACCTGGAATGAGAGCCATCCAACTTACCTGGTTTGGTAAGTTGCTATTTTTCCTCCCCCCCCGACCATTAGCTGTTCTGCTCTGCCAGGAAATTTAGATTAGCTAGAAAGCAGGAAATCCTTGGATTTCTTGCTTTCTAGCTAATCTAAAAGCAGAGCCGTACCTTCCTTAGGACTGAAACTTTTCAGTGCAGACTCAAGTAGCCGATTGCAGATAGATAGATCTCTAAGTTAATCTGTGATTCTATGAGCAACTCAATCTGCCTGCCTGCTTTGGGGTAAAAGTTGCTCTTTTTTTAAATAAAAAATTCAATATTTACATACATGGTGTGTTGTGAGTTAATTTTGTGAGTTTGCTTGCAAACAAATTTTATTTGACAGACTCAGATAGCTGATTGCAGATAGATAGATCTCTAAGCGAATCTGTGATTCTGTGAGCAACTCAATCTGCCTGCCTTCACCAACAGAACCGGTTGTTAAGAAATTTGAATCCCACCCCTGGTCGCAACAGATTCAATCTACAGTTTTCTCACTTCTTTTACAACTTCTTTTTAAGTTGCTTCCAGGTACAAATGTATTTTAGCTGGCCCAACAGTTTGCCAATTTGATACATTTCTACTTTAATATACTGGATTTGTATCATTAAACATTCAGATGGTTCAACGCATTGAACGGTTTTACCTGTTATCATGGTATCTGTAGGGATGGTGTTGTAGAACATCTTGCAGGAAACGCTCCATCAAGCTACTTGTACCCATGCGATTCCTACAGTAACTGACAAAATGTTTGTGCTGGGAACTATATACATGCTGAAGATAAAGAGAAAAGGGTATTTTGTATTTTCATCCACTTTTGGTTTTTTCCTTTATAAGAGACAAAAATAAATTCCAGTAATTGGAATTGCAAAATATTGTAAGAAAAATAATATTTTAAGAGTGATATTACTTGATGTCATGGAACTAAGAAACATTGGTGAAAAACCAACTGCAGTAGCAACTAAGGACAAGACACCAAAAAAAGCAAAAAACAAAAGCAAAAAATGAAAACAACCCTACCCTATAATTGGGGAAAAATAGCAGTGTACCATGGTGTAAAATTTTGTAGTTAGAGTAAAAAGAGGATATGGTAAAGAATCATTTTTGTACCACTGGTAATCCTAATCCCGATTCTATAAGCATTTTTTGTCATTTTTCATAGATCTTTCTCTTCGACACTAAACTATGTCACAAGCAAGTAAAGTAGGTAGCTCATCAGGAAAATCTCCTAACAGCAACCTTTCCTGTAAGCCATCTTCCAACAAGAATCCCAAGCCCCCCTTACTTATGGATCCTATGGAGATTATGGAGCTCTGCTCTGCACCTGTAACATGTCTGCTTCTGTTTGAGTTTGCTCCATGTTGGAGAAATCTACAACTGGTATTGTAAAATTTATTTAATATGTTTATAAAGAAGTTAAATGAAGCCTCAGTCATCTGTGTTTACTTTTCTGGCACTGAATTTACGCTGCAATACTCTGAACAAGGTTTCTATATGCCAGAGTTAAATTTTTATTTAAATACCTGTTCCAGATTGCTGTAGGGTGCATGGCAACAGTTGCAATAACCTTGTCTGTTCTGCATAACAGGTAGTCCAGTCTTTGACAGCATTAATCCTTGTTTATTTAAACTGAAAAATATAAATTTTGATATAATTTATTTTCAGAGAGAATTATAAAGCATTGTAAATGAAACTAATGGCAAAGGAGTTTCCATTATTCAGAAATATCTACTGTATTAAAGAGTAAGAGTAAGATGGGAATTTACATTAGTTGTGTGATGATATCACCAGGCAAATGAGGCCAATTACATAATTTCTGTCAGTTTGAAACATATGTGTGATGATGTCATTGTTCAAATGACACTGCATGCAAATTCCATCACACAGAGGTTTGATGAAATGAGGTGTTGCATGCTCAAGTATTAAAAGGTGTTAGTGTACTATTACAACAGCATTCTTGTTACATTTTTCAACAGCCCAACAAAATTAATTAAATCTCACTGAATGTGCTGTAGAAGTTGCAGATTATTTACATTCTTCTCTAATTAAAAGTTTATTTTAAATTCTGCTTATATTATTTATACCTAATGCAGAAATTAAAATCAGCAAAACACTAAAATGAATTAAAAGAAAATGGAAACAAGACAAAATACAAAAAGGATAGATAACATATTCAAATAAATGTTACACTAGCTAACAGAAGGGACCCAGAGGTGGTATTCAGCAAATTCTGACCAGTTCTGGAGAATTGGTAGCGGAAATTTTGAGTAGTTTGGAGAACCGGCAAATACCACCTCTGACTGGCCCCGTGCCCATCTATTTTCTGTCTCCCAAGTCCCAGCTGATAGGCTGAGTCTTCTTTTGTTGCCCTGCACAGGAGAATGGAGCTGGAAAGCAGGTTTGTGGGGTGGCGAGGGAATGGGAATTTTGCAGTAACTTTCCCCCAGGAGTGGGGAGGGAATGGGGATTTTGCAGTATCCTTCCCCTGGAGTGGTGTAGGAATGGAGATTTTACAGTATCCTTCCCCTGCCATGCCAACCAAGCCACACCCACCAAGCCAGGCCCATAGAACCGGTAGTAAAAATTTTTGAATCCCACCACTGAAGGAACCCTTCCCTTAAACAAAAAACATGTTAATCAGTTTGTGAAACCTACCATATGAAATACCAACCTGCCCCCCTGGGAGTTTCACAGTTTAAATGTGGCCACTGAGAACCTCCTCCCCTTCCAAATCATGCTATTGCCACAGCCTAGGGAAAGGCCTCTACATTTCAGAATTTAGTAAAGCTGGTCTGGGATGAGACAGTCCATAAATTATCCTGAATCTAGTCTTTTTATAGCTTTAAGAATAATCAACAATATTTTAAATTGTGCCCATCATTATTTTAAATTGGATAGTACAATTCCTTGGTGAAGCATTGGGCATTCTTTGTACTCTTTTGACCAGATCTGTCAGAATATTCATGAACTGGCAGAGACATGGTTAACAAGGTCAGAATGGGAGCTGAATTGGGGGCTGAGAGTGGAAGGAAAATGGGTGTGGCTTAGCTCTGTGCTCTCAGCTCTAAACTGAAACTGGCCTCTGCTCTGAGCTGCTGCTTGTGTTTTTGCTTGTAACCTTTGCCATATTGGAAGAAATTACTGGCATTGTAAACTTTACTTCAAATGTTATTATGTATATAAAGAAATTAATGAATCCTGCTGAATCAGTCGTCTGTGTGTGTTTTCTGGATTTGAATTTTGGCTGCAAAATCTAACAGGTTATGAACCCAGCCAGCCCACGGAACACACATAAGGACTGCATTGTAAATTAAACTGAGTGAGACTGCCTGTGTTTACAAGGCAGAGGAAAGCTTTGCAGGATGGCTGAGAAAATTAAGGAGAACTCTGCCTCATTTGGGTCAGAAGAATTATATAATTTGGACTGCAAAGATGGAATGTTTCCTGAAAGCTAAGGAACTGTGGGATATTGTTGAAAACCCACCCCAAGTGCCATTAGCTGCTGCAGATCAGAGGCAGCATGATAAAGCAATGGCTTATATCAACTTAAGTTTAGAAGATGAACAGTTTATCAATGTAGCTGATTTAAAGACTGCAAAGGAAATCTGGTTGAAGTTAAGAAGTGTTCATGTGAGTGTGTCTGCATGCAATATCGTGCAATTATCAAGAAAGTTATACAGAGCCAGTCTGCAACCAGGAGAATCTCTGGAGCAGCATCTTGTAAATATGCAAACTTTGTTTGTGGAGTTAGAACAGCGTGGAATGCAGATTCCTGAATCTCAGAAAGTGCTGCTGGTTTTAAACAGTCTAGATGACTTGTGGGACATTGTTTCTGCAGTATTTGAATGCAAACCAGAGCAGGAATTGTGTTTGGAGGCACTGAAAGCATGTCTGATCATGGAAGAAAATAGCCAAGAGGAGAACTTCCTGATGAGGGGGCCCAAGGAGCAGAAAGATAAACAGAATGGAAAATTCCACAGGCTGTCTGTCTGCAGAGAAGAGAAAAGCAGCAGAAGATATCAGATCACAGCCCAGCAACAGAGGCGGTGCTTATCTGTGGAGAACAGACACACCTAAAAAAGGACTCTTTGCAAAGGAAAAACTTTTTTGCAAGGAAGAAGTTATTGGCAAGACAAAAGCAGTTTACAGGGAAGAAAATCAGCAGATGGACAAGTTGCTGTGGCAAAAGCCAGCAATTGTAATAGTAGAGATCAATGGTTAATTGACAGTGGAGTTAGTCAAACAATTGTTAACAATTCTAAATTGTTTTACAGGATGGATGCAGCTACAGGAGATGCAGTAGCCTTGGCAAATGGCAAAAAGACTAAAGTCATTGGAAGGGGCAGTGTGCAAATTCCGTATCTGGAAATAAGGTTCAATGATATTTTGTGTGTGCCTGAAATGGAGCATAATTTGCTGAGTGTCTCTAGTTTAGACAAGCAAGGATTTGAGACCACATTTGTAGATGGGCAATGTATCACAAGGAGATATGGCAGTGTATGTGCAAAGGGCATAAAGCAAGATAACCTTTATGTGTTGCAAAAACAAAAGGTTCGGTGTGTACAAACATTTGACAATGTGGCACAGCATGATTCATGTCTTGCACAGAAAGCTTGGCCATGCCAGCTTCAGAGTTGGTCAAAAGATGGAACAGTATGCAGAAAGATTGCATTTATAGGGATGTAAGGCATATTTGGATTGTGCCGTATGCAAAACATGAAAGTCCAATAACCAAAAGTAGCACAAGGCAGACAAGAGCTCTAGAGCTGGTACATGCAGATTTGGTTGGGCCAATGCAAACCAGTTTGGGAGGAGCAAAGTATGTGCTGGTCATTGTAGATGACTATAGCAGGTTTGGGTTCTGCTGTTTACTGAAGAGTAAAATAGAGCTGCTACAGAAATTTAAGCAATGGGTAAGCTTTGTAGAAAGAAAGTATAAACAACAGGTATGTCAGCTGCAAACTTGACAGAGGTTCAGAATTTATATCAACAAGTTTTCAACAGTGGTTGTGACAGTTAGGAATAAAACACAGACACACAAATCCATACATAGCAGCTGAGAATGGTGCTGCTGAGAGGCAGAATGGAGTCTTACAAACCATGAAGGACGCACTGCTAAAGGATTCTGGTCTGAAACGGACCATATTGGGGTGAAGCCATGTTGACTGCTAATTATTTAGTTAATAGATTGTGGAATTCCTCCATTAATGATACTCCATATGCAGTGTTATATGGGAGAAAACCATCTCTGGCATATTTAAGGGTGTTTGGAAGCAATGCATGGGTGCATATTCCAAAAGGGAATTAGAAGAAAGGGGAAACCAAAGGCTAGAAAGCTCAAGTTTATGGCCTATGAGCCAGGCTTTAGCGATGGGAGCAAGAGAATAGTAATTTTCAGGTCTGCAAGCTTTGCAGAGCAAAATTGGAACAGAATTGATTTAAATTTTTGGAATGATTCACTTAGTGATGGTGATCCACTTAGTAATGGTGATCCACTTAGTGACAGTAACTCACTTAGTGATGGTGTCAGAGTTCAGGGAGAAGCTGAAAAAGATATGAAGCAAAAGAGGGTTGAAGCACAGGAGCAGTCAATGCCACGCAGGTCAGAGCAATGGAACAAAGGGATTCCACCTGACAGCTATTCTGCTAGTAAACTTAATATGTGTAATGTATGGTATGAGACAAAGAACTATAAGGGAGTATTGGCATTACCTAAAATTGAACAAATAAAGTGGAAAGAAGCCATGGGCAAAGAAATGAAATCCATGGGAGAACATGAAGTGTTCACATCTATGACTTTGCCACAGGATAGCAAAGCTGTAGGATGCAAGTGGGTATACAAGAAGAAAGAACTGTCCAATAATGAGGTACAATATAAAGCACGGTTAGTGGCACAAGGGTTTTCACAAATGAAAAATGTGCACTATAATGAGGTATTCGTGCCAACTGTAAAGAGTGAAAGCATCAGGCTGGCACTAGCATTGGCCATATTTGGCATTTTGACATAATCACTGCATTCCTCAATGTAGAATTAGAGGAAGACATTTACATAGTTCAAGCACCAGGATATGAAAATAAAAGCCTAACACAGTGTATAAATTGAACAAGGCCATTTATGGGCTGAAGCAGTCAGCCAGGAATTGGAATATTTGTTTAGATAAGGCACTGAAAGGTCTTGGGTTCAAAAGTTGCAAGGCTGATGGTTGCATATACACTGGAAAGTTAAAAGGTGGGTATTGTCAACTATTAGGATTTGTGGATACAAAGGATGTATCACAGGTAAACGAATTTGCTAATAAGTTGGAGAAGAAATTTGAATTAAAGAATTTGGGAGAAATAAAAAAATATCTCAGTGTCATCGGGAACAAAAAACTCTGAAAAGGGGAGGAGAAGAGCAGGAAATAAAAATATGAGACATAAGAAGTTAAATAAAAAGGAATATTTGCAAAATTAAAAAAGGTAAACAGAAACAGCAGAAAATTGAAGGGTGGAAGGAAGCTATAAATAGGGAGGAGGATAAAAACTAGAGAGGCAGAATAAAGAGGAAAATGAAAGGGAAAAGAAGGGATAAGAAGCAGGATTTGGAAACAAAGAAATATGGGAATTGTAAAAAAATGAAAAGGAATTCTTTAATTAGAAGGCATAAAGACAATGGCTAATTAATATCTTAAAAGAGAATTCTGCAAGGTGAGGAGGGATAGTTTAAATATACTTAAAGTTATGAATATTGTAGAAAATAGGGATATATAGATTATTAAGATGGAAAATAGAACTGATACTCTTTGGAATTGGAATGTAAGCTCTTTTCTTATATGCATAGAGATGAACATAATAATTAATGGAAGAAGTTTACTAAATATATTGAAATAATTGAAATGAAATATGAGGGGGGTTGTAATGGAGTAGACATTTTTTTAGTTCTGGAAAGCAGGCCTTTTTAAAGGTATAAAGATGAATGGAATAATTAATGGAATATGTGCATTAAAATAATTCAAATCACATAGGAGGAGAGCTGGAATGGAATTAATATCAGAGTTTAGGATTAAATGAATAGATTAATATGTTTTCTTTAGTTTGAAATTGTAAATAATTTTTATGAATTTAAGAAGGGGAAAAACCATACAGAATGTGATTTATAATTTCAACTTTTTAGGTAATAAAGGTTAAATGTTCATTGGGATTAAAAGGGGAGATAATTAGTGAATTTGTAAACTTTAGAGGTGGCACACTTAAGATTGGTAATTTAAAGGGGAAACTAATTATACAGAATGATTGTATTAAATTAGATTTTATGAATGGATGTAATAAGAATATGTGATGAAATATGCAAATATGACAGTTAAAAGTATTAAAGTATAATAACTGTGCAGATATGTGAAATATAGGTGAATTAAATAATGAGGCAAGCATTTGGAATAATATAATAAAGTAGAAAATGTATAAAAGCATTGTTAGGATAAGAAGTTGAACATAAAAACTGAATATGTAATTACGGTCATATTTGTATGTAAAGATGAATCTGTAATCATGCTGTTCACTAAAAAGAGACATTTTTAAAATGTGGAAAACTGAAATAAAACTTGTTTAAAAAAATAAAAATAAAATTGCAACAGATGACAGTAAAAATAGAAGCAAGCATATGAACATTAAATATTGTAATGTAAGAGAAGCCATTAAAGATAAATTGATTGACTTCCGGTGACATCGTGACATGGCAAGGTAGGAGATCAGTGTCTCGCTCTCCTACTTCGGGATTTCTGCGGTCTGGGCGGCTGTTCATGGTGGGAGTTGAACCTGGTGGGATCGCCTGTACGAGGGAGTTCTCTCGGAGCCCAACTGGGTGGTTGCGACCCAGGGCTGGGCAAGGGAAGGAGCCCTGAAGCCCAAGGCAGAAGAAGCCAATCTTCCAAGGGTGGCCCGAAGTCGTGACGGAGCAAAGCAGTGAAGGAAGACGAGGAAGAAGATCGAAGTGGAGTCTTGGAAAGAGCTTGGCGCCAAGCCTTGATGTGGATTACAACCCGGGGGAGCAAGATCTGATTTGAAAGACTGGGTGGAATCTGTGGAGATCTGGAGCGGAAAGGGGGAAGGCAAAGAGAAGTGGCAAGGGTGAGGTTTCCTTTTCTTCCTAGCTCCGGTCAAAGTAAATTTGTACCTCCAAGTGGAAAGTGAAAGAGAGGAGAGTATTGTCTTTTGGACATAATCTTGGTATATTTCAGCTGATTGAACCGTAGAAAGACTTCTTAAACTTTGGAACACTGGATTGGAGTGACAGTGCAGATTAAAGAGGAAAGTATCGTAACTGAAACTTCCGGAACAGAGGAGTAAAAAAAAAAAGGCTTGGAGTGACTGACACTTTAGCGAACCGAGACTAATAGATTTGAAGGCACAGACATACATTTACAAATAACAGAGGAAGAAGTGGAAAGAACTTTGGAATTCGTATTTTGGATACTGGTGAATTAGTAAGGAATCTAAAATAACTTATTTACCTATTTATTCACTATTACTGGAGCCAAGTTAATAATTGGGAACTAAGAAACTGTAAACGTTTTATTTTTTCTCTCCTTTTTTTTGTTTTTGTTTTGTTTTACCGGTTCTAATAGATGTATCCAGAACAATTAGGGTATATAATTGCTACATTATTTTGAATTATTGGTTAATTTGACACTTGATAAAGGGAATTTTTCTCATTTTCTGATTAATATGCCACACCTATTTCTTCTTTATTTATTCTACAAATATTTATAAGAGTAAAATACAAGGAATTTGTAGCAATTTAAGATAATTATAGTAATGAATTAATATGATGACACACTAATCACCTGCTCCCTCCCCTTCCGTCTCACACCCTCTTATTATTGGTTATTGTAAATTAATTTAAAAAATAATAAGTTGAATCTAGAATTTATGATATATTAAGAAAATAATAATTGAATCACGGGAAGATAATAACTGATTAGAAAGGTTTTAAGATCGCTGAGTAGTTAATTACTTAAATATAATCAACTGAATTGTTTAAGTTAGGAACAATAATATTGTGCAGATAATAAAGTAGCCTCTACATTAATAAATACTTAGGTAGCCAATTAATGATAAGTGGATAAAGAGGGTGAACCTAGTGATAAATTGTAGATAAGTGTATGGTGGTTGGTAATACAATCTGGGATAATATCCTGAGGATACTCCAGGAGCAAAAAAGAATAATTCAAGAGATGACCAGTACAACCACCACCATCACAAAAGCGGGTAGAAAGCTAACTACAGTAACAACCCCAACTACTCCTACGGTGCCAGCAAACCAATTGAAGGGATATTGGCCCCAGAGAAAACTACCAGCCAAACCAGCGCACAAACTTTACAAGCGTCTTTATTATCGATTCAAAATACAATGCTGGCACTGCAGGAATCTATGCACAGGAACCATGCAGAAAGTAAGGCAGAGAGGCAATAAAAGAAGAGATAAAAAATGAAATAGGGGAAATAAAAAATGAGATTAAGAATCTGGAAGGGACAATAGGTCAGATACAGCAAGCGATCAAAGTGAATGAAGAAAAAATCAATGTAATAGAGAAACAGGCAGTTGAAACGGAAAGAAAAATGGAAGGCACGGAAAAAAAGTTTAGCGAGCAGAAGAAAGAGACAAACAAGACCCTGGCGTATTTGGAGCTGGATAAAGCTTCATACTATCTTAGGTTCCAAAATGTGGAGGAGAAAAAAGGGGAGAATCTACCACTGGTAATGGCTGAACTATTAGTGGAATTATTGAGAAGGGACAAGAATGAGATAATAAATGAATTAGATGATGTATACAGAGTTCATACAAGCTATGTGAGACGGTACAAACTACCTAGGGAGGTACACATCAGATTCGCGAGAAGAAGAGTAAAGGATATAATTTATAGAATCACAAGAGACAAAGGGATAAAATACAAAGGTAGGGAGGTGACTGTACTCAAACAAGTCCCGAGAAGAATTCGCAAATTAAGAAAAGAATATCGTTTTCTGACAAACTTTCTGAACAAGAAAAATATCCCCTTTAGATGGATCATCCCAGAAGGCATATTGGCAACGTGGAAAGAAAAGAGTGAGGATTGACACCTTGACCAAAGCACAAGAGTTTTTTGAACAGACGGGGGGAACCATAGAGGAACTAAGTAGTAGAGATGACATTGAGAGCCAGGAAGAAGTGCAACCTAGCAATAGAGGGAGGGAAAAAGAGAGGGAGAGGGAGGGAGACGATGAGGAGTTATCGGAAAAGGAAATAGGAGTAAGAACTAGGAGTCAAACGACGAACAAGAACATAGTGGGATAGGAGTAAGGGAGAAAATGAATAAGGGAGTAAGTTTAATATTCATAAATATCAATGGATTAAATGATTCAGTAAAAAGAAAAAGAATATTTCTTAAATTAGAAAAATTACGAGCCGATATAATCTGTCTCCAAGAAGTCCATATCAGAATAAGAGACCAAGGATGCCTTGAAAATAAAAAATTAGGGAAAATGTATGTAGTGCTAGCGGAAGAAAAAAAAAGTAGTATTGTACGTGAAAGAGGATATAATATCGAAATTGGTGTACAAGGATAAATTAGGAAGAATACTTATGGCAGAGGTGGAGATACAGAACAAGAAAATATTATTAGTAGGAATTTATGCCCCAAACAAGTGTCAAAATGAGTTTTACAAAAATCTACATGAGAAACTAATAGAATTTGGCAGTCAAAGAATGTGGATTATAGGGGATTATAATGCAATAAGTAACAACAAACAAGATTATAAAAGTGACCACAGTCAACATAAGAAAAGGAACATATTGCCTAAAAAATTTTTTGAGATGGCGGAAGAATTTGAGTTAGTAGATGTATGGAGAAAGAGAAACCCGGAAACTCGACAGTTCACTTTCTACTCCAGCCCACATAAATTATGGTTCAGAATAGACATGGTCTGGGTAAATAGTGAGCTATACAAGGAAATACAGGATACAAAGATCTTAACTAATATATGGGCAGACCACAAGCTAGTACAGATAATTTGGAAAAACAATTTGTATAAAAAAGGTAGATGGTCATTAAATGTGCAGATAATCAAAGAAGAAGAATATGTTCAAAAGCTCAGGGAAGAATTAGTAAGCTTCTTTCAGTTCAATAAGAAACAGGACACCTCATTGCAGAACCTGTGGGATACAATGAAAGCATTTGCAAGAGGGATCTCCATAGCCTACACTGTTAATAGGGAAAAAAAGAGAGGGAAAACGAAGGGCCTTAATGGAAAGATTAGAGAAGCTGGAAAACCAGCAAATGATTAACTTAGAGGATGAGCAAAATGAAAAGGAATTAGCTTTGCTCAAACACGAGATTAATCTTTTGGACCAAGAAGAAGTAACTCAAAATCTACAATATATAAAACAAAATTATTTTGAGCACGCGAATAAACCGGGAAGGTGGTTGGCATACAAGTTAAAGAAGGAAAATGAAAAAAGAATGATATATCAATTAGAGAATAGAGAGGGAGTATTAGAAACAGAACCTGAGAAAAAAAAGGAAATTGCAAGAAGATATTTTGAAAATCTTTACAAGAAACAATTGAATTAGACAGAATAGAACAATATTTGAAAGAGGGAATCGTAAATCCAATATCTGAAATTCAAAAAGAGTTACTCAATAAAGAAATAACTTTAGAAGAACTAAAAGGGGCGATACAAAAACAAAAAAGAAATAAAATGCCAGGCCCAGATGGACTCCCTAATGAAGTATACAAGGAGATGGGGGAGGTATTAGACAGTATTCTATTGGAAGTCTGCAATGAGGTATTACTGAAGGCAAAAATGCCAGAATCATGGAAGGGAGCTTATATAACGTTAATTCCAAAGGAAGGTGCAGATGCCACTCAAATAAAGAATTATAGACCAATATCGTTATTAAATTCAGACTACAAGATTTTTATGGCAATAATGGCTGAGAGATTAAAGAAAATACTCATTGACAAAATCCATTTTGACCAAAATGGATTTCTCCCTGCAAGACAAATCAGGTACAACGTAAGAACAATAATAAATATTTTAGAATATTATGATGAGCATCCAAGTAGTCAGGTGGCGTTGATTTTTCTGGACGCACAAAAGGCGTTCGATAATCTAAATTGGGACTTCATGAAGATGCAAATTAAAATGATGGAATTCGGCGACAACTTTGTAAATATGTTAAATGTAGTATATGCAACACAGAGAGCCAAAATAAACAAGCAACCCAACCATTTGAGATAAGGAAGGGGGTCAGGCAAGGATGTCTTTTGTCTCCACTGCTCTTTATAACTGTATTAGAAACTCTATTAGAAAGAATTAGATTAAATAATGAAATTAAAGGAACAAAAATCAAAAATCAGGAATATAAACTGCAAGCCTTCGCGGGTGATATGGTGTTCGTTATGGAAGATCCACTAGGTGCAGGCCCAATATTATTGAAATAGACAAATTTGGTAAATTGGCGGGATTAAGAATTAATAAAGAAAAAACTAAAATGTTAGCTAAGAATATGATAAATAGTAAACAAAAGAATTTAGAAGAGAGAATGGGGTTACAAATTGTAAATAAAGTCAAGTACCTGGGTATATGGATGAGAGCAAGAACATTAAATTTGAGAGAGGACAATTATGTTAAATTGTTGAAGCAAATTGGGAAAGATCTGGAAAATTGGAACAAATTGCAAATTTCGTTATTAGGTAGAATTGCAACAATTAAAATGAATGTATTACCAAAATTTCTATATTTATTCCAAACAATTCCCATATTAATGGACAATTTTTTTTTAAGGAATTAGATAAAATTGTCACGAAGTTTATTTGGGCAGGGGAAAAAAACAAGAATAAAAAATATATATTTACAGGATGTTAAAAGCAGAGGTGGCTTTGGACTACCAGCCTGGGACACTTACTATAAAGCGGCTTCCCTAGTATCGATAAAGGAATGGATAAATTTGAGAGATAAAAGAATTTTAACAGTGGAGGGCCATGATCTACAGATAGGGTGGCATGCATTTCTGTGGAACCCAAACAATAAAAGCCATACATATTTCAGGAGACATGTTATACGAAAATCCTTAATTAAACCTGGACTGACATTAGGAGAAAATATATGAACAAGATTCCAAGATGGTTTTCAACAATGGAAGCGATGTTCCATCCCAACACCATGGAAATTTCCAAAAAGCTCAGGTACTATCAAATTTTAGATAAGGAAGGGAAACTTAAATCACTGCAGGAATTAGAGGCCCAAGAAATACGTATTGATAAATGGTCTTACTTTTTTTTTAATTCATATTTTTATGCCGCCCTTCTCCGGAGACTCAGGGCGGCTTACAATTTTTGGAGCGCAACCCAATGCGCTCAGCAATAGCCTTCATTCCATTGTATATGCCTGTTTATTACTAAGCAGCATTTTTACAAAGTCAACTTATTGCCCCCAACAATCATGGGTCCTCAATTTACCTACCCCGAGAGGATGGAAGGCTGAGTCAACCTTGAGCCTGGTGGGATTCGAGCCTGAAGTAATTGCAGGCAGCTGGAATTAAGTGCTAGGCATATAACAGCCTGCACCACCAAGGCTCTTTCAAATTAAACTAAGATACAATAAAGATGTAAAGGAATTCGGAATCGAATCAAAAAATACACAGTTAGACAAGATTCTTATGAGCCCGGAGAAAGGTCTGACGAGTGGGAAGAAATTTGGCATAAAAATCTTACACAAACCAAATCAGTTGCACACAAGGAAAATTTGTACAAAATGATGTACAGGTGGCATCTCGCACCTTCCAGACTGGCTAAAATATTCCCGTTGGCTAATCCAAATTGTTGGAAATGTAAAAAGAAATTCGGAACTTACTTTCATTCATGGTGGACCTGTCCAAAAGTAAAGAAGTACTGGCTGAAAATTAAAGAATGGATCGAAGGGATCATAGAATGTGGGCTGGAGCTAAAACCAGAACTGTTCTTGTTAGAATTGAGAAGAGGGGAGTTCCCCATTGACGTGAGATATCTACTGATACATCTACTAACAGTGGCAAGAACTGCACTCGCACAATACTAGAAGGACCCAAAGGTACCCCCGATTCAAGTAGTCATACAAAAAACCTATGAATATGCCCAGATGGAGAGGCTTACATTAAAAATCAACGGAAAAGAAGACACAGATTATAAGATATGGAACAAATAGTACAATTGCGCAGAACAAAAGGGAAAATCCAAAACTAATTAATATAAAAGAACAAAGGAGATGGATTGTAACGAGCTATAAATGGTAAAGTTTATAAGAAATAGTTAACGGTATCATGTTATCTAATGGCATGAAGTTTTCTTTTACTTACTTCTATATAACCTCTAGTTTGTATTAATTATAGTTCCATGTTATATTTGATATATACTATGAAAGTAATATTTAACCAGTTAGTTATATATTTAAGATAAGATTAGAAATTTGCTAGTCGTTTAGTATGATGATGTGTCTATTTAATATGAGGAATGAAGGAAGTATTTATTTCAATAGTTATATTACAACATAAAAATAGAATATTATTGTGTTACATTGCGCTTTTTGGTAGATAAATATATGAATGTCAAGGAAGACGCGCCAGACTTTGATTAAAATGTGTACCAGGATCACTCCACTTCGGGATAAAATGTAATTAATGATGTTTGCTTTTTAATAGTTTTTAAAATTTGTATGTTTTTTTAATATTTGTAAATAAAGTTTGTTTTTAAAATTCAAAAACACACAAAAAAGATAAATTGATTAGCTTGCTTCACTGTGTATCAGAAGACAATCTAGCTGACATAATGACCAAGCCAATGACCAAGCCATTGGGTGGCGTGCGCCATGGGAAGCATATTAAGTTAATTGGATTTGTGTCTCTTCTAGTCATGAAGGGAGGAGTGTCAAAATATTCATGAACTGGCAGAGACATGGTTAACAAGGTCAGCGAATGGAAGCTGAATTGGGGGCCGAGAGTGGAAGGAATCTGGGCGTGGCTTAGCTCCATGCTCTCAGCTCTAAACTGAAACTGGTCTTTGCTCTGAGATGCTGCTTGTGTTTTTGCTTGTAACCTTTATCACGTTGGAAGAAACTACTGGTATTGTAAACTTTACTTCAAATGTTATTATGTATATAAAGAAATTAATGAATCCTGCTAAATTAGTCATTTGTGTGTGTTTTCTGGATTTGAATTTCAGCTGCAAAATCTAATAAGATCTCCTCTAACTGTCTTAATCACCCAGAAAAGACAAATATGCATTCTAATTAGTCTTGTGCTACAAAGAATCTTATTTATATCTTCAAACAGTATAAACAGAAACTTTTCCATAAGGAATGGTCAGATAGATTTCATACATGCATTTGTGCACTACAGCAAATTAATCCATGTTAAAGCAAATGGAACTGATTTTATCCCTAATATTTCACAGAAAGGTCACAGTGGACAACTGAGTAATCTGAAATTGATTTTCCTGTTAACAGACTTTTAAAAGGAGAATACTTCTGCTGCATTACTCTGCAAATGCAGTGATAGTGGGAAAATAAAATGTCTTCGTCATACTCAAAACCAAGACATCTAACTTACATTTGTTTAGCTTTGACCAACTCTTCCTTCATCATCACTCTAGACTCAGCCCTGCCATTTTATTGTCCTGAGTTTCCAGTAAAAACTCCGTACTTTATTATCTTCATCATTATGAAAAGTACAAGGAGTGATTATGACAACTATTCAAATTGTTTACCTATGCTAGACAATGGTCCACCTCAAAAAACATACAGGCAAAGGAAACTTACTAACACAACCAGAAGCCTGAAAGACAAGCAGATCACACTTGCTGTTACAGCTCCTGTTTGATATACATGATTACAGGCAGGATACACATATAAAACAAGTGTGTGGGAGAGGTCACCATTTTACTATGTTTTTTAATTCATTCACTAATTTCCAAATATCTTTGAAGTGGGGGACCAAGACAAAAAGAATTATCTAAGCCATAATTCAACATCTCCTAGGACACAATCGCCAAGGCAGTAGTTCTAAAATGCAAGCCAACAAAATTTCATACCAGTGTAAGATGAATATTCTAGAGAAAACAAACTTTACTAAAGGCAAATTTCCAGGACAATTCATCCTTCATAATTCCCCTTTCGTTATGCTTACAAACAAAAATAATTATATCAATAAGAGCAACCATTCTCCTTTATGCTAATTAGCTCACCTGAAACAGATTAAATCAACAACTCCTGTCCTTTCAACTGAGAAAACAGAAAATACAACAAAATATTTAGTCTTTTGGTCTGCTAGCCACGCTGTCCTCCATCAGAAATACAGGATATAACCAAATTAATTAATAAAATCAATTCATCTATTTGCTATGAAAATGATTTTAAAATCACCATAAACATGATAAACATCTTGTCAGATTAACCTAAAATGATTTAACATTCCTGGTTCTGCTAAATGAAACTTATTTTTCTATACTTTTTACTCATTTGTTTTCATCAAGTCTTCTGGGGATTATTGATTCTACATGAAACTAAGCTTACCTACTATTACTGTCCTGCCATAAGGAATCTTCATTAACTTTCCTTTCCATACCTGAATGAAAAAAAAATGAAATACATTCTTATTTCCCAAGTTTCATTTATCTTTCAGAACAGTAAAATTCATTTCAACAGATGGTGAAGTTCATATTGCACGTTTCTTCTTGCTGAAGAAGAGGTTTACCTTGTGCTGAGCTAGCACTGGCTTCATCACCTTGCTTATTATGATCAAACATCTGTAAAACAAAACAGTGCAAATACTGAACAAAACACAAAAGTTCCTCCAATAAATATTTGCTCAGAAAAAAATATATAACTAAGAACAATATTCTGAATTTCATTAAAAGAGCCTCAGTATGTTTCCATTCTCAGTAGAATGTTTCCATTTCAGGAATAAACTCACTCAGAAAAATATTAGAATGTGCAGAAATGAATAGATTAACATTTGCAATTAAAGAGAAGGAACAAACTGAATATTACCAGATATGGGAATTATTTTATTGATGGCTAGAGAAAAATATGAAAGCTAGAAATAGCTAATAGACTAGTGAAATGTAGAAAATATGATAATACAATTAAACATGTTAAGAAAAGGAGTGTTATAGTAATAGAAATATTATGTATATCAATAAGGTAAGAATAGAGAATTAACATCAATGCAATGAATATGGTTGTAAAATTTAACTGTTATTGCACAAGATATTTGTACCCAGATGACACACTGTTAAATGAAAGATAAATTACATCTATTTTAAACAAAATAAAAAACTTATTTTAAAAAAAGGAATAATCTCATTCTTAAACAAGTTTGAGAATGAAAGCAACAAAATCTCAGCTTTTTTTTTTAAAGGGAGATGTCATCATGCAATGCAGATAACTTGTTCTGACTCAGGCTTCGTCAAACTTAGTAAAACACAAACTGAATTTAAAAGTAAAACCTATTTTAATGTGATGCTGGGAATTACTTGCATTCCCAGCCAAAACTCATTATTCACAGTTCCTCCAGATAAGAGCACACTTCTCAGTGCTGTAGAATGCTTGCCAACAAACAGACATCCAATTAAGGCTTAACATAAACCAACCCAAAAACCCAGAAAAAAATGACCAGAGTACAGAGCTTCAAGATGGACTCGGAAATTACTGAACTGCTTTGCTTCCTGCAAAGCTCTTCATCATTGAGGGCTGATTTTTATCCCTTATGGAAGGGGCAATCACCTCCCAGCCTTACTCCTGATTCGCCCCTTCTGCTTCAGCTGGTCTCACCTTCTAGCAGCTCTGCGCACACACGCACTGGGAACAGGCTCCCCGGGGTCCTCTGTTTTGCTGCTTCCAGACTCTGAAAGGTCCAAAGGCAGCACCCCACTCTCAGATAGTCCTGGCCCCATCCCTGCATTGGATGCAGGACCCTCGTCCAAGTCCTCACCAGACTCCCTGACTGGTTCCCTTTTGTCCTCACTGTCCTATTCCTCTGCCATCCGCACCAGCAGCTGGCAAACCACAACACTATCCCTCACCGTAGGGCCCTTCCCATGGGTCTGACGGTCCAGATGTGGCCGTGACAGGAATTGTGTGTGAAAGGCATCCACCAAAGCAGGGGCAAGGACAGAAGTTGCATTCTCCCATGTGAAATTCTCTGGGCCATAACCCTTCCACTCAATGAGGTACTGGAACCGCCCTTTCAGCCACTGAGAGTCCCGAATGCTGGTGACCTCATACTCAGGCGGTCTCTCTCCATCGTGTGGTGCTGGCAGGAGAGGATCAGGTTGGTGGAGCAGACAGGCTGGCTATTTGGGAACCAGGAGGAATCTATGAAAGATGAGATGCACAAATAGTGAGTGAGGCAAAGTCAGGCGGTAAGCGACCGGGTTGATAACCGCTTCCACAGGGAATGGGCCAAAGTACCGGTGGTTGAACTTCTTGACCGGCCGGTCTGACGGAAGGTGCCTGGTGGACAACCACACCCGATCCCCCACAGCCAATGGCAGTGTCGCCTGCTGAGAGTGGTCCGCAACTCGTTTGTAATCCTCTTTGGCTTCCTCCAGATACCGTCACACCAATTGGTGAACAGCCTGCAACTCAAACAGATAGTCGTTCGCCTCCGGAACCAGCGAGTCGAGTTGTGTCAGAGGAAAGAACCGAGGATGATAGCCCACATTGGCTAGGAAAGGGGTGGTTTGTGTGGAGATATACTGCGAGTTGTTAAATGCAAACTCAGCTACTGCCAAGTAGTCTGACCAGTTGTCTTGTTGCTGGTTCACAAAGCAGCGCAGGTATTGCTCCAGGATCCTGATGACTTTCTCAGTCCCGCTGTCGGTTTCCGGATGATGTGCTGATGACAGGCAGATTTTCACGTCCAAAGCCGTCATCAGCCCTTTCCAGAATTGGGCTGTAAATTGAGCCCCTTGGTCTGAAACAACCCAAGGTAGTCCATGCAGGTAGTCCATGCAGTCGGAAGATGTGCTGAATAAACATGCGGGCAGTGGCGCAAGCTGTGGGTAAGCCACGATATGGAAAGAAATGCGCCATCTTCATCAGCACGTCAACCACCATGAACACCGTGGCAAATCCTGAAGATGGAGGCAAATCCATCAAAAATCTATTGAAAGGGCACCCCAAGGTCTCTCCGGTGTCGGCAAGGGCTGGAGCGTCTTGGGGGAGCCCCTGTTGCCAACTTGGCCTGCCGGCATTTCACACATGACATGAGATAGGACTGCACGTCGTGTCATAGTCGGGACCACCAGAAAGTCCGAGACACGAGATACAATGTCTTGAAAAGGCCGAAGTGCCCCACTGCAGGATTATTGTGGCATTGCAACAAGATAAATCCCCGGAGCGGCCCCACCAGTACATACTCTGTCGTGATACTGCAAGAGTTCCTCGATGAACGACCATGGAGAGTTGGGTCCACCTCTTACTTCCGTTGATCCATCCAAGCATTGTGCCACTGCGCCTCTTGTATCTGAGCTCGTAGGTCCACTGGCTCCTGAACTGCGGAGAAAGACTCTATGGGCAGAACTGTCCGGAGTGGGAGTCGGGCCTCAGGATGCAAGTACTCAGGTTTCCATGAGTGTGCATCCGCCCTTTGGTTACAACCACTCGGGATGTAAGTGACACAGAAATTAAACCAGACAAAGAAGAGGGACCACTGGATCTGGTGTTGATTCAGTTTCCGGGTGGTCTTCAAAAACTCCAAGATTTTGTGATCCGTCTAAACTTTTAACTTGATATTGCGCCCCCTCCAAATGATGCCTCCAGGCCTCTAACACCGCCTTAATGGCTAGTAGCTCCTTCTCCCAGATGGTATAATTGCACTCAGAAGAATTGAGCTTCCTTGAATAATACGCATAAGGGAAGAGGGTACTGCCGGATGCATGAGCCTGGAGTAGCATCGCTCCGACCACCACATCGGACGCATCCACCACGAATGAACAGTGTGGATCGGCGTGTTTCAGGATAGGCTTTTTCATAAAGGCCTGCTTCAAGGCCTGGAATACCTGTTGCTCAGAAGCACTCCACTGGAACGGGACCTTTTTCTGGAGGAGCCAAGGGGTTCTTCGCGGAGGAAGGGCCCGCAGACGAGCTGGGGGATGCCTTCCTCGCCAGCCTGGAGTCCTGCTCAGGAGTTCACTTGCCTTGCCAACTGAGCAGTGACTCGACCTTGCTCGGCTCCATCGAAATGCCATCAGGAGAGATGCAATGCCCCAGGAACTCGATGGTGGACTGGAAGAACTGGCACTTCTCCAACTTGGCAGACAAGCGGTTCTCCCAGAGCCACTGCAGAACCAGGAGCAGATGGTGCTGGTGACTCTCTCTTGAGTTGGAATAGATCAAAATGTTGTCGAGGTAAACCACGACAAATTGATCTAAGAGGTCCCGGAAAATGTCATTCATAAAATGTTGGAAGATAGTGGGAGCATTGGTCAACCCAAACGGCATGACCGTGTATTAAAAATGCCCGTACCTGGTACCAAACGCAGTCTTCCACTCATCTCCCGGCCAGATCCACACCAAATTATACGTCCTGCACAGGTCCAACTTGGTGAATATAGTAGCCTCCTGGAGCCGCTCCATCAGTTCAGGAATCAAGGGCAGAGGATACCAATTGCACACCCTGATGGCATTTAATCTATGGTAATCACAACAAAGCCTCAAGTCACCAGTCTTCTTTTTCACAAACAGGACCGGGGAAGACAGTGGCGATGATGAGGGCCGGATAAAACCCCGAGTGAAGTTCTTGTCCAAAAAGTCCCACAATGCGGCCAACTCCAAATCCGACATCGAGTACAAATGGCTCACGTTTGTATCCACCCAAACCAGCTTGTCTTACAACTCCTCCGACAACCCATCCTGGAATGTATCCATAAGGGTAGCCTCATTCCAGGCCAAATCCTGGCTAAGCAGTTGGAACTCTCACATATTCCTGCAGGGATTGCCGGCCCTGCTTCAGTTCCTTCAAACGACGGGCCAGAGTACAGAGCTTCAAGACGGACTCGGAAATTACTGAACTGCTTTGCTTCCTGCAAAGTTCTTCATCATTGAGGACTGACTTTTACCCCTTATGGGAGGGGCAATCACCTCCCAGCCTTACTCCCAAGTCGCCTCTTCTGCTTCAGCTGCTCTTGCCTTCTAGCAGCTCTGCGCGCACATGCACTGGGAACAGGCTCCCTGAGGTCCTCTGCTTCGCTGCTGCCAGACTTCGAAAGCTCCAAAGGCAGCATCCCACTCTCAGATGATCCTGGCCCCATCCCTGCATTGGATGCAGGACCCTCGTCCAAGTCCTCGCCAGATTCCCTGACTGGTTCCCTTTTGTCCTCACTGTCTGATTCCTCTGCTGTCTGCACCCGCTGCCAGTGAACCACAACAAAACTACAGAACAAATATACAAGCGGATTTTCAAGATACTGTCCTTAAATGAACATCATTTAATATGTTATAATCTCAGGATGAAACTAAATCATAGGGCAGTTTCTCTCTGTTATATAACACTGCTACTATAGGAGTTGCATTAGTTGCTAATTTACATTACCAGTGATGATGTTACCTAGTTTGGGTAATGACACATCTGCACGAAAACAGCCAAGCTCAGAGCACCAAGGAGCCCTCATTTCAACCCTGAGCTACAAATATTGTCCTTTATTGTTACTAATTTTTTACAGACACACAATTGAGTATTTTAACTGCATCACCGTTTGGTTTGATGGCAGCAGTGTCTCAGACAGAAAGTCCATTCAGAGTGGTAAGGACAGCAGAGGAGATTATAGGAAGTTCGCTTCCTGTCATTCAGGATACTGCTTATAAGCGCTATATGCTTAGAGCTCAAAGCATTGTTAAGAGACCCCACACACCCACTTCACAGTCTGTTTAGGTTGCTCCCCTCTGGGAGGAGATTTCGAAGTATATCTAGCATAACTACCAGATTCTGTAATACAGGGGTGTCTAACTCACATTGTCAAGGCTGTGTCATGTGACATATCCGGACTTTTTTCCGTTCGCTAAACCGGGTGTGGACGTGGTCAGCATGTGATGCATCCAGCCCGTGGTCTGGAAGTTTGACAACCCTGCCGTAACAGCTTTGTTTCCTCTGCCATCTGTCTGGTAAACTCTCAAGATTTATTTTTCTTGCCATGTACATGTATATATCCGAACTAGACTGTGTTGTTTCTCTGTGTCATATAATATATGTGGGTACGTGCATAATTTTGTATTTATTTATTTTGTCATGTTTGTGTAGTGAATACTGGAGGTGGTGACCCTTTGAGAAGTGTATACAACGAAATTTCATTTTAATGTATGCCGATTAGTGTACATTCAAAGTGACAATAAAGTGATTCTAAGCCTGTCTAGTTTATTTTCAGTGTAATCCAAGGTACTGGTTAAACTCTAGACATTCAATTCAGGTGAATAGAGATCACTTGCAAAGGCAGTAGCAGAATGGACAGAGAATGAGACATTCTTGGTGCCTGCTCTTCTCCTTTAAGTCAAGAATGGTCCCGTCTCTTATAGTCTTCTGGAGAATAGTTTAGAGCTGGCTTTACTAGACTCTTTTAATGATTAAGCAAGAGAGAAAGATCCATGCCATTATTGTTTTATTGATGGTTGTACTTTTGATTGTGTTCCTACACAATCTAGGTAGTTATATAAACATACCTCTTGTTTATATGACTGCCTAGACCAAGGGTCTTCAAACTACGGACTGTGGCTCACATATGACCAGTCAAAGCCATTAATCCGGCCTGCTCAGGACCACAAGGCTGCCCCTCCCACCCACCTCGCCCCGCCCACCTACTGCCCACCCTTCAGCGGAGCACAGGACTTACCTTCATGAGCCCCGTGAGCTGGGACAACAATTTTGGCCTGCAGAGAGGTTTTGGAGGCAGGGAAGGTGAAAAACGGGGAGCACAGATGCCCTGGGAGGCCGAACAATGGGCCGTTTTAGCCTGTTTTTGGCCTGCAGAATGCTTCTGGGGATGGGGGAGATGAAACGGGGCGTGCAGACATCCCAGGAAGCCAAAACACAGGCCATTTTAGCCAATTTTTGGCCCAAAAACAGGCCATTTAACCCATTTTTGGTCTACAGAGGGGTTCTGGAGGCGGGGGAGGTGAAAAATGGGCCGTTTTAGCCCATTTTTGGCCTGAAGAATACTTCTGGAGGCAGGGGAGGTAAAAACGGGATGCGCAGATGCCTCAGGACACCAAAAATGGGCCCATTTTTCACCTCCCCTGCCTCCAGATTATAGAGAGAGAGAGAGAAGAAGAAGTGGTAGTAGTAGTAGTACAGAGAGAGACTTGTTGATTGGGGCTAAGAAGAATTGCTGCAAAACTGAGTTTCCTGAAGTGAACCACTAGATTCCTAAACAACTGAAAAAACGATCAACTGTGCTTTCACAAAATATGACCTACCCCAAAAGTAAGCCCTCTCCTGATTTTTGTGGGTTGGGTCTAATATAAGCCCTAGCCTTAAAAAAAAAGCCCTAGTGAAATGGGTGGGCATGGCCAGCCCAGGAGTCAGCCCTGATCTTCCTCAGTCACCTCGATGCTTTAACCGCGGCCTGCAGATCAGCTGAGAGAGAAAAAGAAACAATGGAAGGGAGTAAGAATTGCAGGCAACGCTGTTTGAAAAGGTTTCCTCTCCGTTGTCTCTCTCTCTCTCTCTCTCTCTCTCTCACACACACACACACACAGAGTTAGATGAGAAATGTCAGAGGGCAACTGGGTAAGAGGACTGACCCTCCCCCGCCTCCAGTTAAGCACCTGCTCAGGGTGGTGCCCTGAGGCCTGGCCTCTGTGTGGTGACTGCTGCCCGGTCAACATGACAAATGGGCTCCCTTGCAGCGCCTCCTCTCCCATGTGAAGCAGTGGCAGGTGCAGGATCTCTCTGCGTGCCCATGAAGCGGGATTGGCATGGCTGGTTCTTGCCTGCAACATTGGCGGCCAGGATTCAGTCAAAGCCACCAGCAGCTGAGATCAGCAAGCCAAACTCAGTGAGTCGGAGGTGCTGCGCATGTGCAGCTACCACCAGGGAAGAGAAGAATGCGCCAGAGCCCAAACACTGAGCCTCACCAGCCTTGGAAACCAGGGATCTTGCAGGCATACTGGCCATGTAAAAGCCACCCAAATCCCCGGGTTGTTTGCAACTTGAGTGAGCACGCAGCCGTCACACCAAGGCAAGCAGCAGGGAGGCTTCAAGGTGATGCTCTGGACTGCCTGGCCGAGGACAGCACCCTTCTGGCACCCACTGCCCTGGCGAAGGCAAAACAGAATCAGGTGAGGGCCACAAGGGGCTCCTTTGATGCCCCCTGGTGCTGTGGAAGCCCCAGAGCAACTCTGGGAAACTGGGGGCATCCCAGGATTGCAACACCGCAGACTTAGGATAGAGCCTTTTCAGCAATCGGCAGGAAAATCTGAGCCTGTGTGTCTTCTCTAAACAGCAGAGCTGCTGCCCCTTTCGAAGCCTGAACGTCTTCCACAAAACAGTTGAGTTGGGCCTGCATATCTTCGCTAAACAGCTGGTTTTGTTTTGTAGAGCCCATTCAGGCTCCGAAAGGGGCAGCAGCTCTGCTGAGCTGGGCCTTCATGTCTTTGCTAAACAGCATTTTCTTGCCGAGCCTTCAGCATTGCAATCCCGGGATACAACACAAAAAGAGAGGTTTGATCGGATCACCCTCAGCCTCCACCTGCTGCTGGTGCCGTCCCAGCATGTTTTGGAAGGGAGAAAGTGCAGCTGCTGTTGCCCGTGCTGGTGTTTGCACGGTGGCAGCAAGAGACTGGAGGATTTATTTTTATCTCCCTTCCAAAACATACTGGGATGGCACTGGCACTGGCAGAGGATAACCCAATCAAACCTCTGTGTGTGTGTTTGTGTGTGTGTGAGAAAAAAAAAGAGAGCGAGACAGAGAGAGAGAGAGAGAGGGAGGGAGGGAGGGAGGGAGGGAGGGGGAGGGAGGGAGGATCCAACCTCAGAGAGTTACCGTATACCAAGGCTGGCTGCTATGAGCTCTCTCTGTCTCTCTCACATACACAAACACACACACAGAGGTTTCATCTCTCTCTCTCTCTCTCTCCCCCTTCCTTCCAATTGCGAGGTTTTGTATGGAGGAGCAGATCGCTTCCCTCAGGGTTGGCCTCAGCACCCACAGAAAAGCTTTGCTCTTTTTCTCCAGGACCTTTGAAATTGCCCCTCCTCACTTTTCTGCCTTAAAATTCTGGGCTCTGGCAGCAGGGTTGCTTTATCTTTTCCCTGGGAGTGTCTTGTCAGCATCCCCTTGATGGCCCTCACCTCCTCGCGCAGAGTTCCCAGGGAGGGAGAAAGGGTGAGAGAGGAATGGGGAACAAATGGAAAGGACACTTGGACTTGTGGGGCTTTGTCAAGCCGGGTCTTATTCAGATCACATCCTGGCATGTTTTGGAAGGGAGAAGGCACAGCTGCTATTGCCTTTGCTTGGGTTTTCATAGTGGTAGCGAGAGATTGTAGGACTTAATTTTATTTCCCTTCCAAAACATGCTGGGACAACACCAGCAGGCAGAGGCACAGGGCCGCCCACTCCGTGTTCAGCAGCTGCTTCAAACACATTTTGGGAAAGAGCAGAGTCCTACTTTTCGCTTTTGACACGCTTGCCACTTGCTTGCAGCAACTGGCATGAGCGATTGCCGGTGCTGCTGCTGGCCTCACGGGAGCTCTCGGGAGCTCTTCACCTCTTGGCCACCCTGCTGGGCTGCTCTTGCCTGGCACCGGATGAGTCAGCTGAGATCTACGACCTCCGGAGTGCCTGTCTGAGGGACTGTGAATTGGCCCCATTTAAAAAGTTTGAGGACCCCTGGCCTAGAGGCATATACAGAGAGAAACAAATATCAAATTTTAAAATAGGCACAATACTTTTCCAGTGACCTACTTCTTTATTCTGTTGTCTGAACTCTCTTCTACATCACTGGACTTTGAAACCAGACGAAATAGGGAGAGGTAACTTGCAGGAAATAGAACCATTCAGTGCCTCTTATCAATATCCCCCTCTTAGATTCCTGTGTCCTCCTTTAATGTGATTGGAACAGAGTAACCTGCATTTAAATAGACATATGTACTACAATTACATGCCATATGAGGTTTGATCACCAGCAGCAATATAATTTCATTTCATAATACAATGATGACAGACACAAAATTGGCATTCATCATAATCTATCAAATCTGCTTTTCTATCCCAGAGTAAATTTAATAAAATCTATAAACATACAAGTAACTAGACACAAATAGAGAATGGAGGGGGAAAGCACTACTTTTTCAAGATTTATAAAGAACCCCAACATTAATACAGCAGCCATTCATGTTTCCAGAAACAAGTGGTTTAAAATGGAAATTGTACCTTGGAAAACACTTCTTTAAATTGCAACTCACAATAATAAAACAAACTAATGTAAATAACATTTACAGGTGTAAATAGCAAACTTGGGTATCTTAGAATGAAAATGAATAAGACAACAATTGAAATACAAAACATCAAGTTTTAAATGGTACATTCAAACACATTTCACAAAAGTGGGCAAAGCAGGGCCTGATTTAGAAAGGCCCTTAGAGGATTTAGGAAGTGGAATGGGATTCTTAACCACCTGCCTTTTGCCCTTTAAAGGTTAGGGCAAACAGTGGGGATTAAGGTTCTCTTCCCTGAAACTCTCTAAATATACAGTAAAATAAAATGCCCCAATTTTGGTCCTACCTATTCTAAGGATGCATGCTTTACCAGTCCTACTATAACCTTTAATACTGTATAGCATGATGGGTGATGGCTGTAAAGAAAGGGAAAACCAGTTACCCAATTATTATTACAAAACTCAAGTTCAGGACTGAGTAACCTTGAACAAGAACAGTTCTGCTTGAAGCTTAGGATACACTTGTATACACCTGAGAATTTTTCTTCCTACAGTGCAATATATCATGTGAAAATATATTTTGAACCCAAACTTAAAATCATTTACTCTATGTTTTATTGTGAGTCTCTCTAAAATCTCTCTCTCTTAAAATTGCCATTTAGGGAAAATGTCAACTCTGCTGAAGGTTTATGGCACTACTTCAAACAATTGGAGACATGCTAACAACATGTATGTTTCACACAAGTCAAAAAATTCATATCTGAAAATTACTTCATCTCTGTTCTCAATGTATTTTCCCATGGTTAACTGATTTAGGATTTAACTAAATTATCTCACCACACAATAAGCCAAAAGTGCCCTAGCTGTTTACATAACAGAGCTACAACTTAGTATTTTAAGCTAGTGTGTTGTACGAACCCTGCTTTTATTTAATCTGTTCCCTCGCTGAGCAGAAAGGTAGACTCAAAAACATAAATAGCAGCTTCCAACTCTGTGATTCTATGAAACCTACACAAGTGAGTTGTTTTTAATATTTGGATGACATCGTGGTTACAGGATAGCCTGGTGTGCAACTCTGCCTTATTCAACAGATAATTAACCCGGCCATTGCGAACACAGCATTTTCACAAGTTGATGCAATCTAAAACCAATGGTTACGATACGAATGACCATACCGCAAAAAAAGCTGCGAAGCTCTCACAAAAGGACACTGGCTGGTTCACACAGCATGCTAAGCCGTGGTCTTATCAAACTTCCTCTGTTGGGATTGTCATTAAGCCGAACTGAAATTTATATATCGCATTACATCTTAGCATAAACCAGGACGTGCTTCGATACAACGTTCATAAGCAGGACGGAAGGGAAATTGGGGTAACAAAATGAAGGGCTCGGGTGCACGCGGAACTCCCCCACACCCGCTCCATGGCGAGTAACACCTACGATTTCAGGGACTGAACTCTCGGAGGAGACATTACACGGGTGGGGGGGTGGGGGGGGTGAGTGAAAGGGTGAGCGCGCGCGCGCTCCGGAAGCAGCCAAGAAGCCCCGCCCCTAGGCGCGTGCATGGAAGGAAGCGACGACGTCGGGGTAATCTAATCGCTGCTCCTTTCCTTTCGTCTACGCCGCCGATTTAACTGCCCGACCTAAATTGCCTGCCGCCCTTCTACGTTTGTTTCTTACCTCCATTGCGCTTCCCCCTCCCCCTTCACTGATTCAAAAGTGTCAAAAAAAAAAAAGCACAACGGCAACTTCCTTTTCCGGGTTATCGGGAAGACAATCCCTCAATATTCCTAGAGGGGCGTAGAAAGGACTTTTACACAGTATTGTTCCGCGTGCTGGCTGGACGAGTGGTTGGAAAAGTCCACAAGACGAGTGGAAGCTGTTTGCTCGGATTATCCTTTAGCTAGAAAGGAGGCATGGCTCCTGTTGCAAGCAGCGGTGCTTTCTGGGCCCTCAGACACCCTATTTGGTCCCAGAGGACTTGTTTCTGCCACTGTAGTAAGAAGGGTGTGGTTTGCATAGAATAAGCTCGGCCGTGCTTGGCTAATCTTTTGGGTTTTACACAGTACAGTAGTTAAACCGTAGTTAAATGTTCACCAAATGTCCCTTGCTAAATTACAAAACAACCCCCATTTCCTTTTCTTGCGAGGTGTGCGACCTGACTGGTGTCTCGGTAGGAGACAGTAGAGAAGGGAGCTGGGAGCTCTCCAAGCTGCATCCCAGCAGCTGCGCTGTCTCGCATTTTCGGCTCTTAATAGCTCCTGGTTCTATTTAAGATAGCCCTAGAGACAGTCCATCATCCTACTTTTCTTCCTTTCTATCCAGTAACAACCACCTATCCTTCATGGCCTAGTAATACAGGTGAAACTCGAAAAATTA
The DNA here is from genome assembly GCA_009733165.1 of Naja naja. Classification (NCBI taxonomy): domain Eukaryota; kingdom Metazoa; phylum Chordata; class Lepidosauria; order Squamata; family Elapidae; genus Naja; species Naja naja. The sequence continues at coordinate 186,210,857 of CM019148.1, forward strand.
TAATATTGTGCAAAACTTCATTTATTTCAGTAATGCAGCTTAAAAGGTGAAACTAATATATGAGATAGACTCATTACATGCAAAGCAAGATAGTTCAAGCTGTGATTTGCCATAATTGTGATGATTACGGCTTACAGCTCATGAAAACCCCAAATCCACAATCTCAGAAAATTAGAATATTACATGCAATCAATAAAACAAGGATTGTACATAGAACAATATTGGACCTCTGAAAAGTATAAGCATGCATATGTACTCAGTACTTGGTTTGGGCCCTTTTTGCAGCAATTACTGCCTCAATGCGGCAGGGCATGGAAGCTATCAGCCTGTGGCACTGCTGAGGTGTTATGGAAGACCAGGATGCTTCAATACCGTGTTTCCCCGAAAATAAGACACTGTCTTATATTTTTTTTGGCTCCCAAAAACACACTAGGTCTTATTTTCGGGGTAGGTCTTATATATTTATGGTGCCAAATAGTGGGTGTGAGTGTGTAGGGGGGGTGTTTCGCAGGTGCACAATTGCTCCCTGAAAAGTCTTCCTGGAACTGGAGATTTACACTAGGTCTTATTTTTGGGGTAGGTCTTATATTAGGGCAGGTTTAGAAAATAGTGCTAGGTCTTACTTTCGGGGTAGGTCTTATTTTCAGGGAAACATGGTAGCAGCCTTCAGCTCTTCTGCATTGTTCAGTCTCATGTCTCTCATCTTTCTCTTGGCAATGCCCCATAGATTCTTTATGGGGTTCAGGTCAGACGAGTTTGCTGGCCAATCAAGCACAGTAATCCCATGGTCATTGAACCAGGTTTTGGTGCTTTTGGCAGTGTGGGCAGGTGCCAAGTCCTGCTGGAAAATGAAGTCAGCATCCCCATAAAGCTCGTCTGCGGAAGGAAGCATGAAATGCTCCAAAATCTCCTGGTAGATGGCTGCGTTGACCCTGGACTTAATGAAGCACAGTGGACCAACACCAGCAGATGACATGGCTCCCCAAATCAACACAGACTGTGGAAACTTTACACTGGACTTCAAGCATCTTGCAGTGTGTGCCTCTCCATTCTTCCTCCATACTCTGGGTCCTTGGTTTCCAAAGAGGACTTTGGACCACTGAGCAACAGACCAGGTCTGTTTTTCTTTAGCCCAGGTAAGACGCTTCTGACGTTATTTGTTATTCAGGAGCGGCTTGACAAGAGGAATACGACATTTGAAGCCCATGTCCAGGATCCGTCTGTGTGTGGTGGCTCTTGATGCACTGATTCCAGCCTCAGTCCACTCCTTGTGAAAGTCCCCAACACATTTGAATGGCCTTTTCCTGACAATCCTCTCCAGGTTGTGGTCATCCCTGCTGCTTGTGCACCTTTTTATTCCACATTTTTCCCTTCCACATAACTTTCTATTAATGTGCTTTGATACAGCACTTTGGGAACATCCAGCTTCTTTTGCAATTACCTTTTGAAGCTTTCCCTCCTTATGGAGGGTGTTAATGATGGTTTTCTGCACAACTGTCAGGTCAGCAGTCTTTTCCATGATTGTGATTCCTACTGAACCAGACAGAGACCATTTAAAGGCTCAGGAACCCTTTGCAGGTGTTATGGCTTAATTAGCTGATTAGAGTGGGACACTTTGAGCCTAGAATATTGCACCTTTTCACAATATTGTAATTTTCTGATATTGTGGATTTGGGGTTTTCATGAGCTGTAAGCCATAATGATCACAATTATGGCAAATCACGGCTTGAACTATTTTGCTTTGCATGTAATGAGTCTATCTCATATATTAGTTTCACCTTTTAAGTTGCATTACTGAAATAAATGAACTTTTGCACGATATTCTAATTTTTTGAGTTTCACCTGTACGAAGATTTTCTTTTGTGAAAATATTTTTCTTAACAAAAAACTGCCAAACAAATTTACCAGTGATAAATGCTTAGCTATACCATTAATTTTTAAACTATCAGGAAATTTTAAGCTATTTAGAATGACCTCTAGTCCTACTGTAACACTTGCTAAGAGATTGAATAGCTTTTCTAATTCAGATGAAAAAACTGGACATTATTCTGAAGAGATACATGAGAAATAATATCTGACATATCTTCTTCCTAGTGTATTCCCACAGGTGCAGGGTCTGCTTTTCGGATAATTGAATCCAATTTGCACGGTCAGCTGCATCTCCAGGGCGCAGGCCTACGGCTTGCATATCTTTGTTGGTGGTGTCTTGCAATCTCTGTTTTGGACACCTGCAAGGTCGCTGGCCATTGACTTCTAGTTGGTAGGCGGTCTTGGCCACAGTGGAAGGTACTGCTCTCTGGACATGTCCATACCAGCGGAGTCAGCCTTTTCTCTATAATTGGTGCCACACCAAAATATTGTTGAATGGTGTAATTTGTGATGTGGTCAAGAAGGGAGATGCACGATATCCAATGGAACATTCACATTTCCATGGCATGGAGATAGCTTTCGGTCCGTTTTTGCTGCCCAGCATTCAGTGCCATGCAGTGCAACATGGCGGATGGCTAAATCTTGTAAATCTTAGATTTAAGATGGGTTGGCATTCGTCTGTCACATAACACACCGGTGAGTTCTTGCCAACGCATCCAGGCTGCATTCACCCTTGAACACAGATACCTGACATATCTTAAGTGAAATTGACAAGATAAATCAGAAAAGCAAAAAAATGGTCAGGGTATTTCTTAATGCTGAAAAAGCCATTGATAATTTGGAAAAGTCGTTTATGTTTGCAGTTCTGAAGAAAATGGATTATGACCCATATTTTTTTCATACTGATACAGAATACTTGGGAGGAGCAAAAAGGCAAAATTATAGTGAAGAGTCTTATTTTGCAGCTATGTGCAATATTGAAGATAAAGGAATCTTTAATAAATAAAAGGTCAAAGATTAAATGTAAGAATATATAGGATCCAAGAGAATGATGTGGCCTTCTGAATCTAAATTTCAAATTAGTATTATGGAACATATTAAATGTGGATTTCAAAATTGATTATATTTCCATGGAAGATTCATGTCTTCCAGAAAGATTGCATAGATACACTGGGTGACATGCAGAGTAATAAAGAATTTACACTGTAAGCAATCATATAATAAAATCCCTTGTGTGTCCAATCACACTTGGTTAATAAAGAATTCTATTCTACAGTATAATATTAAGCAACCTAGTGAATGTTTGCAATAAATGCAAGGAAAAAATTAAATTGTATTTTTCTCCTCTTGCCTTGCTATTTTTACAAAGATAAACTTACAAAGAAATGTAGTTAGAGAGACAATAACTTTTTTAGATTGCAAAATTTTATTGATAAACGACAAAGATAAAATCCCTTGAGATTCTAATACATGATGTTTCCCTACACTTAATTGGTTCCAGTACCAAGTAGTTGTACACCGAAAGAATTACAAAAACAAGTGGTAATATTGAGATTTTTGAACAAATTTGAAAATCTTATAACAATAATACTAAAAATTTGTTAGGCATAATTTATATATAATTTATAAATTGCTCAACAAACACGGGTTTTTAACACATTAGTCATTAATTGATATAGTGCAAGTTATTTGTCTCACATGTAACCTGTATTTGTATAACAGACCTGTGTTCCCTTCCCTTTCCCCCAAACCTTCGTCCTAAATCCTACATTAGTATAGCATTCTGTATATCTGATGAAGTTATCTGAAGCTCATGAAAAGTAATGCCTGCCTCTGTTGTAGATACGCTTGCATGTCACTGTGCTGCCTGGCCTGTATTTGTTTACATATCATCTTGTGGATGGATGCTTTGCATTTTATGTAGCAGTTGCTAGTACAATCCCAAATCTATCATCCCATCAATACTGCAAGCTGGCCAGGATACTCCCATCATTTTATCTCACATTGGGATAAGATTCTTTTGATGGAATGCAAGTTGTGTTTTCTTCAGATAGATAATATAAATAAATTCAACAGGACTAGCTACTCTAACTTGGCTGGATCCCATCCATGAGTGAACCAGATTGCACTGGTTACTCTTAATGTAACTACCAATATTGGAAGCAAGTGAATGGGAATCCAATGCCAGACTTTCCACACATTAAGCTCGGTATTTATAACCTTTACAAGCTGGAGATTTCCATATTGCTGCATGCCTTGTAACTCAAATAAATGTCTAAGAAATCATAATAAAAACTTTCTATCCCTTTTAACTCAGCAGTTTGTAACTTGTGTTTTAGAATCCCATTAAAATATTTTATTGCTCCATTTATTGATCAGTAATAAAGTTATGAGCATCTACAGCAACTTCAGGTAATCCTTGGGTTACACACATTCCCTTAGCAAACGTTTGAAGTTACGCGATAAGTGTCCCCTAGCATTTGCAAACAAGGCCCGAAACTATGAATCTTGCAGCACCACGGCAGTTGTTCACACTACCAACAACCATAGAGGCTCTGCAACATTTGTCCTGCACATTGCCAGCCAAAATGGAACTTAGGAGGGGCGGATTTGGCCCTTCAATGCTTCAGCCCTCTGTGGGCCTCCCACAGCCCATTGCAGGCCTAAATGGAGCCTCTGGGGGCCAGATCCTGCAATGGGCCAGGAGAGTCCTGCGGAGGGCTGAACGGGCTTTGGAGGGCAGGATTTGCCTCTCAGAAGCTCCATTTCAGTTGGCAACCTGCTGGGTGAGAACTCTGGAGGGCCAAATGGAACCAGAGGGGCACACACGACAGAAGACACTGATCTTCACAAGGTAAGTGACCTGGCACAGCATGTTGGGGGGGAAGCAATTGTGGGGAGCATGAGGTATTTCAGTGGGTCGGAGAGGCTTTGGGTGGTCTTAGGGAGGTGGCCTGTTCTATCAGTAGGCCCCCATGGCCTCCCCTACCCTACAATACTTCTTGTGCACTTTAAGAGCCTCGCATTCAATTAGTGAATTTGTGGGTGAAAGGAGGGAGAGATCCCGTTCAAGATATGAGATTAGCTCCCATGAATCCTCAGGTTATAAATGGAATGGGCAGTCTCCATTACATTTGTAACTTGAGAACTACCTGTATTCATCTCTAATAAAGAGATTTGAAATTCTAAGAATATAGATTGAATCCCATTTCTAAGATCAACCTTTTATAATTTTTTCCCACTAAAAACTAATGAAGGAAATGTAATAACTGCTGCAGAATTAGCATCTGTAAGTAATATTTCTGGTCATTTATAGTAACCCACTGAAGTAACCGCACATAGCAATCAATAGGAATCAAATGGCCAGACAATATAAATATAACCACCTTTCTCAAGCAGGCCATTTTATTAGTATAAGGATGGTACACTTACAATCCCATTTTACAGTTGTCATAATCCATTTGTATGCTACAGGTGACTTAACTACAATCTTAACCTGTAAATCAATTTCACCTCACCAACACAAGATCATGCAACTTGTATTTAATTCCTACAATATTTTAATTGTGATCGATTACAGAAAAGCTTTTGATTATGTAGAATCCAATAAACTATGGGGGTGCTTTGCATGATCTTGGTTTCCCAATCCTTATCAGAACATTACACTAATCAGGAGACAACAGTGAGAACTCTTTATGGTGACACATTAGTTCAGGATCACTAAGGAAGTTAGACAAATACGTAATATCACCATTTTTGTTCAATCTGTATCTACATTAATCCACCCAGTGTGAGAAAACATGCAGAGGGAACAGAATGGCTTGCTAAACTCTTGAGTGCCACAAGTGTATAGAAATTGTTCATTTTTCAATTTTCATGTCCAGGAAGGATGAGAAATTGAACACATGATGACACCATAAGAATTTCTTTTACACAATGAAAGCATATACCAGAGGGGTAACAATATCTTACCTTGCAAAAAGAAACAAGGAGAAACGGGGGCAACAAAATACAATTAGAGATTGGAGATTTAGAAAAATTAATGCAAAAAAACCCAGGGAGTAATCAAATTAAGGAACAAATGAATTTGGCCAAACACAAACCTATTAGAACAGGAAGATATTGTAAGGGATCTTAAATTTATGAAACAAAATTATTTTGAAAATGCAAACAAGCCAGGGAGATGGCTGGCCTATAAACTGAAAAAAGAAAGCGAAAAAAGAATAATACACCAGCTTCAAGATGAATTAGGAATACTACAAAATAATGAAGAGAAAAAAAAGATTGCCCTAAAATATTTTGAAGATCTTTATAGAAAGAAAAAATAATAGAAACAGACAAAATAGATCAGTATTTAAAAACAGAATGTCACCAATAGAGGAAGAAAAAAGGAATATATTAAATCAAGAAATTACATTAACCGAATTAAAGGAAGCAATCCAAAAACAAGCCAAATAAGACCCCGGGGCCAGACAGCCTACCAGGAGAATTATATCAAAAATTAGGACAATCATTGGAACTAGTATTACTGGAAGTATGTAACGAGGCCTTGTTAAATGCAAAAATACTGACATCGTGGAGGGAATCATATATTACCTTGATACTGAAAGAAGATACTGATGTTAATCAAATCAAAAATTATAGACCAATATCGCTCTTGAATGCTGACTACAAAATTTTTATGAGTATCATTGCAGGAAGGACAAAAAGGATTTTAAACAAAATTATACATAGTGATCGGAATGGATTTCTACTGCAAAGACAAATAAGAGACAACATTAGAATAGTAATGAACATATTAGAATATTATGAAATGCAACCAGGAAGACAAGTGGCCCTTGTCTTTCTGGGCGCACAAAAAGCATTTGATAATTTGAATTGGGAATTTATGATACGTCAAATTAAGGAAATGAAGTTTGGAGACAGATTTGGAAAATTAATAGAAACAGTTTATTCTTCTCAAAAGGCCAATATAATAATAAATAGAGATATAACGAAGGCATTTAGAATAACAAAAGGAGTCTGACAGGGATGCCCACTGTCACCTCTGCTCTTTATTTTGACACTAGAGACACTATTAATAAAAATTAGGAATAATTCAGAAATACAGGGAACAAAAATTAAAAAAGAAGAGTATAAACTACAAGCATTTGTGGATGATTTGGTATTTTTTTTATTGAGGAGCCACTAGAATCACGCCCAATTTTGATAGATGATTTAGAAAAATACAGAGAGATTTCAGGATTTAAAATCAACAGAGACAAAACCAAAATGCTAGTGAAAAACATAACAATTAGAAATAAAAAGGAGTTAGAAAAAATAATGAGACTACAAATCACAATTTTTTTTAAATATTTAGGAATATGGTTAACAGCAAAGTGCTCCACAATAAAAGAAGACAATTACACCAAATTATTCAATCAAATTAAAAAAGATTTGGAAAAATGGGGGACTTTACAATTATCATTATTAGGAAGAATAGCAACTATTAAAATGAATGTCCTGCCAAAGATTTTATATTTATTTCAAACAACTCCAACAAAATTAGATAAGAATTTTTTAGAGAACTTAATAGAATAATCACAAAATTTGTTTGGGGAGGCAAAAAAGCCTGAATAAAATTAAAAGATTTACAGGATAGCAAGAGCAGGGGTGGCCTTGGGCTTCCAGATTGGGAACTATACCATAAGGCAGCAATACTTGTATGGATACAAGATTGGATCAATCTAAGGAAAAAAAGAATATTAACCATAGAAGGGCATGACATACAAAGAGGATGGAATGCCTTCCTGTGGGACAAAGAAAACAAGCCGTATCTATACTTTTATAGACATAAAATAAGAAATGTGCTGATACAATCATGGAAACAAATAAGAATAAATATTATTTGAAAATTCCAAACTGGGTATCTCCCTTGGAAGCAGTAATCCACCCCAACATAACGGAGATTAAGAAAACAGCTAGGTATAGGGAAATTCTAGATGACCAAGGGAACCTAAAGAGCAGACAGAAATTGGAAGAGCAGGGAATAAAACTGGATTGGTGGACCTATATGCAAATTCAAACAAGACATAAAAAAGACAGTGAGGAATTTGGAATAGATAATGAAATACAAACACTAGATAAAATCTTGATTGGCCTAGATGAGAAATTATTATCAAAGTTATATAAACATTTATTAGAATTTGATAGAGCAGAAGAAATTGTGAAAGGAACGATGATTGCATGGGGTAGGAACATTGGACATATTATTGATCTGGAAGAATGGGAAAAGATGTGGAATGTGAATTATAAAATAACAAAAATGGCGGCATATAAGGAAAACCAACATAAAATGTTCTACCGTTGGCACTTGGCACCTTCAAGACTGGCTAAGATTTACCCAAACTTAAAACCAAATTGTTGGAAGTGTGGACAACAACAAGGCACCTTCTTTCATTCTTGGTGGACGTGCCCCAAAGCGAAAAAATACTGGGAAATGATTCAAACGTGGTTAGAAGAGTTAACTAAAAACAAAATTGATTTTGTCCTGTAATTATTCCTTTTAGGAATAATAAAAAAAACTATAATAGGAAGATAAAATATCTTATATTACATATATTAACAGCAGCAAGAATTTCATGTGCTCAATACTGGAAGGAAAATTCTATACCACCTGAAGGCTTAATAATCAAAAAAAATTTAGAGTGTGTGGAAATGGATAAATTAACTATGGAACTAAAAGGGAAAACAGACACAGAATACAACACAGTATGGGAAACATGGTTTATTTGGATAGATATAAACACAGACATTGTAAATAATGTATATAATAAATAAGAGGCTATGAAAGTATTATGCATTGTAAGTTTTGATAGGACACATAAATGTATATATAATGTCACAGCACTGTTTAATAACTATTGGTAATATGTATAAATGGGAAAAAAATCAATAAAGCATTATTAAAAAAAAGAATTTCTTTTGGGATCACTTGTAATGCCCTTGCTAAATCATGGCGAGTGTTTCTGCAAATCATACAATATGCTTTTAAAATGGATCTAGGATTTCAAAAGCTGTCTAGAGGAACTTAACTGCACCTTTTACAGCAAGAATTTGCACTGCCTGTAGAATTTTATGGCTAGTACAGAGGCAGAGAATGTGATATAAACAGTCCCTTTGTTAAGTCTGTGTTACAGACAACTGGTACTTATGAATGGACTGCCTATTACTAATAATGGATGACATTCTCCTTCCTCAAGACCACATACCACTGAAGCTGTGCATTTTTAATATGCAGTCTGTCTTCAATGGTTCATGAAAACATTACGTGGTTTTAGTGGTTTGTCAGCTGAAGGAAGGAGAATATCAGCCCCCATTTTTAGTAATAGGCATCCCATTCATAAATTACAACACATGCAAAACAGACTTAAGGGTGGATCTTGATCTTAACCTAGAGACTGTATGTGTTCTGCGGTCAGAATCAGATAAACAATCATACAGAAAGGAGTCTTTTGCAAAGGGCTTACTCTCCTGTGTAGAAGTTACCACAACACTTTACAAGAAAAAGAGAAACTCAAATTCCTCCAAGCAAAATAAAAGCTATGGAAAGAGCTTTCCTCTATGCAATCCATAAAGCCAGAATAATATTGGTCCCATTACACACCAAAATCAAAACAAAATTACAGGCGATGTTCCAGTGTATAGTGATTAAAACACTCAAAGAAATTCCATAGGTCACAAATGCATAAATCTGAAATAGTTAACAAAGCTGTGAAAAGGATGACAACTCCTTTTTATGGATGATCTGTGATTTGCAAGTGCTTAAGTAGTCTTGCTGCTTGTTGCTACCAGTGGATTTTGTCAAAATCGCTGACATCTAGGTCAGGGCTCTGCAACCTTAAACACTCAAAGAGCCACTTGGGCCCATTTCCCACAGAAAACAAAACACCGGGAGCCACAAAACCTGGGTGGGCATGGCCAACTCAATGTCACTCACTCCCACCCAGTCACATGGCCCCTCCAGCCATGCCTACCCAGGTTTTGTGGCTCCCCGTGTTTTCTATGGGAAATAAGCATCTTTCTCTCTGTGTCTCCCTCCCTCCCTTCCTCTCATCTCTTTCTCCCTCTCTCTCATCTGTTTCTCTATCTCCCTCCCTCTCCCATCTTTTTCTCTCATCTCTCATTTTCTCTCTATCTCCCTCACTATCACCCCACCCTCTCTCTTTTCTCTTTCTCATCTCTTTCCCTTTTTCTCTGTTTCTCTCTCCCTCCCTCTCATCTCTCTTTCTCTCATCTCTCTCTTTTTCTCTTATCTCCCTCCCTTCTCACCCCCCTCTCTCCCTCATCTCTCTTTCTCTCTCTCTGTCTGTCTCTCTCTCTCTTTCTCCCCCTCATCTCTTCCTCCCTCCCACTACCCACCTCCACTTCCCAACCCACAAACCCAGGGAATAACTGTAAGGAAATTTGACCACGTTCTCTCTATCTCTGGAAAGATACAAAAATAAACCTTGCGTTGCAAAAGGAATGACTGTAGAGGCTGTAGGTCACCGCGCACATTTCAGAGAAGCATCATCGCAAACAGCAGCACACTCACACAGGCATGCATACACATCCTGCAACTCGGTCTAAAGTGGCCAGAAAATATAGTCCCTGGGTGCCCCCAAAGAGACTTGGCAGGCACAGTATGGGACAAAATTCCCCTCTCCCATCACCAAGGCAGTGTCTGCTGAATCCTTGCAAAACTGGGCAAGGTGGAGAGACGAGAGCAGACAGAGCCAAATCAAGCCGAATCTGTCTCCCTCTCTCTGTCTCTCTCTCTGGCTGCTTGACTGGCGGGAAACTGTGGGTGACTACTTCCGGCTTTGTTGGTGTAGGATGCAGGTTTCATTGTGTTGTAATGGGCTCCAGGAGGAGGAGGGGATCCAGTCTCCCCCATTGTGAAGGGCATGTCAAATTGGGTACCGGATCCCCTCCTCCTCCTTGAGCCCATTACAACACAATGCAAGTGAGGGAGGGAGCGAGGGAAGAAAGAAAGTGAGAGCAAGGCACTGTGAGAGCAGCGGGAAGGCCATGGAGGGGATATTAGGTCTTCCCCCTGCCCCACGCCAAAGGAAAACCAGCCGGGCTTCTCCTTCCCTCCTACCCTTCCCCCCACTCAATCCTACTTTGGGACAGAGGAGTGCTGCTGGAAGAGTGTGTTGGCATTTCCAACATGCATTTCTCTGATGCTCGCCCACAATTCTCTGTGTTCCTCCAGGCCTGGCTTGCTGAGGGGGGAAAGCAGCACTGACTCCTCTGCTGCCCCCCTCCATGGCCCCAGCCATTGCTGTCAGGGAAAGGCACAGGAAAAGAAAGCGAGCAGAAACAGCTTGCATCTCCTTTGAAATGTGCAGCTTTCTGTTGCTGGTGCCTTCCTTGGTCTCAGCTCTTTTGCCCCAACAAGAGCTGTTTCTGCTTGCTTTTCCTGTGCCTTCCCTGGGCAGTGATGGCTGGGGCCTGCTGCCCCCCACACTCAGCAAGCCAGGACTGGAGGAGTGCAGAGAGTTGCAGGCAAGCTCTGGAGGGTCAGAAGACACACTCCAACTCCCAACTTGCCAATAGGGGCGCTTCTGCTGGGCCATCTCCCCCTGCCACTGCGCTGTTGTGCTCGGCGCTTGGTGGGGGAGGGGAGCGCTTCCCCACACTGCCCCCTTCTTTCTCTTGGCCTCACCAACAAGGGAGAAAGAAGGCCAGGCTTGGGGGATGGCCCCCACCCCACAAGATCTGCCCCCACTGTTCTTTCCGAGCTCTCTTTGCTGACAGCAACAGCAAATGTACCGCGATGAAGGCGGAATGCTGTTGCTGCACAAAGGCAAGTGCAGGGGCACTTTGCTCTCCCACATTAAGGCTCTGGCCATGCCATTGCCATGACAGGGAGCTGCAGCAGAGGGCCCAAAGAGCTGCATGCGGCTCTGGAGCTGCAGGTTGCCAACCACCGATCTAGGTTATGTCAAAGTAATTACTGTGCATTTACTATATTGTTGGATAGAGTTATTTTTCTTGGAAAAAATAAATTCTCAAATGCCTATGTTCTTATAGTGCCTAGTATCTGTTTCAATATTCATAGATGATTACTTCGGTTACAGTCTTACTGAGGCTGAACATGATCATTCTGAACTACTACAATCAGCGCATACCAAAAACTGAACTAAATCAAATATTTATGTTAGAAAAAGCTCAGATATCTAGGATGATATATAAATAAACATGGAATGAGCCAAAAGACAAAGATATAGAAGTTATTTCAGGAATTAATCTCCCCAAATCTGTAGCTGAGCTAAGAAAACATTTAAGCATGGTGAAATACCTTGGATGATTTTATATTACAATTGGCAGAAGTCCTGCATTCTTTAAATAAAATGCTCAAAACAGACACTATCTGTCATTAAGGACATGAATAAGTTGTTGTCAGGTGTATAAACAATGTTTCACCACATCCTAAGTTCTGGCACTTTGTGATGATCACTAATGTATTGTCATGAGAGCTGATGTTGGCAACTGTGTAATAAACGGAGTGTAAGTGTTGCTTCAAGTTCATGGATAAGAATTGAAGCCAATAGCATATTGTTCCCAAACAATCAGATCCAGAAAAAAGCCCAAGTTGCAAAAGAATGATTCACATTAATGTAGCCATGTGAATGATTCATGGACTGAAGTTCTTATCAATTTTATGCAAACTAGAGTTGTGCACATTTAAAATGATTTGAAAAAAGTGCAGTGCTAAATAGTATTACTAATTAGACAGCTATGTCTTTTCCCCCCAAACTTTTCTACTAGCTTGGAAAAAGAGGTAGACATGCCTACTGTAATTAATAAGAAAATTTCCAGACTCATGAAAGATTCAAAGCACTTTTTCAAAATAATTTTCTATATGTACATAATCCTCATTCAGACAACAAGCCATTTGAATTACAGAGATGGGGTACGGGTATCAGTAATATATCAAACATTTTTCTTCCAGATTATGATTTGTAAGCTCTTATTTCATTCAACCAAAACATTTGTTTGAACAGGTAAAAGGATAGTGGATGACCAGGCAAAGAAGATCAAACAAATCTGGAAAGAGTATACTGAAATTCTGTACAGTAAAGATGTCAATATTGAAATCTGATGTCAATCTTTAAAAGATACTCTCTGTTTACTAAAATCTCTAGTGTCATAATATGAAGTGCAATCAGTACTATAGGCATTCCAAGTTGGAAGTCCATAGGAATTGATGGAATTTCTACAGAAGTATGGCAAGCAACTGAAGAAGAATTGGTAAAGGTTCTAACCAAATGATGCCCCAGAAATCTGGAAAATAACATAATGGTCAAAACAGATTGGAAAAGGTCAATCTATATAACAATACAGAAGAAAGAAAATTTAACAGAGTAAAATTACAGTATTCTTAATTTCGCACATAAGAAATAAAATGGTTAGAATCATCCAATACAGATTAGAAAACTATAGCAAGACAAAAAAGCCAAAGAATACCAAAAAGAAATAAATGTGTGCTTAATTAATTATAGAAATTAATTATAGAAATTAATTATAGAAATTAATTATAGAAATTATATAATATATATAACACATGATTGTGTTAATCACGTCAAAATGTGGAATAGGCTTAGAAAAATAGGAATTCCAGAACAGCTCATTATCCTCATGGGTTTAATAATTTCAGTCTTTTTGCTGTTGTACTGGGGTTTCCTGGACAGGGCATTGGCCAGGAAGTTTTTCCCTCCTGGGAAATACTTGAGAGATAAATTAAAGTGTTTAAAATATTGCACTCAATGTACTTGTTTGGGGGAGAGTTTCCGTGGAGTTTTCAGGGCTTCTAAATTTTTAAGATCAGTCCAGACTTCAAAGAGGATTTTGTTCCTTTCTAGGAAATGTCTGCATGTAAAGGAGGGCTCATCGCACGGCATATACCTCTTTCTCCCATATGGCCATCTTTGCTCGATTTCTGTCAATTTCTTGGAATTGTAAGCACATGGTTGCAATTGTCCATGTTCATTATTTTGAAGTAGGACTGCTCCTACTGCTACGTCACTGGCATCAGCTTGGATGACAAATGGTTGCACTGGGTCTGGGTGTTTTAGGGTTGGTTTGGCTGAGAATAGTTGTTTAAGTTTTTCAAATGCTGCTTGGCATTCCATCATCCAGTTAAGGGGTTGCCTTGGCTTCAGTTCCCCCCGCTTTTGTTTTTAACAAGCTCATAATGGGGAGGGCAATATTCGCAAAAGCCAGAATGAACTGACGGTAAAAGTTTGCAAAACCCAGGAAACTTTGTAGTTGTTTGTGGGTTTGCAGCAGCTCCCAATCGATAATGGCTTTTTTTTTGTGGGTCCATCTCTATTCCTTCATGGGACATTCTATATCCCAGGTAGTCATTTTTTCCTTGGTGGAACTCACATTTAGAGAGTTTTGCATATATTTTGGTGTTTTGGAATTTTGTGAGAACTGCTCGGAGTAACTTTATGTGCTCTTCTTTTGTTTCAGTGTAGATTAAAATATCATCAAGATAAACTAGGACCCCTTTGTACAAATGTTCATGGAGCACCTCATTAATTAGTTGCATAAATACGGCCTTGTAATCAGAAAGGGAGTACTTTAAATTGATAGCACCTCAGTGGAGTGTTAAAAGCAGTCTTTCACCCATCCCCTTTCCTAATTCTGATGTGGTAGTATGCTTCTCATAAATCTAACTTTGAAAAAAAATTCCTTTAGAGAGGTGAGCTAGCATGTCCTTCATAAGGGGGAGCAGGTACATATTTTCCACGCTGATAGTGTTCAGGTTTCGGAAATCTAAGCAGAGGCGTAAGGTGCCATCTTTCTTTTCATGGAATAATACTGGAGCTGCTATTTTCAGTTGGGTGGGTTCGATGAAACCCCTTTTTAGATTTTTGTCGATAAACACTCTGAGTTCATCTAGTTCTCTATGGGACACGCAGTACATTTTCGGTTTTGGAAGTTTAGCCCCTGGCAGGATCTCAATGGCACAATTTGTAGCAAAATGAGGTGAGAGTTCATCAGACACCTCCTTGCTAAATACCTTGGCCAAATCCTGGTATTCTTTGGGGATACTAGTGGGATCAGCAGGTTGGCTGGCCATGGCTGTTTCCCTGTTCTCTTTTCCTTCCTTTCCTCCCTCTGCAATATTTGTGAATGTTACATGTTTCTGGAATTGCATGGTTCCTCTCTTCCAGTTTATTTTAGGGTTCCACTTCCATAGCCATGTGAGTCCTAGGACTAGTGGCCCTTCCATTCCCAGGGCTACCATGAATGTGAGGGTCTCACTACGGTCCCCCAGTTTCATTTGTAATGGTTCTGTGGCAAACCTGGCTGGCTCCCTCCCCTGCTACAGTCCTGTCTAATTGGCAGAAAGCAATAGGGTTTCCCATTCTCCTTAGGTGGATTCCCAATCTCCCTACCAGGGTTGGGTTGATTAGGCACTGGGTGCACCCAAGTCCAGTAATGCTGCTACTTCCTCCCCTTTCCCTTGGCTGAGGATAAACAGTCTTAGGGGTAGTGTGAGCAGTTTGATTGGGTTGCTTACCAGTGGGTCATCTTCTGGATTGCTTTCGGATTGGTTCAGGGTGCTGGAATTTCTTCCTCTGAGTTTGGAGGGAAACGGAACCCCACAGCTTCTCAGCTTCTCAGCATGGTTTATTTTCCTTGGGGGTTGGGTTTTGCAAGTTTTACCCTGATGGGTGATCAGGCTTTCTGGCGGGGGGTTTCAAATTTTACCCCCAAGAGGGGATCTTCCTCTTCAGCTGTAGGTCCCTGGGTTGGCCAGTTGCTCGATCAGCCTCGGCTGGATCAGGGGTGACGGCTCGGGCTGCCTCAGTTGCTGTTTCACTTGCTTTCCTTTGTTGGTGACCCGGTTCATCTCTGATGTTGAGGTTTTTCTGGGCTTCCCTCACAAGATGGTTCATGTACCACTTCAATCAATTATCCACCAGTGGTTCCTCTATCAGCTCTTCCTGATCAGCAAGAGGTTCCAGTTCCATTTTCCACCCAGGTTTACAGCTACCGTGGGTAAGGGTTACTCCCCTGGCTCTTCCATCCCAGCTGTCTCTTTTTTCTACACTGATAGACCATCGAGGCTTCGTGGAACTTTCAAAAACAGCTTCAATGTCTTTGATAGGACATATGTCAGGCTGTGTAGTTGTCGAGGTTTCTCCCCAGCACTCAGATTCCCCATGCTCACTGCTTTGTTTGGACATTGTTGCAGGGTCTCCTCAATAGAGTAAAATTTGGGAAGAAAAAAAAATTTCCTCTCCGGGTTGATCACTATTACAGATCCTGCTTTATGTAAGGACCAGCCTCTCTGCTCTTCAAAAAATAAGTATAGACTCTTGAAAACTTTGTATTTCAAAAGGAATCTTTTTATTGAACGGAGGTACAACAAGCAAGTCAACATTCAAAGCAGGATCTGAGCTCCCTCAGGGCATGCAACTAAAATAAAGGGAATTAGAAACCCCTCCCAGCAGTCCAGTGTGGATTCCACCAATCTACAGGTATGAATATGTTAATTTTGCCAGCCTTTGTGAGAAAACAGATAAGGAAAGTTTCCCAGGGCTATCTTCCAGCGCTTCAATCCACATGGCCCCTCTCCCCTTGCATCTCCACAAGAGGTGAGAATTTTCCAGGCATCTGGGGTGCCAGGCAACTTATAAATCGTGTAAAAGGTTATACAAAGACAGGGTAAGAAATAGGATACTTAAGCTACCTAGAGAAGGAAAATTTAAATGTATCCAATCCAACCCCCCCTTCTTCCATAGAAGAATGGCAGAAACACGGATCTGACAGGTGTATAATTCTCACCATTGGCTGGACCACTGTTTTTTCCCCCTTGTTCCTATCTAGGATATGTTAATCTACGTCTTGCTTTTCATTTCTCAGTAGACTGCTCTTTCTGCCGGCTGTCATTTATTACAGAAGCCACACCTTGCAGATGTTCCAGAAAATTATTCACAGCTTTAGTATTTCATCTTTTTAGAAGCCAAGTGAAAACATGCCTGGCATTATATTGTGTTTTATGAGATAGAAGAACGCATTAGCTGGAGATTTTTAAAATTACTTCCCATTTTACATAGCCCTGAAGCTTAATTTGAGTGCTTAGGTCAGGATTTCAGCTGCAAATGGCTTAGCCTTGCTTCCTTAGATATACAGATTACATGCCAGGCAGTTTAAAATTATAAACTAAAAAACAAGTCCTTCAAGTTAATCTAAGCCATTAATTAATTGTGGATTAATGCTAAAAGTTAAAATACCAGCAAACTGGTGCTTATGAGAGCGAAGCTTGAATTGAGCTCCAAATCATAGTATTACATCGTCGTACTGCTGAAAGATAATTAGATTATCTTTTGATACTATAGTGATGTGCAGGCAAGTGGAGACTATTTTATATCTGTAACTTTTTGAGAATGTTGCTTTCTACATAGACCTGTCATGTTTCTAAATATTCAGCCAAGGACTGCAGAAGATAAATTAGGAGACTAAAAGTCTGTACAAGGAAGCCTGGAGCTTGACTTGATGTGGTGGACTAGCTTTATAATGAATTGAGGATGGCATCTGGAGAATTGGATGAGTATATACTATACAAAAATAATATACTATACAAAAGTAATATACTATACAAAAATAACATCTCACTTTGTAACTGTTAAAAGCCTTCCTTGAATAAAATTGATATACACTGTAACATTTTTTTTTACTTTTAAAAAGAACTTAATTATGCCATGCCCACTCTCACTAATTAAGCCGTAAGAAGCTTCCAAGCTTCTGTGCTATTTGAGTTTGAGCCTTGGTTTCCTTTGAAATGAGGCCTTAGGAGACCTAGTTTTGCAGAAATTGTGCACATTTATCCATCAGGCTTTGAAACAAGGTCTGCCTATCTTTGTATGAGCAATTCCCTGTGAATGATATTTTGTGAGAAATGTTGGTGTGTGCTTTTTTGTATCAGTGACATATTTAACACATTTTAAAATACATATTTATAATGACTGTAATAAATTACAGATGAGAAAGTTCTAGGGCTTGAGATACTGCTTTGTTAAAAGCTCTGCCATTGCCAGCAATGATATTTGACGTCTTGATTTAAAATGGCTGAAATGGAAGAAAGTCTGTTGATCAACCTTGCGGTTTACTTCTGATTTATGTTATAATGGAAGGTTTCCCAAGGCTTTTCAGAATCTCAGCCAACCGCATTAAAAGCTGCTTTCATGAATTTGATGTTGATCCCAAATGATGCCATTTCCTTAGAGGGTTGTTGTTCTTGCATTTGTAGAACACAGTTTAGCAGAATTGACTATAGATTACAGTACACAACAACAACAAAATCTTGAAAATGGTCAATGATGGCCAGGAACAAACACCTTGCATTGACCCACAGTATTTCTGTTGATCAGATGGTTTCAATTAGTTAGTGTTACATAAGAGCCAAGAATAGTGTCACTCAAATATTTGCCAAAGTGATGATTTGTAAGATATCCACACAACTTTTTTCTTTTATTCAGAATATAATATTGACTGCTTCAGCACTGTTTTTTCTGAAGAGGCCAGGGAAGAAGAAATTAAAATAATCCCTGAAACAAGTGCAAAGAATTGTGATCCCTTTATAGATTGTGAAAAAAATAATTAGAATAGCAGAAGAGGTTTAACTTTCTACCAAGGAGCCATTTGTTCTTTTAGGTAAGTGGGTTTTAAATTTAATAAGTTTAAATTTAATGTATGTTAATTTAGACTCTGTACTCAGTAAGTATATTATCCTGGGGGAACATAATCTTTTGATGTTTCTAGGTGGGGAGTAAATCACATTGAGCAGAGTAAGACATACCAGTATTTTGAAGTAAGCTTGTCTAGGATTGTGCCATCTTTAGATACTATGAACAATCTTAGATGTTTCTATTTAAAACCAATTCTTACTGAAGTCAGTTGGGTTTGCTCCTGAATAAATATCTAAAGGATTGCAACTGAAAGATGTGAACATGCATTTGCATTCTTCTTTCTCTACTATCTCTTCTATTGTCAACTTCTGAGTCATAAATCTGTATTTTCTGGTTTACATTATTTTAAAAGATGCTCTACTTGCTAATATATAGCTTCATTTTTGAACTGCTATGTTAGACCTTTTTGCTATTTCGATGCTACACACTCAAAACAGTTTGAAAATCCTGGTATTATGTGGTAATGATATGATTGATATTTGCATGACACTGTGTGTGTGGGGAAAGTAAGGTATATGCTGCAAAGGGGTTATTTTTGAAAATCTGGGACATGACCTTCCTTTGCTGAAAAATTTATTGATTAATCAGAAACAATGTGGATTTATTCTTGGAAATTTATTTTCCTTTCATTATAAACACACAGTTTTACTTCTGAGAAGATATAAATAACTAATAGCACTAACATTTTGAAAGTTATCTTCTTTTCTGAATAATGCCTTTTTAAAATACCAGAGTCGGGTCTGGTTCTCTCCCTCACTCTCCTGTTTTCAGTGCTTTAGGTTTGGGGTTCACTGAGCATGCAACCATTTACCCCTTTTGAGGACTTTGCAAAAGTTGTGACTCCAGCTGAAAAGACATTGTAATGTTACAATAAATAGAATTTGTTGAAAGGTCATGTTGCCAACAGTAGGATTTGAATGACAAACAAATGTTTAATGCATTTAGGTTGCAATTTTCTTCTAGCTCATTTTGCAGCCATTATATTGAACAATTATTTTGTTTTAGCTAATATTTTCATTATTGGCAAATATGTTAGCACTTGTATTGCTTTTGCAATTTTTATTTAAAAATTAATTTATAGTGTTTTTATGTGTCTGTATATATACATGTGTGCTCTAGTTAACTGAAAATAATACTTTTTCTGCTTACATCTATAGAAGAGGATTATGGTAAACTTGTTGGGAATGTGGTTACCAAGATTGGTAAAAAAATTGTTCTACTTTATCTTGTCAAATGGCTGGATTGCATAAAGATCAAGATCACTTTTTGTGCTTATCAAATTAGAGGAAGCTTATTATTTCAATATTTCATTTTAAACCTTAAATTTGAAAACTCCCTAGCTATATAGGTTTTTTTTAGTTAGTTGGTATGTTCAATTCTGTGTTTTTCTTATTAGATATATGGCTATATGTATAGTACAGCCTGACTTTAGTTACAGGATACTGAAACATTTTTGTATCATCTGAGTAAACCTCTTGAAGGTTATTTTTGCTTGTCCATAATTGTTAGGATTGTGTAATTTGCCAGCACCCACCCAATCCCAGGCGAATGCCAACTTTGCCAAAAGAAAAAGCTATCCAGATTTCTTTCTGGCAATGTAGCATGTTGTGAACTAAGACGGTCAAATCTTCTGCTGTTGGAAGAGCTCTAACAGGAACACATTTATTTTTAAACATTCCCTGGCGTGATACCAGCACTAAAAGCAGGTATGTTTGCATTGTTTTTGCTGATGTTGTATGTCCCTGTGTTGAGTCATTCAGAAGGATCAAGCGTATAGCTGCAGTTTAGACATTGGATTATTTTTGTGCATAATATCTACAGACACATAACAAAGTGAAAATTCATTTTTCATGAAAATGAAGAAAGGAATATATTCACAGAAAAGAGAGTTTTCTCCTGTAGACACTTTTATCATAGATTCTAAAGAAAGCAACAAATCATCAGAACTCTGGGAAAAAGTAATCTCAACATTTGCAGAAATTGCACCAAGTTATATATATATATTTGTCCATTTATATTGCTTTGGAAATTGTGAGCTCTTTCAGGCCTTGCTTTTGCTTGCTAATATATACGGTATATATTTAAAAATTCATATGTAGAACCAATGCTCTGTGTCTTATGGTCTTGAGATCAAGACTATCATGTTGGTTGTTTTCTATCTGTACGGGTGTGGGGGGTATACACTAGTGGATATTTTTTCAATTAGATCACATTTTTATGTATGCAAGTGGAGTCCCATTTCAGAAGCAAAATATATACATTGTGCATTTACAGGAAATTGGTCAGGAATACTCCTGATTGTTAAGTGTTGCATCTACAGCAGAAAATACATTATTATTTCTCAGTGCTGAACTTTGATGAAACACGTTTGAAACTGGGCCTCTTTGAATTCAGCATACACAGTAACTGGAAAATTATTTTACATGTAACCTTTTGTTTTCATTTTTAAAAGACAGTACAGATGGTAGACTCTCTGGCAGTGCAGGCTATATTTTGATGCTGATACAGGCTATATTTTGATGCATTCTTATTTGAGTACAGTTTCTATAGACCATGTTTATACAATTTCTTTTTTTTTTAAAGCAGAATTCTGCTCAATAAAGTATAGTGTGAATACATCTACTTGTTTAAGAAGGTGTTCCTTTCTGCTAACAAACACCGGAATATTTTAGGTTTCATATAGTATTAACATATGCTTTATTCTGCAATTCAGTTTCTATGATTTAAAGAGAAAGTTGGTGCAGAGTCCAATCAACATAAGGCATTGTTCACATAATCTAGATCCATTTCAGTCTAGTTTCAGGCTGGGATTTAGTACTGAGACAGTTTTGGTGGAGTTTGTTGATGACCTGTGATAATCCTAGATCAGAGGTCTGCAACATTAAACACTCAAAGAGCCATTTGGACCCGTTTCATAAAACACTGGGAGCCACAAAACCCTGGGTGGGCGTGACCAACTCAACGTCAATAACTCCCACTCAGTCACATGATTGCCCCTAGCCATACCTACCCAGCCGGTCATTAAGACAGAGAACCGGTTGTTAAAAAACAAGCCACAAACATCCTCTCTTTTCTATCTCTTCTCTCCTGAGCTTCTCTATATCTCTGTGATCTTTGATCTCTCTATCTGAGAAATGTACTCTCTGGTGTCTCTCTACTCCTCTCTCCTCTCTCTCATTGTGGCTTCTCTGATTCAGGATGAGCTCCTGAGCTGAGCATCCTCCTTTGCTTGTTCCCACAGGGGTGCAGCCCAGTGTGGCAGGAAAGGCATGCAAATGGGCATGAAGGCAGGTCACCTGCTGCTAAGGCGGGCTTGTGCAAGCTTCTCCTCCCCTCTGGGCCAGGGGAAGGCACACATGGGGAGATCTCAAGCCTGGCAAAGTGCATGCAGCAGTCACTTGCTCCCCCATGGCACCTGCCCTGCCACAGCCAGTCAGGGGGTCGTGAGAGGAGAAGGGGAAGGAGGGTCACCTGAAGGGAAGCCTCCGCCGTGGCTGATGTGCATTCCTCAGCCAGCCCAGATTTCCAAAAAGAAGAAATGAAAGGAGCCTGAAGGAGAGCTTGCTGGCTTGGCCCAGCTTTGGCTTTCTGAGAGAGAGAGAAGAGACTTAGAGACAGAGAGAGAGAGCACAATAGATACACACACACACACACACACACACACACACATGGGGAGACCGGTTGATGGGCAAGCGTCTTTGGCGAGGGCTCTCTGGCTTTCTCCAAGCCTGACCCCTGGAGTGGGCATGCAAGGTTCGGTGGGGCCAGCCCCCTTTTCCTGCTGTCCTCAGCTTCTTAAAGCTGTGGCTGGGTGCTGAAAGCCCATCCCCCTTTCTGACATCCCCTCCTCCCAGATCCCATTCCCACCCCACCCCACCAGCCCTCGTGTTAGCGAGGCTGGCATTGGTCATGAATTGGCCAGGCCAGTATCTTGGGGTGGAGAAAAGTTTGCGCATCTCCCCAAGCAACCGAGGCATTCCCAGCATCAACAAGAGCTGGAAGAAGCTCCAGCAAGGGTGTGGCACCAGATAATCAGGCCTGGCCACTTCTCCATCCCCCGCTGTCACCGTTACCTTCTCAGGCCAGGCAAGGAGTGACTGGGAAGGGAGAGCAAGGGGCAGGGGCAGCCAGTGATGGGACAGGGAGCCACAGCAGAGGGCCCAAAGAGCCGCACGTGGCTCCAGAGCCATGGATTGCCAACACTCGACCTAGACAGTCAGGAAAACTCAAGAAGTCAGAGAACATTTTAGTACAGTTTATTGAGTGGACTACTTTCATCCCCAAAAGAAGGATGCCTAATTCTTTCACCGTTTATTATCCACTTTATTATATAGGCAGTTTACAAAATAGAGGTTTTGTTCAGGATTTTTTTTTAAGTCACCAGATCTGAATGCCATTAAAACAGCCTCAGAATGACTATCATACTATTTGTAGTAAAGCCATACTTACTTATTTCTGGAGTCCCAATAGATGGCATTGTTTAATTGAAGGCACTTGGAGTATACCAAGATTGAATTGGCCAGGCAAATACCATGGAAGACAATCAGTCCTTCAAGTAACTAGGCCTTGAGAGGGGGCGGAGCTGATGTCGCTGTGAGACAGAGGTGATCTCGACTCCTGAGATCACCCCCGATACTGCCGCCGCGGGACCGTCCCCCGGGACCTAAGCCGACTCGTAGGGTTGGCGAGAGTTGGGGGCATCTCATGTTGATCCCAGGGACATCGCAAAGTCCCTGGTTGATCCAGGACAGCCCCTTTGCCTGCAGCGGGTCGAGGGCAGCCATTAAGCTGCTGAAGCTGTGACAGCTCCGGAAGAAAGGAATCGGAAGAAGTGTGTCGGTCGGTGAGATTTTTTTTTTGTAATAGTTTGGGAACACTCTAGTAAGTTTAAATGGTTGGAAATCAAGAGTGAAATGAATTAGGCAGTGGAAGACACTGTGTTTGAAAGTAAAGAGCTTGTTCTTCCTTCTTTTTCATGGCTTTTAAAGATTTTTCTTTTCTATCTTTTCTTCTTGTGAGTCTTTGAATGGCTTTTTATAATATATTTTCCTCTCTACAATTTTGAATTTGATTTTCTTTGGTTTTTCTTATTTTGGGCTTTCTGCTTTGGAATTATTTGGATGATTTTGACTCTGACTTATTTTTCATACATTTTCAAGAAAAGAAATGGCTCCCACTCTAGTAAGTTTAAATGGTTGGAAATCAAGAGTGAAATGAATTAGGCAGTGGAAGACACTGTGTTTGAAAGTAAAGAGCTTGTTCTTCCTTCTTTTCATGGCTTTTAAAGATTTTTCTTTTCTATCTTTTCTTCTTGTGAGTCTTTGAATGGCTTTTTATAATATATTTTCCTCTCTACAATTTTGAATTTGGTTTTCTTTTTGGTATTCTGGGCTTTAATGCTATTGCTGATTTTTATTTTTCATACATAAAAATGGCTCCCAATTTACCCTTCTTGTTTTGAGAGAGACAGGAAATGAGCTATTGGAAGCTACTTGGCAAGGAAGTGAAAGTTGGCAAAGAGAAACAATATTGTTACTTAGAGGTCTGCTACTTTGTATAGATATATACACTTGCAAGACTTGTATTTAAAGCGCTGCGCTGAGGATTAGATTAGAAAGCACTGGAGATTATGTTGACAGGTGCTTTTGGCAAACTATTATATCTTTGTGTTTGGAGTCGGAATTGAAGAACAAAGTGACCTCGGAGAGTTTGGAAGATAAAAGATTTGGAGTCTCTTTGCAGAAAAAATATAGAAGAGCTGAAAACCTTCCTCTTCAATTTGTTTTGGATTTTATATAGAGGCAACTGAACAAAAAGTGATATTGCTTCCTGTTAAGATTCTTTATTGCCTGGAATCCAATTTTTATAATTAAAGCCCATAAAAATATATATTTTTATTTTTAAAGGATATTTTATTCATTTTCTATTTTAATCTTATTATTGGCATTTTCCTTTTTTCAATTTTTAGTCCTTATTTTTTGATAAAAAAGCTTGGTGATATATGGAATAATGGAGATAAATAGAATTGTTGAAAGGAAATATAATATAGAGATTATAACATGATAGAGAATTAATAATAATGATTATAGCTTTTTTTTCTGAAACAGAGAGTATGCATGATGAGGAGAGGGCACTGAGATTTGTGACCGACCGACACACTTGAAATTGATATTGGTTTATGTATTGTATGTTTGTTTGTCTTGTTTGTTTTTTGGAAAATAATAAAACTTTTTATAAAAAAAAAAGTAACCAGGCCTTATGCCACATGGGTTTTATAGATAACAACCAGCACCTTGAACTGCAACTGGAAGCAAACTGGCAACCAGTTCAATTTGAGAAGCAGAAATGTTACATTGATATAATGAGGGATGCCCACCACTGTCCAGACACTGCATCCTGGACCAATGGAAGCTTCTGGGTGATCTTCAAGAACCCCGTGTAGAGCTCATTGCAATAATCAAGCCATGAATGGACTAGGCCTGGGCATGTGTGGCTGTCTGAAGCATCCTACAATCTAGAAAAGGATGTAACTGGCAAGTAGATTAAGCTGGGTTAAAGGCCTTCCTTGCCAAGTTAAGCAAGAGTTTTGAATCCAGGAAAATCCCAAGTTGTATATCACCTTTGAATGGAGAAGTATAACTTCTCCATGAGGTAACCCCATGGCCAAATACCCACAGCCACTTGATCTTAATTGGATTGAGTGGAAGACAGAGAGAGAGAGAGAGAGAGAGGGAGGGAGGGAGGGAGGGAGGGAGGGAATTCATTCCATATGAATACCAAGAGACCGAATGATTCATTTGGCTAGGATTTTCTTGCTGTAGAATAACAAAATATAAAGCAATTTCTCATTTTATTGAGGAAGTGGTTCCACCTTTCCTATTGCTAAAGTAAAATCTGAACAGTGAAAGAAGAAAGAAGCAGCTGGGAGAACATAACCTAATGAATTCTATTTTATTTTAGCGGGATTTTCAGGTGTCTTTTCCACTCAGCAGAATTAAAGTGGTAAGTGTCCATTTCCCTCCCTGCCCTCATCTCTCAGTTTCTTTGTATACTTTTATTTGTTTTAATCTATGTGATCTCAGGCAAAGCCTTTTCTTTCAGATGAAGACGCTTCAACAGCTTTGAGTTTTGAGAAGCACTGCTTTTCACATTTCTCCAGATGTGGAACTTGTTGGTTTTCTGTGATGTCATACTAGGGGTTGGGGGGCAAGTGCTTTCTTGTTTTAAATTATCCTTGAAAATAGAAAGCCAGAACAAGAGACAAAGAGCTGGTGTTCTCTTTATCTCTCTACCAGCTGTCTGAAATAATGTGATTTATTTTACCGCCCCTCACTAGCTTCCTTCTATGGTGACATTTATCTTAACATTGCAATGAGACCAGGAGATCAGGACTTTCTCATTCCCAGGTTACCTGCTTTTGTTTGCTATCACAATTAGTGAGCTGCAGAGCAAATAATAAAGCAGAGACGGGTGGGATTCTACCGGTTCGGACTGGTTCAGGTGAACTAGATGTTAAATTTGCATCTGGTCACCAAACTAGTATTTGAATGGAATGGCTGGCCCTACCCATCCCACCCTCCCCTCCCAGGAGTCTCCACATGGCCCATTTTTGATGCAGGTAAGTACAGGGTCCATGCAGAGGCTCTGGGAGGGGGAAAATGGGCCTTTTGGAAGTCCACAAATGGGCCTGTTTCCGGCTTCCGGAGGGCCTCCAGAGCCCAGGGGAGGCCATTTTCACCCTCCCAGAAGCCCAAGGGAAGCCTTTGGGCCATTGGGAAGGCAAAAAGGCCCTCCTGCAAGTTCCAGTAGGCCATGTCCACCATGGTCATGCCCACCCAGCAACTGGGCAGTGAACCGGTTGCTGGGATTTTTGAGAGGATATAAAGGGCCAGAAAAAGGAGAAAAAAGAATAACCTTGTCTCTCAATTTAAAAGAGGATTTAAAGTTGAAAAAGAAATCTCTGGATGTTTTGAAGACTGAAAAGCATTTGGAATATGATTTAAAAAGTTGTGTCATTGTCAACATCCATGCATTTTTTAAAAATTTGTAGCTGATTCCCTGCTTCAATGTTCCTTAACTGGCAGAGGAATCATTAACAATAACAAAAGTGTCATCCTTGCAAGAAGCTGCATTAACAGGGTATCCTTTACTGCTTATCCTTCACTACATATTGTGAGGCACAGAAATTATATTGGGTGGGTGGGAGAATAGAACACAGACTAACAGAGTTGGAAGGTTTTCTAGTTCAACCACCTGTTTAAGCAGGAAGCCCTATACCATTTCAGACAAAGGGTTGTCCAGTCTCTTCTTAAAAGCTTCTAGAGATGGAGCAGCTGCAACTGCTGAAGACAAGCTGTTCCATTGGTTGATTGTTCTCACTGTTAGGAAATTTCTCCTTACTTCTAGGTTGCTCCTCTGCTTGGTTAGTTTCCATCAATTGTTTCTTGTCTTGCCTTTTGGTGCTTTGGAAAATAGTTTGATCTCCTTGTCTTTGTAGGAGTCCCTCAAAGATTGGAACACTGCTATCATATCTCCCCTAGTTCTTCTTTTCATTAGAGACATACCCAATTCCTGTAACTGTTTTTTTCATATTTTACCCTCCAACCCCCTAATCATTCTTGTTGCTCTTCTCTGCACTCTTTCCAGAATCTCAACATCTTTTAATGTGCTTCACTAGGCTATAAATCCCTTACTCTTATTATTCTCTTATTTTCCCCTGAAATAAACACTAGGCTTATTTTGAGGGGGGGTGTCTTATTTTTTCCCCATGTATGGGAGGCCTACTTCTTCTGCTTGCTTGCAGCATGGCAGGAGGCTGCACAGTGCACCAGTGCCACCACCACGAGGTGAGGGGGTGGAGCTGCCCCACATGCCCCACACTGACTTACCTCAGGGCCCCCACAGCCAGGCCATCCATGCCCCAACACCTGCCTCGTCTTGCGAGGCTGGCTCCAGCAACCCCGTCCACCAGTATCTCGCATGGCTGCCAGTCCAGTTCTTCTGCTTGCTCATGGCTGCAATGGAGCAGGAGGCTGAGTGATGCACTGCTGCCACAGTCACAAGGTGAGGAGGGTGTGTGTGGAGCAGCCCCATGTGTCCTGCATCAACTTACCTCAGGGCCGCCACAGCCAGGCCATCCATGCCCTGACACCTGCCTCGTCTTATGGCTATGGCACCAATGAGCAAGCAGAAGAAGTGGGCTGGCAGTCACGTGGGCTGTTGCTGCATATGGCTGCTGGTGTTGCCGCCATAAGGCAGGTGTTGGGGCATGGATGGCCTGGCTACCGAGGGCCTTGAGGTAAGCCAGTGTGGGGTGCATGGGGCAGCTCCACCTCCCCACCTCATGGTGGCAACACTAGCACACTGCATGGCCTCCTGCCCCATCTTGAGCAAACAGAAGAAATGGGCCATCAGCCACATGGACTTCTGCTGCACATGGCTGCCAGTGCTGCTTTAGTGAAGCAGGTGTCAGGGTGTGAATGGCCTGGCTGCAGTGGCCTTGAGGTAAGCTGGTGTGGAGCACATGGTGTAGCTCCACTACCACACTGCCTCGTCTCATGGCCACGGCACTGCAAACAGACAGAATAGGTGGCTGGCTGCACAGGCTCTTAAATAGGGCTTTTTTTTTTTTTAATTACATTTATATGCCACCCTTCTCCGAAGACTCAGGGCGGCTTACAGTTTTTGGGATACAACCCAGTATGCTCAGCAATAGCCTTCATTCCATTGTATATGCCTGCTTATTACTAAGCGGCATTTTTACAAGGTCAGCTAATTGCCCCCAACAATCTTGGGTCTCAATTTACCTACCCCGAGAGGATGGAAGGCTGAGTCAACCTTGAGCCTGGTGGGATTCGAGCCTACAGTAATTGTAGACAGCTGGATCTTAAGAGCAGGCATTTAACAGCCTGAGCCACCAAGGCTGTTATTTGAGGGGGGTAGGGCTTATATTAGATACAGATGAAAAACATGCTAGGGCTTATTTTTGGGTTAGGCCTTATTTTGGGGGGGAATGGGATATTTACAATTTATTTATTTATTTATTTATTTATTTATTTATTTATTTATTTATTTAGACTTGTATGCCACCCTCTCTCCCTAGGGACTCAGGGCGGCTCACAGTATAAAATCACAATACAATAAATTAATTAAAAAATAATTAGATCACAAGTCCAATAAATCTAAAACCCATAAAATACAATTAAAATCCTTAAAAACCCCACCCCAACTCATTTCAGTCCAGGCCGGCCTGCTGAAACAGCCAAGTCTTCAGGTCACAAGAGAATCCCAAGGGGAGCTGATTCTGGGTGCTCCCACAGAGAATGCCGGGCCCAGCCGACATTGTCTAGCCAACAGCACCCTAAGGAGGCCCTGTCTGTGGGAGCGCACAGGGCAATCGGAATGCGATGCTAGCAAGAGTTGCTCCCGCAAGTATCCCGGACCCAAGCCATGGAGGACTTTGTATGTTAACGTCAACACCTTGTATCTCACCTGGAGGGCAACTGGCAACCAATGCAGCTCACGCAGGAGGGGTGTAACATGGGAGTGTTGGGTTACTCCCACCACAACCCGCGCGGCCGCATTCTGCACCAGCTGTAACCTCTGAGTGG
The DNA here is from genome assembly GCA_009733165.1 of Naja naja. Taxonomy (NCBI): domain Eukaryota; kingdom Metazoa; phylum Chordata; class Lepidosauria; order Squamata; family Elapidae; genus Naja; species Naja naja. Next base: position 186,240,072 of record CM019148.1, read on the forward strand.
TCTGCAAGGGCAGTCCCATGTAGAGAGCGTTGCAGTAGTCAATTCGGGAAGTGACAAGTGCATGGGTGACCGTGAGTAGGGCATTTCGGTCCAGATAAGAGCGCAACTGCCGCACCAGGCGAACCTGGGCGAATGCCCCCCTGGTCACAGCTCCCACCTGCTCCTCCAAATTTAGCTGTGTATCCAGGAGGACACCCAAGTTGCGAGCCCTATCCACAGGGGGCAACACCTCTCCCCCTATGACCAAAGATAGAATATCCTGGATACTCTGAGATGCCGGTACACACAGCCACTCAATCTTGGCCGGGTTGAGTCGAAGCCTGTTCCTCCCCATCCAGACCCACACTGCATCCAGACAACGGGACATCATGGAGAGGGCATCACTGATGTGGTTCAGGGTGGAGATGAAAAGCTGGGTATCATCCGCATATTGATGATACCTCACCCCGAAACCACGGATGATCTGCCCAGCGGCTTCACAAGATTTAATTTAAATGTATAAATTTACAGTCCCCTAGGTTGCTTCAAGCTTTGTCTTTCATTATTCTTAGTTATGGTGCTTTAGGGGCCATCCAAGTATTGCTTTCTAGTTTGTGGGCCATTCTAGTTATTGCTTAGTCACTATTATAGAATTTATCTTCTTTTCATCCATGTTATTCTCATGACAGAAAGAACTAGAATAATGATTATGTTAGGTTAGGTTTAGCTTCATACATATATACCCGCTGTCAGGGTTCCGACGATTGCCGACACCCATCACATTATTCTCTTTCAGGATAAGCAATTTTATGCAAAGCACAGAAAATAAGTAAGAAATAGTAAGTGAAAGTGGAAGACATTATAAAATATAAAACGAAATATAGTTAAATCTAATTTATACCAACATGATTTTACTTTACCTTTCCATATATACCTTTCTACTTGTCAATCATTTTTGCTTTCTCCATATTCATGCAGCTATTTCTATTGCCTTTCTATTCTTAAACTTTCACCTATCTTTTAAAAAGATTTCAGTTGTGTGCAACCATAATTTTCTGTCTTCTCTTTCAGTGCATTTGCTCTTCCTTTATATATTTAGTCTACAATTCAATTTTCATTCTGTCTGCATGACCAAACCATCTCAATGTACTTTTCTCATCTCACTTATTTACTTCATATTCAGTTCACATTCATTTAATATTCATTCATTCTGATCCTATCTCATTTTACCATAAGCAATTTTCAGTAACCCATTATAAGTGCAATTTTTAAATCCCCACTTATTTCACACCACCTTCATTCCAATATATATGATCCCTCATAAGTTTCTCTAGCCATTTTCCCATCTTTAATGAACATTCTAATTATATACTAAGTGTGTCACCATTTGTATTTGACTTGCAATCCTATGCTCCATACTCCTTGTCAAATACAATTACTTTAGTACTCGATTCTTAAGCAGGAGAGCATCTTGCTATTTTTGAAGGCTTCTCAGTTCTTTAATTTCTTCTAACTTTTAAGAATTACTTCCATTGATTGCCAGTTGTGACTAGAATATATCAATACTTTAGGGATTATAGCTAGAATTTGTTTAATCTCAATCAGTAGATTTCTGATAAGGGGCTCATATATCCCACTAGCAATTTTTTAAAAATTACATTTATATGCCGCCCTTCTCCGAGACTCAGGGCTTACAATTTTGGGATACAACCCAGTGTGCTCAGCAATAGCCTTCATTCCATTGTATATGCCTGCTTATTACTAAGCGGCATTTTTACAAAGTCAGCTTATTGCCCCCAACAATCTTGGGTCCTCAATTTACCTACCCGAGAGGATGGAAGGCTGAGTCAACCTTGAGCCTGGTGGGATTTGAGCCTACAGTAATTGTAGGCAGCTGGAACTTAAATGCAGGCATTTAACAGCCTGAGCCACCAAGGCCCTTTTAAAATATGCAGTAAATAAAAGAATTATAATTTAGCTTAATGAATAAACATAGCCTTACTTTACCATGACAAGAAAGCAATACCACAATGAGTTGTCTTCCCTTAAAGGTGATCCTCCATTTAATAGCCAAAAGAAATGTCGATGGTTTATTTACTGTGGCATTCCTCATACATTAGGCTCATGCCCCAGTATACACAGACCCCAATAAAGCAAACCAAGGGAGAAGATCATTTAATTATGATTTATTCAGAATGCTCTAATAAAAAGGGATCCTTTTCAAAGAGGAAACTGAGACCCAACTTATATTTTCTTTTATAGTTAGGGCATCAAAGGAAATTTCAAAAGAAAAGTCAATTGAATAAGACAAAAGCATCCTCCATCTTGCATGGAAACTCAATTACGTGAAGTTAAACATGTTACATATAATACCACATATGTTCATTTAAATGAACTCTAAAGAACTCATGAGTGTAATATGTAGGATGTTAACGTGGAAAAAAAGTCATAAGGTTATTTTTAGAGTCCATGAAGAGACAAAGCAGATGTTATTCAACACCAAAGAGCTCTCTATCTTATTAGAAGACAAACTACAGACATCTTATTAAGACAAACACAGTCCTATCCTAGCCTGAACAGCAAAGACAGTTTATCTTGCAGTTTAGGAATATTAAAAAGTATCAATCAATCAATCAATCCAGTAACAGAGGAAAGAGTTTTCTATTCTCCAGTGTGCAATGATTTGATAAACTAGTAACATAATTTGAAAAGAAAAGTAAATTAAAATGCAAAAAAATCCCTGAACCAAATTTTGCTTCAGCATTAAAAAATATATCAGTTTGCATTATCCAAAATTTGGATGCACTGAAATTGCCTAGGATGGTGTGTTATATCTATAAGATTGTGCCTAATGGAAATTCTTTTCTCAAATATCAGATATTTGGAAATGTGTAAGAAAATACAAGAGAAACTAAATGAGAAAATAATGTGGATATTTGTGTTTGTATATATGCATTTATATATGCATGTTTGTGACTCAAATACCTTGGGCCTAAAACATTGAAGATATAGACAAAATGGCAACAAGACTGAGCTCCTTGCTAAGAATAGCAAATATTTTTTATTTAAAGTGACCAGTCGATTTTATTTTCACTGAAAATAACATTTATTCATTCTGACCCCAAATTGTTTCCAACTGCAGCTGTTTAAATGACTTGCTTATTTTTACAATTTTTTTTCATGACTCATATGGGTGGTGCTGGTGCTTTGCGTAGAATTCATCCTCTTGGGAAGAATTACATGATATAGCTTGCATCCGGGACAAAATGTCACATTCTGAAAATATTTTCAATGGTTATCTTTACCACAAAGCCATATACCCTCTCTGCTAAACAATATTTTTTAACTTAATGCTAACATTTGAAAGAAAAATTTTAATCTTCCATTTGGTTAGAAGATGCAGATAATGCAAGCTCAGTCTTAAAGCTAATATTGAGGAGAACAGATGAAGGAAAGAAAGATTGGAGATGAATGGGGATAGTTGGCATTTGGCATCCTTGGTGTCTTTAAATATGTTGAGCTAGGATCCCATTTATCCCACCAATATGGCTATGACCATGCTGGCTTGGCATGATAACAATAGCAGAATAATGCATTTAGAGTCTACCCTGCTAGGTAAGCTAGACTCACAGATGATTGCACTGGTATATTATATTTAAATATTATATTAATTCCATCTATATAACTGAGGAGATGTTCCAAGAATATATATTCCAAAAGCACAGCCATTTTATGATCTTGGAGGGTCACAGAAATGAAACGGGATCATATGCAAATGATATAGACTAAAAAGTCCATAGTTACACTGCTGGTGAGATTTTGGACTTCTGTGTTACGCTGAAGAAAGGATCAGCACAATCTTCAGTAATCTTTTTTCATTAAGTTGCTGCATTTTCACTTAAATAAGGGCAAGAACTGCCACACTTTTCTCTTCTAAGGTGGCAAGTGTGCTTCTTCCTTTGCTCTTGCTCACCTTCTCAGTGGTACTGATGGAGGATTTGCAGTAGTTTGCAATTTGGTGGTCAGTCTTGCATGTTTTTTTTACATTTTTTATTACATCTTTGGGTGAACAGTGTGGTTTCAGGTCTTTTAACATTTTAAGGCAAACATGACCATAATTACATAGTCCTACTGTTGACTTTCTTATCTGATTTCATATCATTACCTATTATCATTTTTTTCATTCAATATTCTCATATGTTACTTGGTATCAATCTCTATATTTTTAATATCACTCATTTTTTATACATATTCTTGCATTTGTCATATTTGCAAATTTTATCAAATTATATCATTTAATTAAACATTCATAAATTCATCTTAATTTATATTATCCAATATTTATCCCCTTTTTAATATTACTATTGCCACCATATTTTTTTAAAAAAACAACATCCCTCTCTAATCATTACACAAATCATATTTTCCATTTATTTTCATTTAACAATTTATATATAATAATGATATAATCATTTTTATCTATTACCATATGCTATATACATATATGTTCTCCATTAGATTCCACATGGTATTTCCTTCCCCATACTATCATATTGATTTTCCTGTATATTCCATAAACAATTATAAATCTTGAATAACAATCCTATAATAAAATCTTATTTTTATATTTATTCCAATTAGGGTATTAATCCTTATTTTTATTCTAATTGATATTTTGTATATCTTTAATAATAATTCTATGATAAAATATTAATTCCTGGTTTGTCAAAATCGATAATTATATATCTTAACTAATAAAACACCCATTCATGTGAGATCCTTATCCTTCCCTTCTTCAACTATCATCTCTTACTCTCCTTACTATATTATTTACTCTCTTCCTGGCTTGCCTTCCATTTTCTATCATTTTTTGATCCTTTCTCTTACTCATTCCTCTTTTCTCTATTGTTTTCCACTGTTTCTTTTTCCAGTTATCTGATTTTACCCCCATCCTCTCCAAATCTTCTTTCTGTAATTTCCTTTCCTGTTGCTTAACCTTCAGAGTATTCTCCTCTTGATTTATTACATCAATCATTAACATTTTAAAATTAATTTCCTTTTTGTCCTTTGTATTATTTGTTGCTCCCTTTGCTCTGTTTTGCTGGTTTCTCTTTTAACTCCTCCTCCTGCATTCTTCGTTCTACTGTAGTTTGCGTCGCCATTTCCAAATTTTCTTCCATATTCTATATTTTATTCCATAAGTCCAAGCTTCTGTTTATCATTTCTTTTATAGTTTGAAGTTCCAACATTATTTCTTTGCATATTTCACTCATTTTTATTTTGCTTATTTTATTTTTGTGTCCAATTATCCAATAGTCCTGCAGTCTTTATTTAAACCAGTGTCTTTCTTCTATCTTTGAGTCCAATATCCTTAAGTCTTTATTTCCCAAGATTAATCAGTCTATTCCAGGGGTAGTATCTTCATATATTCCTCCATCATTTTAATCTTAATATTCCAACTTTCTGGGGTCTTGTTGTAATACAGTTCCTTTTATTTTCCTTTAAATTCACACTTTAAGTAGGTCATAACATTTTAAGGCAGAGGTCACCAACTGGTGGTCCATGGGAAAATTTTGGTGGTCCGCAGCACACCCATGTTTGTAACAGAGGTGATACTGGCAGCGGATGGATTGATGCGCGCGGGGAGGAAGGGAGATCATGGCATCGGAGCCCTTCCTGGGTGTTCCCTGGCCTGCGAGGGGGTGGGGGGAAAGGAAGCTCTGAACTGGTGCTGGGTGGTGGGAATCTGATGTCTGGAGGCTGACGAGCCATGTGCTGAAGACCAGGTGGCTGGCGGGGAGGTGGGGCAATTCTGCAATCTCCCTAGCAAACCTGTGTCGTGGCTGCTGTTTCCTGCTTCCATGCATTGAGGAGGCTGAGCAGCAGTGGGAAGAGTGTGGACCTCCTGAGCCACAGGAAGCGGCTGCCAGTGATGCCCTCTGGTAAAGATGTTGCAAGGGGGAGGCTCGACCCCTCTCCTCAGGAGCTGCAAAGAACTCACCACCCCTCTGGCACCTGCAAAGCCTCCTCCTTCCTGCTGGGCATGTGAGCACTTCTGGCAAGGAGGAAGAGAAGCATGCCAGAGGGATGGTGAGCACTTTGTGGCTCCTGAGGGGATGGGCTCAGGAGATCGTGGCATCAGAGCTCTTTCTAGGTGTTTCCTGGCCTGTAAGGAGGTAGGGGGGGGAGGAATCTCTGAACTGGTGTTACCTCCTGCCTCTGGCCTCTGCCCATCGAGGAGGCTGAGCGGCTGCCAGCAATGCCCTCAGGTGAAGATGTTGTGAGGGGGAGGCTCGACCCCTCCCCTCGGGAGCCACAAAGTACTCACTGCCCTTCTGGCACCTGCCAAGCCTCCTCCCACTGTGCTTCTCTTCCTCCTTGCCATAAGTGCTCACACACCCAGCGGGAAGGAGGAGGCTTGGTGGGTGCCAGAGGGGCGGTGAGCACTTTGCAGCTCCTGAGGGGATGGATCGAGCTCCCCCTTGCAACATCTTCACCTGAGGGCATCACTGGCAGCCACTCGACCTCCTTGATATGCGGAGGCAGAAGGCAACACCAGTTCAGAGGTTCCTTTCCTCCCACCTCCACCCCCACCCCCGGGGACAGAGAGGGGAGGAAGAGAGAGAGAAAGAGAAAGAGAGTGAAAGAGAGAGGGAGGGAGAGAAAGAGAGAGAGAGAGAGAGAGAGAGGGAGGGAGATGAGAGATCCCGGTGTTTTGTTTTCTGTGGGAAACGGGTCCAAATGACCAAGTATTGGTTGCAGAAACAGGCAGCCAAGCTAAGTGCCTGAAGGACCCCATCCTGTCAGTGGTAGTCCAGGCACTTCAGCGAGCAGCATGCTGGATTCATATTAGTGGTCTGCGGGATTTAAAATTATGAATTTGGAGGTCCCTGAGGCCAAAAGGTTGGAGACCCCTGGTTTAAGGGATCTACAGGATTTTTCTTTTAACAGCAGGTGGCACTCTTATTCCAGTTTTGCACTTTCTACCTTTTTCCCCATTTCTTTAAACTTTCATCAAATTTGCCAATGTTTTCAAATGTTAGCTATTATTTCCTTTTTTCACAGTCAATTTCAGCATTTTAAATAATGCCAATCCAATTCCAAATCCTGTGCAGTCACCAATTCCAATTGTATATTCTTTTTTGTAAATGTTTTCTTTTTGAATTATTTCCTTTCTGTTTAAATTTTAAAGATTAAATTCTTTACGTTTCCCAAATTTTTCTCTAAGATTCCTGCTAGTCCAGTTCTTTGTGAGATCTCTTTCCTATTATTTTTATTGGGGTTACCTTTTGTAGTTCAAAGTATTTTCACCCAGTCCACACATCATTCACTGCTTCTTTGCTCCAGCACAGCCTTAGGTTTTCAGACTGCCTCCCGTCTTCATGGCAGCCATTTTGGCTACTGCTACAGCTTGTCTTTGGAGGGAGTTTTCCTTACCAGGGAGGAGAGATGCAGCTCCCTTCTACCTGTCAGGCGGTCCCCCTTTCTTCATTCCTCCAGGGTGGTTCTGGTCCTGATTGGAACCCTCTAACAAGCTTGAAGCGAAGCCGTGTAGGACCACGACAGAAGTATAGCAGGTCAGTCTTGCTTGTTCTTTGTGCTTCAGGAAAGCTCCTTTCCCCCTATGGACCAAAAAAGTTCTACCTATACTTAAAATTATTAAAAATTCACCAATTGTGTATGTAACTGTGTGCCCAGGACAAGCCTGTCCCAGGAAAAGGAGATTAGTGATGTTATCAACATCAACTAGGCTATTCTGTGCATTGCTTCTACTACAAATTTGCAAAATCTGTGTTTATTGTTATGGAAAAAAATGTCTGCTCCATGAATCAAAGAGAGAACATTTTAAAATAGCCCTATTTCTCAAATTAAGCTTTGTTTTGCAACTGAAGATAATATTGCCATTGCGAAGAAATCTTCTAGTGGTGTTAATAGAATGGAGTAGGAATGACAGGGCCACAGAATAAAGGTTAAATTCCACCCTGTGTGTTCCTGTGACTTGATTCCCCTTCCTCACAATGTTGTCACTATTAATTTCAATTAGTAACAATATTCATTGTCAGACTCAGGTCCAGTGAGGCTGATAAACTCAGCATATTATAACCACTTGGACTTCTGGAATGATTTTTATTGCTGGTAGGGTAAATTGATGAAATCTTGAAAGTCTTCAAAAGCAGTTTTCCAGATCAACTCATACTTGGTGTAGTAAAGGTGGAGCTACTCTAAGGGTCGCCAACCTTTTGGACCTCAGGGACCACCAAACTCATAATTTTAAATCCTGCAGACCAGAGACTCTGGGAAAATCCCAAAAAAAGTCTGCAGGAAAATTCCCCACCCCGTTTTCCTACTGATTGATCGTTCTTTATTTGGGATCGCAGGATACTGTCTCCAGCTCTGTTCTCAGGGAGGGAGAGAGAAAAAGAGAGAGAGAGACTTTTGGCTTCATGCAAGGAAAGCAGCAGAAGCAGCAGAAGTCTTTCTTTCTCTCCCCCAAACTCCGCCAGAAATGAGTCTTTGCCGGCGCAGCCTCTTGGAGCAGGATGCCTTGCAGGGTCCCAAAGACTCATTTCTAGCTGAGTTTGGGGGAGAGAAAGAAAGACTTTTGCTGTTTTCCTTGTGTGCAGCCAAAAGCAGAAGAAGAAAGAAGCGGAAAGAAACAGCCTGGTGGCCAGGCCAGGCCCATGGGGCAAGTGGGGCAAGTTCCCCCACTCCAGCCTTTCCCCCCTCTCCTCACTACCTCGTGTTGTTCACAATGAAAGCGATGCAAGCCTTATGTTCCTGTACAGCCTGGATTAATTGCTTTGGGGGGTTCTTTGGGGGCGAAATTTCTCTGCGACCCACCAAAATTTTCTCATGGACCACCAGTGGTCCTCGGCTCACTGGTTGGCGACCACTGCTCTAAGTTGATTATGTTTCCTACCTTCCTCTGTAATGGTCCACCTCTTTTGTTCTCAGAGTCTGCTACATGTTCAGTCACAGTAATGCATTCTGCCCAGCCTAAAGGTAGCTACTGATTAAAAAACAATATCACCTCCTATTCAGTTTGTGGCATATTTGTTAAAAAGGAGAAAGCGGGGAAAAGTTAAATGTATTTATTCACTTGACTTGACTTTTTTCCTCAGGGCATTAAAAATCAGAATCAAGTCAGGTGATTTAACCAGCTGAACAGCAAATATTCTAAAATATGCTCCTCCTATGTGGGGATCGTTTATTGCCAGCCTATATTCATAATGCAGACCAATGTACTGTAGAGTAATACCTAAAATCTTGCCACTGTGAATAAAACCAAAGTATGTCAAGCTGGTTTTATTATTGATGCTTCTAACATAATTTACAAAATTGCCTCATAAAGTGTTCTTCTCAATTCAGCAAGCTGTTCTTGCACATGCTGTTCTAAGTACATCTGCATTGCATGTTTTGATTATTTAGCAATTAAGTTAATTAAACTTAATGAGGTTGAATGGCATATGGAAATTTTCAGTTGTATGACACTAAATACTTTCAGTGGGATGCATGACATCTCAAAAGCTGTTCTTCAGCTTCATCATTGAGTTGAATAGTTTTAATTTCCAAATAGTTTGCATAAAGTTGCAACCTAAGCAAACAGAAGAGGATCCTTACAATTTAAAGAACAGATTCTTCCATTTGTATACAAATTATTTTAGGGATTGGAGCTACAGTGTTAAAGTGAGCAAAGTTGTAGCTCCCTTTTATGTCATGGTTGCACTTATATGGAAAGCATGTTTTGTTTTCACATATGCCTTGTGATTTTAAAATTAAGAAAACAGTTTCTTCCACCCTGTGGCCTTGCAATTAAAAATATACATGCTGTGTCGAAATGCACACCAAATTGTTTGGGTAAAGGTGCCCATAACTGCCATACATCAAAATAAAAGGGATTAGAAGATGAGGCAGAGTTCGCAGTGGGAGTAAATAAATGCATGTTATTTTCCCTGAATAATCTCCAGTATAGAAAAGGTGATATTTGGTTATGGGAGGGGTATCAAATTCATGGGCTGTGGGCCGGATGCATCACATGCTTAAACAGTATTGTTTTCTGACCATTTCAGTGTTTTTCCATTCTTTACCACTTTTGAATGTAGGTTTTTGTAGGACAAGTACCCTGTAGGCATTGACTCAAACACTTTTGACAAGCAGTAGCCAGCCAAGCTTCCCAACTCTTAAGAGGTGCTACGTTTTTCCATCTTTCCATTTTCAGTGCAGGGGTTTCAGTAATGCAGTTCTGCTTTTCCATATGCATTTTTTTGTGACTTTAAGTCAGTTTTTTGACTCCTGGACAAGTCCCTGAAAGTTTTCTTGGCAATATTCCAGTGTTAAGTTGTATCGATTGAAGAGGCAGGACTCCAGCTAGTGAATAACAGCTCTTTATTGAGTAGACTGGTACATAAAAGTAAATTGGGTGTCTGGAGGCTCCCTCTTTTAAAAGGAGCTGTCAGGCAGCTCAGCCACTGAGATTCCTCCAATTTCCTGCCTGGAAATTGGACCAATGAATTTAAACTATTACTTTTTCCACCTGAAAGGCGGACCTGAGTGAAGTTTTCTATTCAAGACTTCACTGCTCATTAACATATTAAACATTCCAGAAGTCCTTTATCATTGCCTCCTTCCTAGGGCTGAGAGAGAATAACTGGCCCAAGGTGGCTTTGCGGTCACAGCTGGCTTTATGCCCAAGGTGGGGCTAGAACTCAGTCTCCTGATTTCTAGCCTAATATCTAATCACAACAGCAGATATTTTACAGGATGGACTTTCTCATGCAGAGCTGTATTCTGCTTAATGATACTTCGTGAATCTCTCAGAAGCAGCTCAATTCATATCTCACACCAACCCACAGATCAAGAAATAGAAACTACAAGCTGCATTCACACATCATCTTATGTCAGACCAAATAAAGTACATTGTGACTGGTTTAGTGGATTCTGAACCCTATCAACATCACAGAGAACATTAGGGGAAAAAAGCACTGAAAGGAGTGGTAGGTAAATTCTGTGATAGCTATTCACAACCTGTTTTTTTGTTTCTTTTTCTCTCTGGATACAATAGATTATAACATCCATTTATAGAAGTGTCAATGAGATGCAAAGCAAAGTGCTTCTGGGAAATATATACAATGATAATACTGTAAGGTCCCAGAAGTTTCCCCAAGCCACTGAGATGCCAAAGAGAGTGAGACTCCAGATGAGGCTTGCAAAAATAACAGCTTTTTTATTCTTTGGCCAAAGCAAAAAGTCTGGGTGAATACTATATCCAAAACATACAGACAAAATGCATGTAAGGAATAGCCACACCGTGCGAGAGTGGCTCAGAGTATTATATACATTTTATGCTGATAGAAACAAAGTTTATCCAATCAGAGGCAAACATTCATTATTCAATGTGGGCAATGTCTTGCCCATACCCTCTCCTCCCTTATCCATGGAGTGTTCTTTGTCCATGCTCTGTCCATGCTTTGTTATGCCTAGCTTTGAAGCAAACTGCAGAAACGAGAAACCAGATAGAAAAGGATACAATTCTCTTACAGAATGAATTCCTAACAAATGATTCCCAACCTTATAGTACAAGCAACTTCTTTAACAGAAGCAAAGAGCAAAGGTTAGATTGACTCATGTCAATATGTCTTTTCAATACAATGATGATGATGAATGTTTTCAAATAATTTTTTAATGTTCAGTTGACTGAGTTTCATGTTTAATGAGTAAAGTATATAATAATAATAAAAAGTATTTAAAGCAGAAGTAGAAGCTGTTGGCATAAAACTATAGGCCGGTGGCGCACGCGACCACCCCTTGCGTGCCGCGTGTCTCTGCATGCGTGTGAGATTCTGCCTTTGCATGCTGCACGTCTGTCCATGCGCACATGATTCCCCTCTCATGTGCTGCGCACTTGCACCTGCGTGCACAATTCCCGTGCATGCATCTTTGCACATGCGCGTGTGATCCCCTCGTGTGCAGCACATCCCTGTGCATGCATTCATGTCTCCCATACACCCCCCTCTGCCCCTGAACATGCGCGCCAGATACCTGACAATCAGCTGTTGGGCGGTGGTGCACACATGCATGTGCAGTGGGGCTCTTCTGGGAGACCTCTTGCGTGCCGGGGGAAATGGCTCTGCGTCCCACTTCTGGCACATGTGGCATAGGTTCACCAACACACTACAGACCCTTTCCTCAGTTGGACTCTCACACCTCCAAGGTACAAGAAAACTTCATTGTCCTTGGACAAAACACTAGATACAATCATGAACATTAGGTGGTCTAAATGAACTGAGGGTGACATGCAGGGGTGGGATTCAAATTTCTTAACAACCGGTTCTGTGGGTGTGGTCTAATTTGTGGGTGTGGCTTGGTGGTCATGTGACTGGGTGGGTGTGGCTTGTTGACTGGGCATGGCTTGGTGGTCATATGACTGGGTGGGCATGGCTTGTATGTAAATATTATAAATATTTATGTAAATATTGAATTTTTTTATAAAAATAGAGCAACTTTTACCCAAAAGTAGGCAAAGCAGGCAGGCAGATTGAGTTGCTCACAGAATCACAGATTAACTTGAGATCTATCTATCTGCAATCGGCTACCTGAGTCTGCACTGAAAAGCTTCAGTCCTAAGGAAGGTTCGGCTCTGCTTTTAGATTAGCTGGAAAGGAAAAAATCCAAGGATTTCCTGCTTTCTAGCTTATCTAAATCTCCCAGCAGAGCAGAACAATTGATGGTCGGGAAAAAAAAAGGAAAAATAGCAACTTACCAAACCAGGCAAGTTGGATGGCTCGCATGCCAGGTAAGGAGTGAGTGGGAGGGGAGGGGAGGGGCCAGCCAGTGGAGCAATTTGTTGGTTCCCCGAACTGCGGACAATTGTGTGTGCAGCGTTTGCAAGAAATCACATCGCTTGGACAGCTGACCAAGTGCTGCGCTTGGGTGCCCAGCGTTTGAAAATCCTCTTGTTTCCTGCTTTTTCAACTTCAGCTGTGCTGCACAAAGCAGCTGAGGAGGGAAAAGCAGGGAATAAAGGACAGCCTAGAGGCCAGGCAGGCGGGTGGGCCAAACACCGAACTGGTTCAGTGTCAGCTGCTCTTCGCAGCTGCAGGTTCTATAGAACCTGGCCGAACCGATAGCATCCCAGCCTTGGTGACATGATAGCAGTGTTCCAATATCTCACAAAGAAGAGAAGTCAAGCTATTCTCCAAAGCACCTGGGAGCAGGGCAAGAATCAATGGATGGAAACTAATCAAGTAGAGAAGCAACCTAGAACTTAGGAGAAATTTCCTGACAGAACAATTAATGAGTGGAACAAGTTGTCTCCAGAAGTTGTGAATTCTCCAACACTGGAAGTTTTTAATAAGAGATTGGACAATATTTGTCTGAAATGGTATAGGGCTTCCTGCCTGAGCAGTGGGTTAGACTGGAAGACCTCCAAGGTCCCTTCCAACTCTGTTATTCTATTCTATTCTGTTCTGTGCTGTGCTGTGCTGTGCTGTGCTGTGCTATGCTATGCTATGCTATGCTATGCTATGCTATTCTATTCCAATTCTATTCTATTCTATTCCAATTCTATTCTATTCTATTCCAATTCTATTCTATTCTATTCTATTCCAATTCTATTCTATTCTATTCTATTCCAATTCTATTCTATTCTATTCTGTTCTATTCTATTCCTATTCTATTCTGTTCTGTTCTGTTCTATTCTATTCCAATTCTATTCTATTCTATTCTATTCTATTCTATTCTATTCCAATTCTATTCTGTTCTGTTCTATTCTATTCCAATTCTATTCTGTGTCCTGTATTGTTATGTTGGTTACACTTGGTACAATGACACCTTGCTGTTTCCTGATACACTGCATTCCCATATCTTTTAAATAAGGGTCCATCTACCATGCAGATCAATATTTGAAAACTGCTGTACAAGATTGAATAATTGAGCAGCATTTGTGATCCTATAACAAGCAAGTTGCTTGAAAGTACCACTGTTATGCTTGTGACTATCTGCTCTATCCCTTTTCCTCCAGATCCACGTTCCCAGGAGACAGAGTGTGGTCATGTCATCAGCTGACTTCCTGTACGAAGATAACTTTACTGAATACATTGAAGATTATGAGGAAGCTGAGCTACCCCAGGCCCAGGCCTACCTCAGTCATGCACAAATTGCTTCTCTAGTGCTACAGATGATGGCTTTTCTCTTAGGAGTACCTGGCAATGCAATAGTTATTTGGATCATGGGCTTCAAATGGAATAAGACAGTTACATCCATCTGGTTTCTCAACTTGGCAATTGCAGACTTAATATTTGTTTTGTTCCTGCCCCTATATATTGCATATGTCATCATGGGCTTCCACTGGCCTTTTGGGAAATGGTTGTGCAAAGCAAATGCTTTTATATCCTTGCTCAACATGTTTGCCAGTGTCTTCTTCCTGACAGCAATCACCCTTGATCGTTATGTCCATCTGATCCATCCTGCCTTCTCCTATAGGCATCGGACACTTGGGAATGCCTGTATCCTGGTTCTACTCATTTGGATTTTGGCTACAGTTCTTGGAAGCCCAGCACTGTATTTCAAAGACACACTTACATCATTCCAAAATGTCACCATATGCTATTACAACTTTCACCATGACTTTGATATTATTGTATTCAGACATCACACACTTACATGGATAAAGTTCATTTGTGGCTATCTCCTTCCACTCTTAACTATGATTGTTTGTTATTCCTTTCTGGTCAGCCAGGTTAAAAAAAGTACAGTACTAACTTCCAGCAGGCTCTTCTGGACTATTCTTGTGGTGGTGATGGGTTTTTTAATTTGCTGGACCCCATATCAAATATTTAGCATTCTGGAACTGTCAGCTCATCATAATGCCTCTTTGCATGATTTGCTTGAAAATGCCATGCCTCTTTCTATTGGTTTTGCCTTCATTAATAGTTGCCTAAACCCTATCCTTTATGTCCTTCTCAGTAAGAAGCTCTCATTCTGCTTTAGTGTGACATTCTCAGACTTGGTCAAACACACCCTGTGGGAAGTCAGCCGATCTGCTACTGTGAGCGATCATGGTCAGAATTCCCTGAGTCTGCAGTTGACTGAAGTCCCAGTGATAGAACACCCTCTTGAGGAAATTTTGCAGTGACTGCATCCCTCTTTGTAAATTAAATTCAATTTAGCACCAGATTAACATATAGTATGTCTGGATACAAATAAGTAGACGAGCATGGTAGATAAGCTTTTTTAAAATTCTGTTAAAGATCTCTAATTTTTCACAGAGCTCTCAGAGCATATATGACTCTTTTGATTCCTGCCTCAACTCCTATCAGTCAAATAGTAATGAATGTTAATGCAGCTTAAAATGATGTAAATGTATGGTTGAAGGCCCCAACATATCACTTGCAGGTATACTCAAATAATTCAAAGCTTCTGCAATTAGACATTTTCACTAATTATCCTCTAGGAGTTATAGGGGAGTAATTTCAGACTAGGAAGGCAGAGCAATATAGAATAATCTTTGCTTTTCTATCAGTTTCAACTTTGTGAATTTTTCTAGGTTGAGGTTAGAAATATTAGCAAGGGAAACACAATAAGAAGAAAAAAGAAACATAAGATTTTGAAATACATTCTGTATCATAGTATTGCCTTATTTTTATCATTCCTGAAAAATAAAAAATATCAGTGGGGAACTCGGGGCAGACTAATAACCCTGTGCTATAAATGTATGAGGAAGTGTTATGATAAATATTTTCTCTTATGCTTTCTAAAATGCATAATATTACAATATGTTACAATATTTATAGTAATATGGTATGGTACTACATTATAGTACTATAGTAATACAGTACTATATTTGCCATGCTTGCAGTACTGATGAAAATGTACAATGTAAGCACAAATTGATCTCTTCTTTTGTTACTGTTGCTTGGATATAGGCATTTACATATATTAAAGAAATATTCTGTTATTGCTTTCAAGGTGGTACCTGAATTAGTAATCTTGCTTACAAGGTATCTCAATGCTTATAACATTAACGTTTTTCAGGGCAGCCTATAAATAAAATGAGACATTTATACATGAGGTTTGTAGGCCATTAAAAGATTTATACTTTGTGAGTATTTGTATTTAAGAAGGAAGGAGTATGTTATTATCTTTTGTAATAAAACAGAAGGAAAAGGGTATTTATAAATAAAGTGGGCTTTTAAACTCAAGGAATCATAAAATAAAGATAGATATAATCATAAACAAAAATTCAGAATAGTTTATGCCACTACCAATCATGATTTTCTTATAGCACTGTGGCATTTCTTTACATGAAGCCCTTCCCTTATTTGTTGGATAATTTTTGCCTTTATTCCACATCTGTTGGACCTTTCTTTTCAGCCATTCCCATACTAATGTTGTTCCTACTATGAAAATGTTCTGAAACAATTCAAAACTATCCTGCAGACATGTTCATCACTACGGAGTTCAAACTACTGGGAACATGCATGAAACATCATTAACCAGACAGCGTGTGTCTCAGAGGTGGTATTCAGCAGGTTCTGACCAGTTCTGGAGAACCGGTAGCAGAAATTTTGAGTAGGTTGGAGAACCGGCAAATACCACCTCTGACTGGAGATTTTACAGTATCCTTCCCCTGCCATGCCCACCAAGCCACGCCCACAGAACCAGTAGTAAAAAAAAATTGAATCCCACCACTGGTGTATCTCCATCTGATCAAAGGAGAATGCAGAGTTTAGCCAGTGTTCTGCTGCAAGCTACTCCAGAGCCCAGAACAACAATATGCCCTCTCTCTTCTACATGATGAATAAAAGAAATTGCTGATGCCTTCTTTTCCATCATGCTTTCAATACATGCATTTATCTGGCTACGAGCATTAACCGCCAGCTGTCCTGTGTTTAAAATATGCAGTCCAGAAACTAGGGTTAGGTAATATCAGAATTCTAGGCAATGAAAATGCAGAGCGCCCACAAGCTCTGCTGAGACATAATGTGATACCAGTTGCATACCAGACTTCAAGCTCTTTGTTTATTAGTGAACTGACCTTTGATCTCATGAACAGTGACTCTCACCACCATATCTTTTTACTGCCCTCTTGCAGGTGATCTGTGTGCTCTTTGTCTCTTGGCTTTATTGCAGTAAGAATCATAGAAGTGGTACTGATTTCATCAGGACTTCACTGCTTAGGATTACATCCTATATGCCCAGAACTATATTTCCATCCCATTTGCAAAAATAGCTTTTATGTGTGTATTTTCTCCATATTTTATTTCATGGAGAAGCATGGTAGAAAATGTCTGGAAATTTCCATTGTTAACCAAATCACTGCAATTGTTAAGCAAATCTGGCTCCTCCATTGACTTCGCTTGTTTGTAGCTGGATGGGAAGGTTATAAATCGTGATCACATGAACCACGGACAGTGCAACTGTCATAAATACATGCCAGTTGCCAAGTACCCACATTTTGATCTTGTGACCATGGGGATGTTGCAATGGCCGTAATGTAAAAACCATTCATAAGTCATTCTTTTTTCAGTGCCGTTGTAACTTCCAATGGTTACTAAACAAAATTTTTAAATTGAGGAATACCTGTATGCTGTCTGTTAATTCTAGGATGCAATTATGTTCCCCAGTTTAAGATATATGTACATTAAGGTTTGGTTGTCTTGTTTTCCTTAATCAATTTTAGATTGACCTACGTAATATTTCAACAGATATTCAACAGATCAGTTTCTATTTTTTTCATTTTATAGCAAATGTTCAAATAAGCATGACTACAGTTTACATCTTTTTTTGTTGCTCCCAAATTCCATTTTCCTGGAGAATATATACAGAGAATGCATGTATAATTATAATTATCCTTGCAATTGTCCTTGAATAGAGTGGAAATGATAATAAATCCATGATTTGGAACACGATTTTGCCAAAATGAATCATTACTCAAAATTGCAAATGACACTGAATATAAGAATGTCTTTGGAAAATCATAGATGCTTTGACCACCTACCAAGTTGGATGATCATATTCTACTATTGATGACAGGTGTTTTAATCCAACACCCAGAAACTCATGTTTGGAACTGGCTGGATTAGATTAACATTGTCATCAATGCCTGAACTCAACATCACTACAAGTCATGACTTGATGGATTATGATAAAATGTGATATGTGATTCCAATCATAATTTAGGCTTCCTCAATCCAATATCTTTCGGATATGTTGGGACTACAACTCCTAGGCTTTCTCTCTTAATTCATGATGTTCCATCAATAGATCACCCAGATAGCTATGAATTTCATCTTAGGGTTTTCAGTTTTGAGAGATTCTATCCATTTGAATGCATATTTAAGCAAAGAGACATAATGGTAGAGGAGTTGTTCCAGAGCCCTTCCTTTCCATCCATTGTATGATTGCCTCCCTAGTTATAGACCATTTGAGTTAATTCAATCAATTGATCCTTGGTGGGTTGCTAGTAGAAAGCTTTGGAAATATTTAAATGGTTTACTCATTTCTTAAATTAAAAAAAATCATCTGTGTCAATGTCAAACAATTTTATCCTTGATCAGACTGAAAGTATTGTTAACCATTTGTTTTATGTCTTTCTGTTAAAGAGATCCATAAGTTTATACAGTTTGCTGGGATAATCTTTTTTTGAGGATTTTTTTTTTGCTGTTTCAGGTCCCCGGGGTGAGGGCACAGGGGAGGGAGCCAACAAAATGCTGAAGCAGAGGTATTGCACCTGCTTTTCCATGTGACTCAACTCAGCACCTTTTTTTTTAGAAAAAACACCTAGGATGCTAACTTCCAACCCTCCTTGTCTCAAAGTAAAATATTTTCAGCAATATGCAGCTACAGTAATTAAAAATAAAGTGCAAACCAAGCAGTTTAAAGACTCTTTCCACAAAGCAGCCAATTTACATCGTTGTTCAATCCTAAAGGGTTATATTGTGTATACAAAATTACAGGGTATGGTTTTTGTTTTAAATTTGATTATTGTCTGTTTTAATTCCAAATTATAAATTTGGGAAGTTCTACACTGTTATATATGGTCTATAAACCATATAAGTACTGGTAAATAAAGGAAAGAATGACTATATTCCCCCATTCCAAAAGAACAAAGTTTACTTTCATTTTAATTTTGCCAGGATTCAAGTTGCCAAACCTAATGGTAGGGGGGAAAAACAGCTTCAAGAACATCCAAATAACCCTATGAGTAGTTCTGGAGACAGGCAGCACTGACCATCTCACTGCACAAATAGAAGAGAGCTAACCTGTCACAACACCATGAAGCAAACATAAGCCTGGACTAGAATTGGACTTTTACATAGGATGCTTACTTACAACCATTTCAAAGTGGCGGTTCCCTACCTATAACAGTAACAATACCGCAGAAGATAAGAGAAAGCATTGGAGAAAATCACAAAATACAAAGACCTGCAAATAAAACAACTATGTCAAAAGATAGCAAAGATAGTACTAATACTACCAGGTGCCTCGAGTGCAATCACAAAACAACTGGAGCACCACTTGAACACGATTGACAAAATCACTGACAATGGCAAAAGGTAGCTTTTGCAATAACTTACTTCCTGTGATATCTTAAACCCATGAAATAACATCTCCTATCCCAGGTTCTTGGGAAGGACTTGATAGGTGGATAAAAATGTCAAATCCTGGCTGATTATGTGACAAACTATAATGCTTCATTGATTACCCATTAGGGAATATCTGAATCACCATCTATGCCTTCCTTTCTCTATGGCCATCTAGTTGACTTAATGATTGAGTAGACATGCAAATTTAAGTCTGGCTTCCTTGATTGAATATAGATTCTTGAAACACTGGGTTGATTTTGATTACGTGGCTGAGGCAGAAAGAAGTAGGTATAGTTTGCTCCATGTAAAGACAATAATTGAGGTCTCGAGACAGATACTTACCCTAATGAGCCATAAACAAATATGGAATTTTAAAATAGCTGGAGGCTAGAAGGAAAAGACTGCACATTAATTGGTACTGACTGTAAACTAACAGGACAATTAATCCATCCCACTAGGGCAAGGTCTGCAGTCAAATAATACTCTTTTCTTTTTCAGTCTTCTTATTTACGATTTCAAGTTCTCTTAGCTACCTGGGTATGAATAAGATTTAGATGGATGATACTGAATTAAGACCTGTTTCCTCCTCAGGGCAACTTTTAGATTTCTTATGTTTATAGAACAGAAAAGCTGGAAATTTTTTCAAGCCAAATGACGCACCACTGAACAATATCCATTGGAATATTTGTGCCTTTAATTTCAACCATTTGTTTTGCTTTCACAGTCATTGAGAAACTTTATGCTTGGATTAATTTACAGCAATTTTAAATGTATTGGATTTGAAATGTTCCAATGAAAATGTACTTGCAGTAGAGAACATTTACCAAAAGAATGTGCTCAATTATAATGTATTTGGAACCACCTACATGTAAGAGAAGCAATGGAATCAGAATCTCTACCTGCAGAGAGTAAAGATGATGAGTTTGATGGCAATGTGCAGAAAATTAAAGTCTGAAGTATGCTACAATTCCAGAATTATAGAGGTAGTATTTAGAAGTGTCTCGGGCAAAAACCACCCTAATTCACTGGAGTATAAAGAAGAGCTCAGACTTGCAAAATTCTGTGATTATAGCTGATTTCAATAAAAAGTAATTTTAGCCTTCCTATGAAGTTGATTTCCTGGTGTACCTATAGGGCTGACACCACCTGTCTGATCACAACATTTGAAGTTCAGCTATCCAGTGTAAGATTTGGGTCCAGGAAACCATCTGCAACCAAATATTTCTAATATATCTAATCAGATGTGACATTAATTATATAATTAGTTCAACAACACTAGGGATGGGGGTGTGGAATATAAGCTTAACTAGCAGACCCCCCCAAAATTCCCCAATAAGATACTCAATATTGTCACCAATCAAGCTGAATCTACTGACTGTTTTGTCTATTTAGCTGTGGAGTTCTACATCTTTCTGTAAAGACCCTTCCCTTAAGCCTGCCCCTAGAAAGACAAATTTTTGTAATTTCTTGTCCAGGAGGTAATTTAATATACCCTTTATCTACCCTGAAATAAAAGGGACAGTTGAGTAACCATGTGTGTGAGGTAAATTTAACAAATTCTTTTTAAGCTGTTAATTGGAATGCAAGGCTGCATAAAACAGAAAATGTTTTGTTTTGACTGTAAAGCACTAAGTGTTCCAGCAAAATGATTCAGACTGGTTTGGCAGAAAAAAATGTGAGCCAATATGCATGTTGTGAGTTTCATTAAAACAAAACTTGAAACAAGATTTCAGTGTTTCACCCTAGGGCAGGAGTCTTCAAACTTGACAGCTTTAAGACTTGTGGACTTCAACTCCCAGAATTCCTCCTCTAGTCATGTTAGCTCAGGAATTCTGGGAGTTGACGTCCACAAGTCTTAAACTTGCCAAGTTTGAAGACCCTTGCCCTAGGGGCTTGCACACAAATCCAGACAGCTAGTATTGGCAGGATACAGAAAACTCTACAGGTTGCTATCACCTAGCATTTATCTGGAGCTCTGCTGCTCACATTTTCTAGCTCTAGCTTTCCCTGAGCTCAGTAGTACAATATTGTTTGCCCTGTGTATACTATATGCTAAATGAAGGGAACATAGATTACCAATAGAATGTCTGAGTTTTGGATCTTTTTCAGAAAAGAGAAAAGTCCTTTCCAATCAGTTACATCTAGAGACTAAAACATCAGGGCAGAAAGTATTCAATTCCAGTCAGTCCATGCTTTTAAAACTGCTTCGGAATATTTTGCCTATGACCAACCTTACCCCAAGAATAAGGAATATGGATTTCTCCTTCACTCCAAGATTCATCTGCAGTGCAGATTTGCTGCATTTGGGAGGGAGGGGGGCAAGAGAGAAGCTGCTCAAGAGTGAGGCTCACACAAGGACCAAATTCAAATCAATCCTTGCCTGTCTGGATGCCAACATTTACATCTTAAATGTAAAGTACATTAATTTAACAGAACAAAGAAGTAATCTTTTTATTTAAATTTATTTTATTTATACAAACATTCCATCTTTCATTTGCACAGTGTCATCTGGGTATAAATATCTTGTGCAATAACCATTATAATTTATACATATTCATTGCTTAACTTTAATGCTCTGCTCTTAATACTAACCTGCATCATATATCTAATTCTTATAACATCCCCCAACTTAACATTTTTAATTCTTACCACATATTTACTATTTTGCGCTAGTCTTCTTTAAATTCTAACTTTTGTATTTTTTTTCCAACCATTGATAAAATAAATCCAGTATCATATAATATTCACTTTGTTCCTTCTCTTGAATTGCTAGTGTTAACCTACTCATTTCTGCACACTAATATTTTTCTAATCACACTCTTCATTCGGAATCTCTTCACTTTCCCATTTTGTGCAAATACAATTCTAGCTGCAGTTAATACACAAATACATTCTCTTTACTATAATTTTCAGGTATAATCCTCAACAGAAATATTTCAGGTTTTAAATCAATATGTTGTTGTATCATCTGTAGCGATGCCGGACACTCATGAAATAAATAGCAGAGACCAGGTTCGGATGAGTGACCCCCACTTCATGTTGAGACACTCTTTTATTAGCTCCTTCCTACATCTTACACAATTAGTCACATGAAGGTAAAACAAGTTCATCTTGTGCTTAAGCAAGCATAATATTATTGTAATATCAGATAAAACCACATCCCCTTTTACTTATAACAATCACATCCCCTTTTACTTTAACAATCTGGTAGTTCCTCTTACAAAGTGCTTCTAATGACCTTTGATATGCTCGTGCACTATTGCTAACTATTGCTAAACTGCTAGCCTGTCAATCTTATTCCTACATCTCCCATTTATTACTGCAGAACGGTTAAATCTAAATATTCTTCATTTTCCTCCAGCACCACTGTGGACCATCTGTCCTCCTCCTCACTGACTTGCAATGCTTTACGGGGTTCCACATAAACATCCTCGGACATATTGATATCTTGGTAAAGTTTTCCTGCAAAGCCGGTTTCTTTAAACTTTTCTTTAAACAAGTAGATACCATAATTATTAAATTTGGAAAACATTGCAGGCAACAACATACCCCCACTAATAATCCAGCCACTAGGATCAATATTTTTACAAATCCTTATCCACCAGCTAGGTAGCCATGACCACAAGGCTCCCCATATGTCCATAGCATTTTCCTCCTTGGTCACCAGCGGATTATGTTTTATCATATCCTCCATATGCTGAATAGTATGAGTGATATTGGGGCGTTGTCATGGATATAAGTACAACACATAGCCTAGCAATGCACAAACCCCTCCTTTAGCGGCCAAAAGATAATCCAAAGCATATCTATTTTGCAGTACGACTGTTCTAATCTCCTGCATTTCTTGATTGATGGCCTTAAGGGTTTTATTGTAAAATTGAACATATGAGTTGTCCAATTGTTAAGTTTATGTAGATCGGTAATTCATGGCTGAAATTAGGTTGTAATCCTCTAGCTAACTGAGTAGACCAACTCCCTCCCAGAGTTAACCGGGTCCAAAGATGGAACTTCTCTCTTGTTACATGGCGTAATCCTACTAGCAAACTCTGATTCACCCAAACTGCGGTGAAACCCATCCTAAAGCACATGTCCCAAACCACCCTCCAGGGATCTCAGGGTATCGTTATGTCCACATAGCCACCACACTTCTCCTAAATACAAAGGCAATAATTTGTTCACCCATGTAGCATTAGCCTGTGTGATTATCATTCCTATTACCTGGCACATGTGTGCATTAAGAAACTTCCCTGTTGTCAGCCTACAGGATGTTGTTTTTGTTCCTGTGATTATATCACCCTTTGTACAGGTCAGGTTATGCTGTATACATTCACAATCCAGTACAATTAAAATTGCAGCTTTACATTGATATTCTGAGCCATGCTGTCCCAACCAAATTCCACATCATTACCCTGCTCATTTTTCCCAAGTAAGATTTTTTGCATCTATGACTATAGTTTGTTTGCAGTGTGGATAACGTCCAAGAAAAGTTCCGTTGCCTGTCTGGTTGGTAATTTCAAAACAAATCTCCGCTTCCATTTGCAGTCAGTGCCAAAATGGGTTTATTCTTTTATCAGTCAGCAAGCTTGAAAAGTCCCGGAAAACTCCGGGATGTTCTGCTATTTGTTTTCTGGTTAAAGGAACACCTGCAAACACCAGAACTCCCAGTAGTGGGCATATGCATACAGACCCAGCACTTAGTTTTATTCAGCAATGTTGCAGCGTCAGCCATATCTTTCATTAAAGTATTCTTTTCCCAAACCCCATATCGGATTGTTTTCAGAACTTATTTCTGGCTTCCTTCTCCTCCGTCATGACATACATAGGGCCACACCGACCAGGAACCCATAATGGAGACCCATCCTTCTCCACTGCTGCGTAGCCTCTTCCCCAAGTCAAGAGCGGGACCCTTCCACTGTTTGTCGGTAATTCTCTTATCCACACTCTGGGTTTTGCCGATTCTGCCAATTTAGGTTCTGCATAGGAGAGAAAAGAAAAATGGCGGTCGCCGCCGATAACAGCTCCCCTCCCGGTTTGATCCATCCAATTTAATACAAAAGCGCTTTATTTAACCAATTTTGTATATTTGGAAGACCCAGAGGGTTTTCCCCCTTTTTTATTTTATCCAATTTTGCTTTTAAGGATCTGTTAGCTCGTTCCACAATGGCTTGACCCTGAGAGTTGTAAGGGATCCCAAATTTATGGCGATATCCCATTTTTTGCAAAATTCTGAAAATGCTGATGAGCAATATGCTGGTGCATTGTCCGTTTTTATTTCCACTGGTTTTCCCATATATGCAAAAGTTTTTATGCAGTGATTAATGACATGTTTGTAGCCTCTCCTCGTTGAGGAGTAGCCATAAAAATCGAATAGGTGTCAATGGATACATGAAGATACTTATAGGGACTGAAGGATGCATATTAAACATCCATTTGCCAAATTTGATTCTGAACAAGCCCTCTCGGATTAACCCCAGGCAATCCCCTGTGGTTACCATTTGGCTGCAGGTAGGACATGATTGGATGACAGCCCGGCCTCTGTAGCAGAGCCCAAATTGTTTCATTAAAGCTTTTGCATTTTGATGATAAAAATCATGACTGTCCCATGCAGTAGCAAAATGAACATGGTAACCTGATGCTGCTTCATCAGCTCTCCTATTCCCCTCCAGAGCACCAGGAAAAGATTGATGACTTCTCATATGACCAATAAAATATCTATACTTTCGATCCTCTAACAACTTTTGCAAAGCTAAAAATAGGCATGACAAATCTGGAGTAATAGAAGGGGACAAATATGCATTTCTTAACATATGACAAAGCTTATATACATATTGGCTATCTACTATTAAATTCATCTCCGGTTCTGATGATACTTGAAAGCCTCAATTGTTGCTGCTAATTCAGCAGCTGAGCAGACTGCTGAGGCCCGTGATTTTGTTTTCCAACCATCTGCCTCCCGCCAAACACAAGCCATATGTCCTTCCCCATCTGCAAACACCGTTAGGCCTCAGGAATGGGAGTTAATTGTTGGCATGGGACAATTTGAAGTACTGAGTTAACTATCATCTGTAATCTTGGATCTTTAAGACCATGATACCACTTTGCCTAAATTTTCCATGGCTAACTGCAAGTGTTCATTACTCCCAGCAACCATTCCCAATCCTGCAAACTCATTGGAACTATAATTTTCCCGGATCTAGTCCTGTTAAGCAAAGACATCTATTTCATTATTATTGCCTTGTAAGCCTCTCCTTGAGACAACACAGATTTCCGGGGTGTCTTAGATGTATCCATTCCAAAATTGCTTTGGAG
This sequence comes from Naja naja, assembly GCA_009733165.1. Classification (NCBI taxonomy): domain Eukaryota; kingdom Metazoa; phylum Chordata; class Lepidosauria; order Squamata; family Elapidae; genus Naja; species Naja naja. Next base: position 186,265,946 of record CM019148.1, read on the forward strand.
CAGTCTCCTGGGCCAACACTGCTGTGGTAGTAAGCCCTGTCAGAATTTCCAATACTACAGGAACATTCTCTGCACACTTATTAGTCCAATGATATTGAAAACGTTCTTCCACTAATTTCACTACCTCTTGCTGCTGTTTAGTTAATAAAATTATGTCTGTAGGCTCTACCCCTCCCTTTAGCCCTTCAAATAAGGGTTTCAGTTCCTCTGTGGTCAATTTAGTATCTGACCTCGTCCAATTAATATTACCAAGCCAGGTTTGTAATTGCAATAGCGTCGGAGATGATCCTAAATTTGCTCTCGCCATGACTGGTATTATCATTGCTTGTGTCATTTTAAACCCCAAATACTTCCAAGGAGCTGTGAATTGCACCTTATCAGGAGCTATTTTTAGTCCATTTGTTAATATGGTTGATAACTCTTTTAATTGTTGTGCACCGTTCCTTTTGGACCGAGCAGCAATTAAGATGTCATCCATGTAATGGTAAACTAACCATCCGGATGCAAATTTCTAAATGGTTGTAAAGCATTGTCAACAAATTTCTGACATATTGTAGGACTATTCAACATGCCTTGAGGCAGGACTTTCCATTGCAGTAGGTGCCTGGTTATTCACAACAGGAACTGTGAATGCAAATAACTTCCTATCTTGGGTGTAATGGAATAGAAAAAACAGTCTTTTAAATCTATAATTAATAAATGTAATTCTCTGGTATCAAATTCGGATTTGGTAATCCGCAGTAGGAGGCCCCATAGGCATAATAACCTCATTCACTTTTCTCAAATCTGTTAGGAACCTGTCAGCTCCACTTTTCTTTTTATCACAAATACAGGGCTATTATATGGGCTAGTAGATGGTTCTATATGACCAAGTTCCAATTGTTCCTTCACCAATATGTTTAGCGAATTCAGTTTCTCGGGTAAGTGGCCATTGATCCACCCATATGGGTTTCTCATGATATAAAGTCAATTTTAAGAGTACCATTTCTAATCTTCTACTATTAATCTTGTGTTAAGCTGCGACAACAGATCCCTGCCCCACAGATTACAATGCAACTGAGTAATTACAGGCTGAATATAAGCAACTTTCAAACTTCCTTTGCTATGGACTGTGATCCATTCTTTGCTCATCCTGGCATGCTGTATCCCACCAATTCCTCTCACACTGCCCTGTGAATTGTTTCCCATGCCGATGGCCAATCCTTTTCAGAAATAACTGACACATCTGCCCCAGTATCTAAAAGTCCTGTGATGGATTTCCCATTAAGAATAAAGTAGCACAGGGTTTCTCCTCCACTATCTGTTTAGTAAGTAACAATACCTGCTGATTAAAGGTTTCTTGGGAAGAGGGATCTGTAGATCCAAAACCCTTCCTCTGATCTTTCCCTGGCCTTTTATGGTCTTCCTATAAGGAAGCAAATTAGTTGAGCCAATTTCTCTCCTTTAACTACTTGTTGTATAACATTTGATATAACTTGTATCTTTACAATACCCTCATAATCTGAATCTATAACTCCTGGAATAATTTGAATCCCTCGTTTAGATGTGGACGATCGAGGAAGGACCAACCCACAGTACCTTCCGGTAGCGGTCCTTGTAACTGTGTATCACAAATTTGTACTACTCCTGGCAAATCTAAATTATAATTTCCTGCTAAAGGTAAATCAATTCCGGCTGAACCTTGAGTTGCGGACGAGCTTGAGTCATTAATATGAAGCGGACGGTTACTGCAAAGTCCGAATCTGGATAAGGTTCGGATATTTTCCCAAATCACACCATTCTGTTCGGTTGTTGGGGCCCTATCAACTCCCCTTTTCTAGTTTTTCCTTTCTGGAAGCCTTGCTTTCCTGCTGATCTACATTGGTTAGCCAATGGAACCCCTTTGCATTTAGGACAAGGTTGTTTAGGCTTGGTTGTCGATCCTTGCCCCCATTTTGCTTTGGCACCACCACCGGTGCTCTACATTGTGCTTTAAAATGCCCAGGCTTGCCACAATTAAAGCAATTGCCTGTCTTTTTGTTTCCATCCCTAAGCGCTGTTGCCATACACTCCATATTGTAAACATTACTACCTGCTTTCGCAGCTGCCTCTAGAAGTTGAGCTAAATCTAATGCTGACCGGATGCCACCAATGGTGTTAACAGTAAACACAGTCCACATTTGCATTTTGCTGCTAGTTTCAAAAGCAACTCCTCTTGGGCTTGTGGGTTATTAATTTGTCTCAATGGCTAGTTTTAACCTATCAATAAAAGTCCCATAATTTTCCCCATTTTGTTGTTTAATGTTAGCAAAACTCTTTCCTCCTTCTTTTCCTTCCACTTTACTTAATGCAAGGCGGCAAAATAATAATTGGATAAGCTTCTTCAGGCAAATCTTTCTGTTGATCTACTGCAGTGAATTGCCCTGACCCATAGATTTGATCTGGAATAATTTGTGCTGTCCCTCTGGCAAGGGCTTGTTGCTTATAGTGAAAGTCAAATACTACATATTGGGAGGAGTAAGTAGCATTTTAAATAAAGCCTTCCAATCTGCGGGTATCATAAGATTCCCCAATCCCAAAGCTTCTAACAAAGCCTTGGTATAATGACTATGTATGCCATAATCGGCAGTTGCCTGTTTTATCTGTTTTAATGCACTCAAGGGACGGCTTCCAAATCCTTTGAGGATTCAGTTGTGCATCCATGTGTACTTGAACAGGAGCGCTTCCAATCCTTCCACATCTTCTAACCCAAACTCTCCCTTTCTAACCCTTCCAAGATAGTTTGCTGGATGGCGTGCTAATCCCTTTCCCCAATTCTTCCATTTGTCAGTTGATGTTCAGTGGGTGGGAAACTCTGGTGCTGATGGGTGATCTAATGACTGAGGCAGCCCACCACACCGTGATTTACTCTCCTCCTTTGGCTGAACTACTTGAGGAGAATATGGGGTAACTCTTCCCTATTAAAGATGTCAATTCCATAGGATTTTCATGTGTAATTAATCTCCATCAATTTTCTCCACACCACTGCTCTGCTGGAGCCCTGAAACTTGATGCATGGCTTTCCCAATTTTCTTCCATGTTGATACCTGAAGACTACCTGCCTCGGGTAGCTTGGGAATTGTTGCCATAGATATATTAGTAACTTTCTAATGTCTTTCTGTGGATCTTAATCCCAACACTTTTAACAGAGTCCTTCTTCTAATTCCTGGATATGCTGTTCCTGCACCTAGAGAGTTTTCCTCCCATACTGCACTGTGACCAGTTCTGACCAGCAGAACTGATGAGCTCATATACCTTCCGTGAGCAATATAGAAGAGGATACGTACCTGACCGTAATCAGATCCGTCGGGGTCACCACTTGTAGCGATGCGGACACTCATGAAATAAATAGACAGAGACCAGGTTCTGGGATGAGTGACCCCACTTCATGTTGAGACCACTCTTTTATTAGCTCCTTCCTACATCTTACACAATTAGTCACATGAAGGTAAAAACAAGTTCATCTTGTGCTTAAGCAAGCATAATATTATTATGTAACATGTAGCAGATAAAACCACATCCCCTTTGTAACAATCATCCCCTTTTACTTATAACAATCTGGTAGTTCCTCTTACAAAGTGCACTTCTAATGACCTTTGATATGCTCGTGCTTGCTATTGCTAAATTACTATTGCTAAACTGCTAGCCTGTCAATCTTATTCCTACAATCATCTTTTCCAACCATTATTTTGTCCAATACCTTTGAGCTTCTCATGTCTACCACATATATGTTTCCGGGCATCTGGTGACATTTTCAGCATTCAGCTGATTTATCTTTAAACATCCTTGCCAGTCTTGCCAGTGCAAAATGCTCTATAAAACATCTTATATTTTCTTTGTATGCAGTTGACATGGTTAGTTTAGTTTCTATCCCACAATTTCTATTTATTCAGAATTTATCTAATTCTATAGTATAACCAATTTTCCCCCATGCTATAGTTTCCTTCACTTGTTCTTCTTCCCAACACCCAATAGGTAACTATAAACATTTTTAAAATAAATCTTTCTTCTATTACTGTTAATATTTTATCCAATTCTGTTGGTTTATAGAAACCACCTAGTTTAATATCTTTATCATATCTAGACTGTATTTGCATATATGAATACCAAACAATGTCAATCCCTTGCTCATTTAATTCTTGCTTAGTTTTGAGCTCACCCTTTTCATTTAAAGTATATTTGTATCTAACAATATTTCCCATATTAATAATATTTGGATAAGTGCTTCCATTGTTGAAAGCCAAACTGGAATCTTCGAATAGTGCTGTTCTTTTTTCTCCCATATTGACAGTAAAACATTTATGTCTTTGAAAGTAACCATGTATCTTACTTTTCCCATACCATAGAAAAGTATGCCAACCCATTACAAATCATGCCCTCCAGAGTCAATAATCTTGTGTTCCTCAGTACAATCCATTCTTTCATCCATGTTAACACTGCTGCCTGATGGTATAATTTCCAATTAGGTAATCCAAACCATTCTCTGGTTCTTGTATCCTGTAATGTTTTAAAGTTTATTCTTGCTTTCTCTTGCCAAATGTATTTTAATATTATTTTATTATGATCTTCAAAATATTTTTATCCAGTTTTATCTGAATAGTTTGAAACAGGTACAATAGTCTCGGCAATATATTCATTTTAATTGTTGCTATTCTCCTATTAACAACTGCAAGTTTTCCAGTTTTCCAGATCAACCTGAATTTGTTTCAATTTATAATTATCTTCTTTAATTGTCACTTCTTGCTGTTAATTGAATTCTAGATATTTTACTTTCTTAGTGATCTGGATATCTAATCTCTCGTTATCTTTTTTCCTGTTTCTCTGTGACGTTTTCACTAAGATCTTAGGTTTTTCTGTTTATTTTCAATCCTGCCACTTCAGTGTACTTTTTTATTAGCTTAGGTCCTGTTTCTAGAGAATTTTCTAGAAAAAAACTAAATCATCTGCAAATGCCTGTAATTTATATTTTCCTTTTTATCTCCATACCTTTTATCTCGTCTTGTCTGATATTTCTATTTAATACTTCTAGTGTCAATACAAATAATAGTGGTGACAGGGGCATCCTTCTCGTTCCTTTCTTAATATGAACCTTTTCAGTCATATCCCCATTTACCATCACCCTTGCAGTTTGTTTATATTGCTTTGATCATCTTAATAAATCTCTCCCAAAGTC